>CATQJA010002640.1:600000-1085000 GCA_958295435.1 Mesorhabditis spiculigera | reverse complement strand
TCTCTAGGGCATAATTTCCCTAGTACAACTGGAAAAACCTATTTTTGGCTCAATTTCCCCACACGAAAAATAAATGAAAAACGTCCCGGCACCATTTTTTTCTCAGAGAATCAAAGTTCAAGCCGTTTTTCAGCCACACGTCTTGCGGAATAAAAGTTTTCCAGGGGGAGGGGGGAGAAGAAACGGGTCCCTCTAGACTCGAGCCCGGCAGTCTGCCATAGTTCTTCTCAATTTTTTCGCAGTGTTCTACGTGACGGAAGAATTTATCTTCTGGTATAATATACTGCCACTCTCTCAAGAACAAACAATTTTTCTACGCCCGCATCGGTGTCTTCGTTGTTGGCACACAGTTGTGCATGTCGGCGCACGTTTCATCGGCACTTTTCCCTAAACACGTGGATATTTTGGTCCAGGTTGCGCACCTGCTTCCACATCGGCGTAGATAGTGTCCATATTCTGGGCAATGTCCTGATGGCAAAATTGGAAGGCGGCCGGACCCCAGATGTGGAGGACACCCTGGCAGCTCTGAAATGGACTCGACGCTGTTTTTGCATTCAACGGAATCCAGACACAATTTGACAATTCCATGTTCTCCCTCAAAAAGACCACGAGTAGAATGCTCTTACCATTAGCTATGTTGGCATTACTGTTTTCCTGGATAAGAAACTACCATATTTTAGTTTGGATCGTATGCTACGATAGAAAGCGTATAGCTCAGCTTTCAAACGTACCGAAAGCAAAAAGCTCTCCAACGCTGTCTTATTGTCGTGGTTGGTGGCCTGATGATTGATTGCCTAAATTCATAAGTTTAATTGCAAAACTTTCCATGGAACCTGGGCCAAGATGAAGTGACACACGTTGCACTGGCCGATGCTTTGCTAAAAAACGTTCTTTGAGTCTATTTAATAAAATCCCGGATAGACAATTTTAGTGATAGCTTTAATCGCGGCCGTGCGCCAGGGCATTAGTAAAGACGAGAAAGGATAAAACACATAAACACACACATAAACCTTAGTGTTGAATAAATTATTATTATTATTATAAGCTTACAGCCAAAGCCAAGGCAAGTCCGGCAGCCAGAAAAACTAGAAACTTCATAGCAACAGCGCAATAGTATCAAAACCGCAACCGGAAGAGGGCTTTATAGGCCAGGGTAACTTTGATAAATATCCAATCTGGCGCTGCTCGGATTCTGGGTGTTCTCTGTGGCCACTAAGATAAGCAAAATGGCAAGTTTGTCGGCCCTGATAATGTCCGTCTAGCGTTTGCTCGGGATCAAAGGTTCAAATAGGTATATTTATCGTATTGTCTTTGTCACTAGGAATGTATGAGATCAAATCGATTCGGCAAACCCAAGGCGGGCGTGCTTGAAGTCGAAGATGGTGTAGAAGCGCTCGATGAAGGAGGTGCCGAAGCTCCAACGGTTGCCATGACGAGTTCCGAACATGAGCCACGAGCATTGAGTTGGGTTCTAAAAACGGGATCAACTAGGTCTAGAAATATCGAAAGATCGATTCTACTAATTTTAAAAGGCAATCGATAGACTCCAATAATTTACATAAAATGCCTTGTAGTCCCTCGGCCTGAAGATGAAGTTCAGCCCGGGCCCGAGGGTGAAAACAATATTCGGCAACCGATCCGGATCGCACTCCTCATCCGGGATAAATTTACGAATCTGAAAATTAAATTACCTAAGAATCCGGAAATAGTCACCTGGGAAAAAGCATCTGCGCCTATATCCATTAATGAAGCACCGGAGTCAATCATGGCATAATGCTTTCTCGCTTTAGGGGGCCGCCAGACCTAAAACTGGACCTGGAAGCGAAGTCTTTATGTCTATCTCTCTCTCTCTCTCTCTCTCTCTCTCTCTCTCTCTCTCTCCACTCAATCTCTCACTCTCTCTCACTCTCTCGTTCTCTCTCCCTCCCTCTCCCTCTCTCTCTCTCTCTCTCTCTCTCTCTCTCTCTCTCTCTCTTCCTCTGTCTCTCTCCCTCCCTCGCCCTCTCTCTCTTTCTCTCTCTCTATTCTTTGCCAGATTTTCTTTCGAACCCCTTGAAACTACCGTAAACTCGTCAATTGCAACGCGGTGCACTCGAATTGTCCAAAATGGATCATCACGCAGGATCGGCACCCAGTAGATTGGTCCCTATATGCCGAATATTTCATTTTTCTAAAAAGTGCTTTACCTACCGTATACCGCGAAGGGTTTGCCCCGCAGATCGTCAACTCCCCACCCCGATGCTCCATCGATTTCCCCATCCAGATGGAAAACATCTTATGCTTGCAGTAGGGCTGAAATTTGGAATAAACACCCGGAAAATTTCAATCAGCGATACCTCGGCAAAAATGAACCTCAGGGGAGACGCGCCGAGCGTGCCGAAATTATAGGCCAACCCAACGGTTCCGTCAGAGTCCTAAACCCAATTAAAAGATTTTCTGAAAGACCTCACCGCCAAGTCACCATTGACACTACGGCCACAAAGAAATTTTTGCGACGAATCCGTGCAGAATCCGGAGAAGCTTGGACCGATCTGAACATTTTATAGCTATTGGAAATCACTAAAATGCATAAAGTTAGTTCATGTAAAGGCATTACACAAATTTTGTCCGCCATCCAGTTGCCGTCCACCGAGCCCGATCCGTAGACGATTTCATAGAATTTCGAGGTATCCCGGCAAGTGTAGGAACCCTCGCAGAAGAACTGCAAAAAGCAAAAGATTTTGATAACAATTTTACTTTCGACGGGTCTCCTGGAATTAAAATACCATTTACAAAAATTTTAGGCAGATATTTCGGCGATTTAATTGACTAAAAAGGTAGGATTTTATAAAATCAATAATATTTTCCAGTGAAAAACAATTTTTGGAAAGTCCTCAATTTTGTAAGATGGTATTTGACGATTATTTAAGGCTTTTACAATTTCCGTATTAACTGTCATAAGACTAATGATTTTTCGTTCCGCATTAGCACCCCCTCCCCCCCCCGCGTGTTAATAACATTCCACCATAATTGTATTTCGTTCCACAACATTTGCCCTGATCCTTGAGCATCAAAAAACAAAAAACTCCACCTGTATTTACCCAACATCAGCAAAAATGCTACGGTTCTGTAACCCATTTTTTCCTTCACTTTTCACCTGATTCCTGCGCAAACATTGCGGAGAGTTGGCCTTGCATCTGCAGGAAACCCAGGTCAGATCGGAGCCCGTGTCAAAGTCCATCAAAAATGTTTGAGGCGGGTTGCCGATGGTGATCGGGCCGTAGAAGAAAGCCTAAATTTTTTGTTCAACAAAGACACAACGTGAAAATTACGTCATTAGCGTTCAGCAATGGAATTCGGAGCCCGGATCTCGTGTGCTTTACCCTCATCCGAACGTAAGGCGAATGGGGCGACGGGAATTGGGGTTGGAATCTGCTAAAATTTTAGTTTTACGGGATTACGGGTTTTTTTACAAGTCTTTTTTGTCATTTTTTTGCCGTGGAATGGTTGGGTTTTGCGGTATCCGCGACGCGCACCGCATGCTTTACCTATTCGTCTTAAAATGTCGTAATGAATTAGGCGAAAAACTGCGCGTATTAGAGCAATGTCTAACCCGGCTCTTTAAATCGTGTCGGAATCTGGAGCGTTATGGGAGTTGGATTTTCATGAATTGAATAGAATTAATTTTTAATTATTCGCAAACGAAACGGTTAACAGACTACAATTTACCTTGCCGCGACATCCGGAAAATAGATATTTAGACCTAGAAAAATCCAATAAAACAACATCCAAACCCCGGCGCCCAAGAATGCTAGCCGGGGGTCCGGGGCGCGGGTCACGGAACCCGGGCTTACGTTCCACTACGACTGCCGTTCTCCTCTCCTCCGCACGATGGGATTTCCCGATTTTTTTCTGGGAAATTAGCAAGCGGAAGGTAAATGATGGGGGTCTCGACTATCAGAGCCGAGGTCGCCTGCCCGTCACTGGCAAAATTTCGCGGATTACGCACGCGACCAGGAAGTTATCGGGGTTAGGAATTGAGTGATTTTACGTCGTAATTTATTAGATATATGGGCCGACGAAAACTTGAAGTATTCGAGCCGAAATTTTTGAAAAAACAATTTGTTTAGGCGCCGGGGTCCGGAGCATGAACTATAAATGTCATTGTTCAGCCTTCCTTGCAGACAACACCAATTTTGTCGTCCCGCTAATCCTGCAGGTACCCTTTTGTGAATGGCCCTTTTTCTCATTGGGGATCGCAATTCAACACCAGATTACTAGCCTCTTTTACATTACGATGCCCTGCTTGATGGAGCCCAGGTGTTCATTAGGAATTATAAGGCAACAGTCCATTAGTCGATTAATTCAAAGATCTAGTTCCTTTCAGCGAGTGAGGTAGATCTCTCCCGCGTCGGCTCGGCGGGGTGCCCTCCCTCGGCGGTTAGGTCTCGATGGTTATGTTCTACGCAAAATGCCACTAGGCCTATCTAGCGGCCAGATAGACCAGCGTCAGACAGGTGTTTTGTGCGTCACAGTGCGTCAGGTAGGAGTTGACGGCCGCTTAAAATGCGTCGAAAAATGCTAGCCTATGCTGTCCCTTCAATTTCACTATCCTGCACGCAGATACCGATTGTTTTGCGTGTGCGTCGGTCGACACATTCCCATCCAGGGGCGTATCTAAAAAAAATTTCGGGGGCGGGCCAAAAATTTTTTTCGAAAAACTCAAAAAATTAACGAGAAAACAGCGCCGCAAGCGAAAAATTTTAGAAAAAAGCCTACCTAGCTCGACAAATAGCAGTAACAACGTGGAAAAAATAGCGCCGCAGGAAGCAAAATTTTTGAGAAAATAAAAAGCATAAGGGTTATGACATTTTCGGGCCCCGGCCGATTACGCTACGTCCCTGTTCCCATCCCTTTCAAAGGTGTTTTCCTGATTCATACCTCTTGTTTCAAAATGACACGTTTTTACGATATTTTTCGAGCCAAGTTCGCACCATCACATCTCCATAAAAGACAGGTGTTTTTAATAGGGGTACGGGCTCACGTTCCAGCCACGAGTTGATGAGAGCCCCAGGGCCCACACAGGACTTTTCACTTGCCTCCTCACATCTCGCTCCTACCTGCCGCCGGTTGGTTGCCCCGGTGAATTTGTGCAACGATAAATGAGGCCTGCAGTCCCCAGGACGTTCTTGGGTTGGGCCCGCGGCTGGCGTCTTGAGGAACTACCCGTTAATTTGGGTCTCTCCGGCCGGTAATTTCGGCTTACCATAGCGACGCCGTAGATTCCGAATTCAGAACAGCAGAAATTCATCTTAATCTTAATCGTAAAACGTTGCCGTCTGACTTTTGTGATTACAGGCATTAGAAATGTCTTGAGGCGACATATCTGCTTTTGTTGATCTTGCGGGTACAATTCGGATAAGCGGGGGGTATTTTAGGCGGGGGGAACCGAACTTTTTTCCGCCCAAGCCTATATTTTTTATATAAATAATGGAAGTGTTTCTAAATTGTTTATAGCTATTCCTAAACATAAAAACTTTACAAAACTTAATTAAAAAATTTAATTTTAGGTCGAAAAATCAATTTTTTCGGCCCAAAAATGACCCAATTTTCGATTTTCAAGCGTTTTTCTAATTTTTAAAAAAATTTTTCCGATTCAAATACGCTTAAATTTTGCTAAAAATAATGTGAAAACACTTTATATTTGATTACTATCCCCACTAGGGCCGACAAAAAAAAAGTTGGTTTCCCCCGTCTAAAATCCCCCCGCTTATCCGAATTGTACCATCTTGCGTTATTCGACTATTTTACTTGAGCCCTGCCTCTTTTGTTCCAGCAGCATTTGCAAAACCGGTTTTTTTTTGAGAGCTGCTCTTTATCATTTTACCAAATCGACATGCGAGATTTGCTAAACCCAAAATTTCATTGTGCTTCTCAATGCTCTACATAGGTCAAGACTACAAATTTTGGCTTTTCTGGGCACCTCCTAGACAAGAGAAAAACACTGGAAATGTAATCGGCCTCGAAAAGGCCTAGCAAACAAGCTCTTGAAATGCCGGGAATTACAATTATTTATACTATTTCATGAAATCTAAATTTAATCATAATACAGGGTGCGGAGAAAGTTTTCGGCGGGGTAAATAACTCTGTTGCTCGCAACCTAGAGGCGTTATTCCGATTTTTTGGATTCGAGGCTGGATAGTGAAAACTCATGCATCATATTTCACGACTGGATTACCCAAATTCAAAGATTTTACCCGATTAGAACGACCGAAAAGATCTTCTTAGAACCGCCCCCCGGCACGCTGCTGTTTCGTTGATGTTACAGTATCCCCTGTGAGCTATCCTTGGTCAAAAGGCATAAAATTTTGCAGAAATGTTGTCAAACCTGTGGTCTATCTTCCCACAAAATCTCAAGAAATTTTGATTCAATTCCAAGGAGTTATGACGCTTCTAATTTTGGTGAATTTTTGGGCCAGACGGGAAATCTCCTGCCAGTAGTCACAAAATCCGAAGAGAACGGCCTTGCTAATGGGACTTAGCGTACGGATATTCTTAATCGACACCCCTTAAGCTAAAAAAGTAAAACGATGCTTGAAACCAGCGCTGGAAACGGCTTTTAGGCTGTGCTGAACATTCTAAAGCCTTGGCACGCTGCCGCTTTTCAGCCAAATCAGCTGAGAATTCAGCCATGTCTGTTGACAAAGCAATGATATTGATATGGAATAATGCTAAGGGGTTGTTCTTTATAATCCGTAAGCTCGGAAGCCTGGTAGTCTCCTACGGAAAATTTTAACCGCGCTTTCTACATCGGCCAAATGGTGGCCATTTTAGAAACTCGCCTGCGCATCGGTGTTCCGAGCTCGGTTATTTTAGTAGAGCACTTATCAATAAATCTTTGGTTCGTGAAATCGGATGAGAATTGTCCCAATCTATCATGACACCACAAAAAAATGTAGTTGAAACGCTCATCTTGACAAGTCTTTTTCATAAAAGGTGCGCCGCCGAAAACTTTTTTCCGCACCCTGTACAAATCTGACTTAATCCTCCCCTTTTCTTGCTTTTAAGGTATCGCAAAACAACATCGACAACCTTTAGATCATCATGGACTTTTGGCAGATTGTCATCTTCTTTCTTCAAATCTCGGCATTGGCTACAAATTTGGCATTTATTGCGCTAGTTTTTCAACGGTTAATGTAAGTATTATATAGATGAATTTCAAAGAGAAAAATAAGCATCTTAAAAAGACGTATTCTTAGGTCTACTTGCTGTTATTTCGTCTATCACACTATCCCATTAACCATCGCCAATTGTATTGTGCTGCTGCACGGGATATGGCTAGTGTCAAACCCATTTTACAATATTAGTTTGTAAGTTGAGTACGACGATCTGGCAGTTTGTGTTTTAGGTTTGCTCGGAATGATGCATTGATGAGAACGATGGTTTGGGCCGTGGGCGCTTATGCCCATTTGTTTCAACACTTTAGCCTGGTGGTTCACGGGTTTTCGAGAGCCGTGGCGATTAGCTTCAAGGTGGATCAGCATTATCAGGTAGGGAAACCGAGAGAGAGAGAGAGAGAGAGAGAGAGAGAGAGAGAGAGAGAGAAAGAGAGAGAGAACTGAGAGAGCTCCCTCGTACTTAGGTCTGGAGCTACAACGTCTCCCTAATCGCGCAACACCTAGTCTTCTTCTTCCCACTCGGCTTCGTAACACTATTCGCCTGGGATGGACCTCAAATTTCTTTAGGAACTGGTGTCGTCTGGGACAATCATATTCTCTATGCAAGTTCTTAACTGCTTCTGAGTTTCTTTCGGAAACATGGCTATTTTATTGCCCATCTTCAGGCCGGCTATCGATTGATTCTTTTCGTTGTTTACGCCACCACTTCCGGGCTAACGATCACCTGGATTGTAATCGCTGTTTTAAGGCGGTAAGTCTGATGCATAAGCATAGCCTTGTCTCTCGATTTTTCCAGATTTTTAGCTAAAAGTGCTTTTTCTGGAGCGCTCATAAGGGCTAGCCGGAATGAGGCTAGAAAATGAATATGTGCTGTGGTTTAGGATGTATCTTCGGAGAGCCAGACGTCTCGCCAGCGGCCTTTCCTCAATTCCTAGTGGCGATCGAGCCAGAATTGTTCACACCGTCCGCACGAGCGAAGAATTGAGCAATCAATGTAAGCGCGCTTTGTCAATTTCCCATATCATACTCTGCCATAAAACATAATGGCCGTTTATCATTCGATTTTCCACTTTTTCAGCCATCCACTACCAACCCAGCACCATTCCTGAAATCAACAACGAGACCTCATTTACAGGTCCTATTGAGAAAATATATTTTATGCTAAAAACTCGATTTTAGTGGTCACCGGGATCTGCTTGGCCGTCAATTTCGGGCAATTCATCTATCTAAAACAGGATTTCCCGACAGCAGACGACTACGGCGAGCAAGCGGGTAATTGCAAGAGCAAAAGGCTTGAGAGCTCATAATCGAATTACAGTAACCGCTCTCGCCACTTTTTTATTCCCAATGGGCATCACGTACCTGCTGATGGTCCCGATTTTTCGGCACAAATTGCGGAATGATAGAGGGGTAAGCGTTGAAAAACCGTATGTGTGCGGAAAAACACGTAAATTATGATCTAGATTGCCCACAGTAGAAATTGTTTATCCATATCAGAAGTTCCGAGAGCCTGAAAATTCTGAGTCTAAGTGCTTGTCGGTTTCCCTATTTTACGCTTTACTCACGATTTGGGAGCAAGAATCCGCGTGCAATTCAACGTCACATACGCGCGGGGGGCGAGAACCGGAATTGAAGTTCAACAACGGTTTTTTGGAAGGAAGCTCCTTGACCAGGGCTGGGTTCCCGGTTCATGCCATTTTTCGAGGGTGGGAGCGGGTGGTTAATCCCGTGAAAATGGTGGTTATTAGGTGGTGCACACCATTTTTGGGCATTTTCAAATCGTGATTTAGGTTTTTATAGTGAGGTTGGCACCACAGGTGAGGGCGGGAGAAAAGAGGTGAAAGCGAGATAGAGAATGTGTGAGTGCGGAAGGAAGACTGTGCGGAAAAGTGTGTGCAGGAGTAATGTCGAGTTGATGCTGTGAAGTGTAAAGAGACAGTAAACCTCGGCCTAGCCCTCGTTCTCTCTCTCTCTCTCTCTCTCTCTCTCTCTTGCAGTCTGCCCCAGGTGAAATAGTGTCTATACGAACAGATGATTATTCAAAAACGTTTGAAAATTGGTTAGCAAGAAATTTATTTTCATGACGGAAAGAAAGGTATCGCACGCCTGTTTGGTATTAAGATATTTGTGGTTTGCCCCCCTCAATCCCAATTTTTAGCTCCTCTTCCGCCTCTACCGCCGGTTGACCGGCCCGACGATGCGTGACGTAGCCGTGGTTCCTCCAAAAGTTGAGCTGACTACGGTAGCCTCGATCTATCAACCTCGACGGAACACGATCAGTGTTTCTCCTTAAACGGCATTCAGTTTGCTCTTTAATCTAGTTATTGTCATAAAATGTTTGAGTTTTGTAAACCTGGACCCCGGCCCCTTCCAATGTCTCACATCCAAAGCACTCCGAAGCAAGTAGGACAGACACATGAAGCGCTATCAGTCCATCGACTCTAGAAAGAGCGAATTCCATTGGCATGAACAGGTGGTATGAATCAACCTTCTGTTTTCTGTGTGCACCTTTTGTTAAAACGTAAAACGTAAACGAGAACGCTATTGGTGGGAAGCTTCACAAAACAACTTAACGAAATTCGGTACTTACTGACGTTTTGAATCGTAATTCTTGGGAATTCATGCTTCCAGTCTTTTTTAGAGGCACCCCTAATCCGCAGGCAAAGAGTGCTGCTCTCGAAGGCTATCAGAACCCCAGGGTCAAGCCGTTAGTTCCGGTTTTTAAGAGCAAAAGATGTAGCATCGCAACAGCGCACTTAAGTGTGTGCACGTGCCGAAAAGAAGACCGTAGCTCTTTTCAGAATATTTTCACCTTCCGCCCTAGGGGACCCTGGAGGCTCGTTGTTAGGAGCGAAAGATTGTGCTCCTTTGATGGAGCCTAAGCACCTGTTGGATGGGCAAGGGAAAGGAGAGCGATTCTTGTCCTGATCAGAGAACGGAGGCCACACCTAATTTTGGTAGTTTGTGTATTTTTGGACTATGTCTCAAGCCTTCGGAACCGATCAAAATCTCCTTACTTGTTCTTGTCGCAAGAACCCGATGTGCTTTTTGATTCATGGTTTTCGTTAGCACCCTGGCAAACGTTTTTAAAGGGACACTTTCAGCAGCTCCGTTTTTCCACGAATCGTGGACAAATTTGCATGCAAAATGTCTGCTCCTCTCACTAGGGCGCGCTCTCTAGCCGGAAATGCATGCAAATTTTTCCACGGTTCGTGGAAAAACAGAGCTGCTGAAAGTGCCCCTTTAAGATGCTTTTGGGGTTTTATGGTGTGCCATAGCCAGGGCCGTAGCGATCCCCGATTTTTGGGGGCAATTCCAGAAAATTTTTTTGGCAACGTATCAAAACGATCAAAAAAAGCGCCGCTGGCGAAAAATTTTGAAAAACTTAGGGCTATGACAGTAAAAACAGTCTTAAAAACAACTATAGAAAGCGCCGCAGGCAAAAAAATGTTCACGAAAAAAAATCATAAGGGACCCCCTTATGCATTTTTCGGCCTTCGGCCGATTTTGGGGGGGCAACTTGTCCCAGTTGCCCCCTCCTACGGGTCTGGCCATAGCTCAATTGATAGAACTTAAAATTTGCAACGAATACGATTTTATCAAAAAACTATTTAAGAGCCGGCTGCGACGAAAAATCCCGCCAAATTCACACTTAGTTAAACACCCAACGGTTGTCTTCGCCATGAACACCGTAATCTTTTTCCTAGAGAAAGCGGTTTTTGTTTCAGGGGGATGGGCGGGCTTAGCAAAATCTATGGAACAACCTTTCGCGTCCCTTTATTTGAGGGCCGCCAAAGAAACCCTTTTGCGCAGGAATTCTGACGCTCGCACATCCTGCCATTGCTCTCAGGTCCTCGCTGAGCTCAAGTTATTTCCTAGTCACCAATTGTCATGCTTCGTTTTCGCCTACCGCCACAAAAAAATTCGGAGACAACGCCTCCCGGGGTTGTTCGCTGCTGAACTTTGATGAAACTAGCCCTCTCCCTTTCCTAGACACGCTGCGCAAGCATGCAAGTTCGGCCTGTACCGTAGGGCTGGGCGCGCCAAAAATTCTGGCAGCCACGGTGTTCTCGCATGGCGGGCTTCACCTTCACTCACTGTCCCTTGAGTTCTGCGGCCGGATCGGATGCGCACTTTCGACTTCTAGACGATGAGAAGGTTGCTTTTACTACCTCTATGGTTTGCTGTGAGTTATGCTGGTAAGTTGATTGGTGGCATTAAGATGAATCAAAGAAATATACTTGACAAATCCTAGGTTTTACCGAAGAGCAAATGTTCTGTGAGAATTTAGAGAAATAAAGGGTGTGAGGGAGCGAGATGGAGTGAGAGAGTGAGAGCGAGAGAGATAGACAGAAAGAGAGATAGATAGCTAGAGTGAGAGAATAAGATGTATTTTAACGAGGTTACGCCGAGATGTATCACTTTTGGAGGGTCTTATCCAGGTAGAGGGAGAGAGAGAGAGAAAGAGAGAGAGAGAGAGAAACTGATAGAGAGATAGCGGGCAAAAGAATTTTTTATTACCTTCTTCATGATTTGTTTTAATCCCTAATTTTTCAGTGATTCGCCCGATCACCCGCTTCAGAAGGGTCAATACAATGGTAGGCTTTTCTTAGAGAAATAGCCCATGCCAAAAAATTTTTTAGGAACGCACGGGCGTCGGACTTGAGTATTGTCCAATCCAAAAAACCGGCTCCACCATCACACATACCATTTTGTGCGACTTACAACGCGATTTCCACGGCGTTCGCTACCAACAGAAATTTGGCCGTGATAAATATGGAATAAAGTAAGGAAATTTTAATTAAACAACGTTGTAAGTAGTGTCTGTACCAAGAGAAATGGCTTCAAGCGGAATCCGACTCAACGATGGCGGAAAAGAAGTCTTCCGGTGAAATTTGCCGTGGTGCGAGATCCTGTGACTCGATTCGTCTCGTTATATGGCCATTTTTGTTTGTAAGTGAAAATTTTGAGGTTAATGATGATTTTTAGACACGGGCACTACTGTGGACGAGAGACTACTGTGCACAGATTTGCGCGGGATCTGTATAATCTCTATCGGGGGCGAAGAACTTTCCGGTCGTCGAAGTACAGGACGATTTATGAACACGGGTTGCCGCAGACACAGTAAGTTTCCTTTGATGGCGAGAGAGAAGGAGGGGGGCGAGAGAGAAGAGAGGGGGGAGAGAGAGAGAGAGAGAGAGAGAGAGGGAGAGCGAGAGTGAGAGGCAAGAGTTTGAGTCTTATTAAAAACTTCCGCCCTTAACTTCAGATATTGCAACCTCCGAGACCCAGATTCCCCAATTAACATCATCTACCACGACGACCGCCCAATGGCTTTGAAAGAACAATTTCTGGAAATTTTCCTGAAAGCTGGAGTACCCCCAAAATTCGCGTCGAAGGTGAACTACCAGAGATTGTACATAAAATTGCAGAAATCGAGATAGGCTTTACTTTATTTTTTTTCAAGCGAATCAGCAGTAAAGCATTATTTTTCAGGCCCTGGCCCACATCAGCGAATCGTCCAGCAAAAATGCGCTCGGCAACCACCAGTTGAAACAGCGACTACAGCGAGCCGTTCGGGAAAACCCGGAAACGATGGCTTACATAAAAGCAATCTATCATTTCGACTATGAAATGTTTGACTTTGAGGAATAAATTATTTTCTAGATTATTTTACGAAAGAAAGAAAAATTTTTACGTTGTTATCGTCGCTCACTTTGGAGCTGAACTCTGGAGCGCCTCGCCTTTCCGCTGAAGTACCCTGATTAGAATGCGCCGCTGGCAGGAATAGCGCGGCCTTGTATCTGAAGTGCTTCTCCTAAAGTGCACTTCCATGCCAGCCCTGATCCGAACCATTCGTCGCTCTCATGATCTTCAGCGCCCTCGGCGCCATCTGCCTTCTAGATGTTGCCCTTGCCTACAGTAATCAGACTAAACCCACGCACCCTGTAGTTCAACCGCTAAATATTCTGAGGAATTTAAACTTTTTGGTGGGTTTTGAGATTCTTCAGGAAATTCCGAGATTTAGCAAAACACCGGCCTTGGCATATCTTACTGCCCTATTGAAAAAACGGGCTCTACAATTGCGCATACCGTTTTGTGCGACTTACAACGCGATTTCCATGCGATACCTTATGAACAGAAATTTACCGATGATAAATATGGCATCAAGTAAGTTTATTGATTAGCATTAGAGGTATATTCGTCCGACTAAGATGGTAAACTTCGCTGGCGTTATGAAATTACGTTAATTTGGCTAAAATGATAGAAGAGGAAACGCTTTTTAATTCCAAGAGTTCAATTTAAAATTCAGATTACAGAAAAGTGACGATATTTAGGCGTATTTTTGTTAGGAATTTGCGAAATCGACACTAAAAAAACAAGTAAATAGGCTTTTATTGAATTTGTCAACCTTTTTCAACCTAATTCTGACTTTCGGTTTTGGACCAATTATAAATTTAATGAATCATAGATCGTTATTTACGAATGTAATTATAAAGGTTTATAAAATATATAAGTTTTCGAAAAAATAAGCCTATAAACTAGCGCGTTCTGCAATCTTATTTCGTTAAAAATAAGCTCTCATTTTCAGTGTTTGCACTATCCGGAACGGCTTCATCCGGAATCCCCGCAAAATTTGGGTACCTCCACCAAGACCCATCCTCTTCGCCGTCGTCCGCCATCCGGTCGACCGATTCATCTCCCTGTTCGGCCATTTTTGCGTGTAGGCGTTGTCATGAACACTTTCAGTTCACTTCCGCATCCACCCACTTCCCTTTCAGCACAATCCATCAGTGCGGCAGACACCCAGCAAATGTGCACAAGTTCGCACAGGATCTGTATTGGCTGTACCGGGGGCGGCTGCGTTTCCCTTCCGCCAAGATAGACACTATTCGAGCCCACGGGTTCCCGCAGGCAAAGTGGGTTTACGGGATATTAGCGCCATTATGCAGGGACTCCCCATAAAAAACACCCCCTCTAACCCCATTTTACAAATGGTTTAAAAACATTAAAGGGCTCGTTCAGTGACGTTTTTGGAATAAAGCAAAGATTTTTGCCGCAGCCGGGGGTCGAACCCGGGCCGCCCGCTCGGGAGGCGCGGATGGATACCAGTCAGCCACAGCTACAACCTGGCGGGGGGTGAGGGGCGCCCCACGCCGCAAAGGAGGGGATTGCCTGTCACAGCACGGGCAGGGAGTGCGCGCGGTCCCTACGTCCATAGGGTGTACACGTTGGGGCGAGTACACGGCCCCTCCCTGAACGTGCGCTTTAAGAGACGGCTTCAACATCTAATTAGAAGCTATCCGGTCATTTTGTATGAAGAAATTGAAGCATATTAGCTCCGATGTCACCCCGATAAATCAGAAATTTTTACAAAATGGCCGGTAAAATAGCGGGTTTAAATAAAAACATGGTTTTAAAGATTGTTGCAAACTCACCGGGTCAAGGGCTTTCGAATGGTATAACTGCCATTCCGATAGGATACTCCTGTGTCGAGTTAGAGGGGGTGTTTTTTCTTGGAACACGCTGTACATTGAGTTACCTCTACAATGACATCCTTTCAGCTATTGCAACCTCAAAAAAGAAGCGCATGAATACTTCCTGATTCGCCATACAACGGATAAGCAAGCGCTTGCCAAACAGTTCCTGCAACTTTTCGAAACGGCCAACATTCCGAAGCACTACGCTGAGAAGGTCAGCTGAAGTTTCGTAAAAGGATCACATAGAATTTCCATTCAGGCTGTTATGCAAATTACGAACTCCACCAGCGACAATTCTTGGCGGGACGCCAAGCTGAAGGAAAAGCTCAAAAATCAAATCCTGAACAATTCGACCACGATGGAATACTTACGAGCGATTTATCACGATGATTTCGAGATTTTTGGATTTGAATAAATTATTTGGAGCGTGATGCTAGTCAGGTGCTACAAAAAGCCGATTAAAACCTTGTAGATAAAGTCACAATTTCGCACTTCTCCTAATTTTACGCCAGGTCATTCTGATTCAGCTCGTTTTTGCCAAAATTCCAGACCAAGCCACGTCAGGCTTATCGGCCATTCAGGGAACCAGTGATAAAATTAGTCTTTCACTTCCAAGCGGCTTTGCGAGTTGGCGGCCATGCTCCGCTTTTTACTCTGTACTTTTCTATTTTTTGGCGGAACTTATGGTTCTTTAGCGACATTTAAACGACTACACAAGCATGCTTTCAAGTGAGTTGTTTTGTCGAATCACCCACATACTTTAATATTTATTTTAGCGCTCGAAAAACCCTTTGCGTTATTTCATAAATTTTTGTATTTTTTAGTTAATTTAAGTATCATACTGTTATATGGTAGCGTGATTTCAAAAGCTTATTTAGCCCGTTCGAAGACACTCTCGAAACTGCTGACGATCCGGCCATTATTTACTCAAACATCACCCAACCAGTCGACCATTTTGACGACAAATTAACCGATACTTGGCAGCAGGTAATTTTTTAATGTTGAAAACCAATTATATTTACGCAATTAAAAGAATCGTAAATTTTTTAGCAATACCAATACAACCCAAAATTTTACACCAAAGATCGGCCGCTGGTTTTTCTGATGTTAGGAGGCGAGGGGCCGATCGGTAAGTATTGGAATTTATAAACTAGCGTTGATCTAGTTCTTGTGAGTTTAATTCTATATGCATAAGTAATGCTAATTTAGGCGGCGGTGGCGATAAGTGGATAAAAAATGAAAATGTTTCCATGATGCGCTGGGCGAAGGAATTTGGAGCGGCAGCGATGCAAGTGGAGCACAGATTCTACGGCAACAGCAGGCCCTATCCGTAAAATGGAGGTTCGGCATTTAATTCGTTTTAGACAGCAAACCACCGCGAATCTCAAGTTTTTGACCGTCAAGCAAGTGCTCGCCGACATCAAGGAGTTCATCACGCAAATGAATAAGATGTATTTTAACGATGTCACGCCGAGATGGATCACTTTTGGAGGATCTTATCCGGGTAGAGAAGGATAGTGAGAGAGAACGAGCGAGAGAGAGAGAGAAAGAGAGGGCGAGACAGAGACGAAATAAAGGCATGAGAACGAAAACTTAAAACTCCAGGCTCCCTCTCCGCCTGGTTCCGCGAAACCTACCCCGAAATGACGATCGGGGCCGTCTCCACCTCGAGCGCTGTCAACACCAGGGTCGACTATTACGGTAGGATTTTCATATTTTTGCAAAGTTTTTGATAGGTTATGCCGTCAACACCGAAAAGAACTACCGTAAGAACAGTGACGCGTGCGGTGATGCCATCGGGGCAGCATTCAATCAGGTTTTTTTAACTTCTAGGTGGCCATAATTTGATTAGATCATTAATGCCTTGTATACCGATGATGCTGCCCGGAAGAGCTTGCAGCAGGACTTACCGTAAGAACCTGATCTTCGGAAGCTTTATGGTTTTAGGACGTCCATAAATTTCACGATTGGCGACAAGGTTCCGATCGCTCGCCAAGTGCAATACTTCTTCTCGAATCTTTATGGGATCTATCAGGGCATTAACCAGTACTCCGGGGATAACAGGGTACGGTAGTAAAATGGGGCATAGAAAACTAAGGTAGTTGAGGTAGAAAATAGAAAAACATAGAAAAGCGTTGTTATAGCGCTAGCTGAGGATGTTTTGTCTCTTCAAGCACTTTGACAGGCATACTGGCAGTATTTCTGTCAAAATCGAAAAATCCATATTTTATGTGTAATGTCAACGTTGTCGTGTCGTAACTCAAGCTCGTCGACGCGATGATACCATTAATGCGTCCAGATATCATGCCATTCAGAACGCCAACTCGGATGCTGGCGAAGGAATCCCAAAGGCCTGCGATTTCATGACAGACAAAAACGGAAACGCCTACAGAAACCTTTTGAATTTGGTTAAATGGTTTGAAATTAAGAATAGTAATGCTCCATTATTTTGTATGTTTTCAATTTAAAAATACATAACATTTAATTTCTGTCGTTTCCAGGGACAATGGACTCAACGGTGCCCCAAATGTCGACAACGACTACGCGAGCTTTGTGGCAAACATGCAGAAAACGGACTACTCAGATGAGGGATGGGGTATGAAAACTCTATTTTCTTTTGAAATGCTTTTAGCTTCTTACCGCACTTGGGTCTGGCAGACGTGTACGTTTTTGGGCTACTTCCAGACGACAGACGGCGGGAATTCTGGCATTTTTGGGAGTATTATTCCATTGGAGTGAGTTGTTATAAAAATCATACATTCATGCTTCAAAGCTCGTCAGATAGCGTTATTGATGTTTTATAATTCAAGTGCTTTTAGTTAGAAGAGCCAAAAACGGTATACAGCGTGCTAATTTAATTTTTCGTCAATTTTTATGTCTCTTTTTCAGCTTCTACGTTGACCAGTGCATCGATATTTTCGGCAAAGACTACATCGCAGATACCGTCTACGCTGGTGTAGAACAGAATCAGAAGGACTATGGTGGTGATAAGAATTATAGGGTATGGAGCTATAGAGCTTCCTGAAATTTTTGCCAGGGCACGAAGGTTGTCTTCCCGAACGGCTCGATCGACCCCTGGTGGAGTCTGGGAAAGTTGACGCCCAACAATGCCAGTGAAGTGGATGCTTTTACTATGGAAGGTTAGTACACAACAGATCCGCATTTCTGATCCTTTGAATTACCTTAAAAGCTCATTTAAAGTTGTTCGATCATGTTAAAGTATGAAAATCCTGTTTTTAAGGCACCGCCCACTGCGCCGACATGTACCCCTGGCGCGACAATGAACTTCAGAGCCTAAAGGATGGACGTCAGCGCATCCATGACCATTTGGCCACATGGATTAAGGCATGACCCTGGAAATTAGTGCGATTAAAGTTTTCAGGATTCATTTGAAACCACTCAAACAACAGCCGCATCAATTGCACCAACGACTTCGTCAGGTAATCCGTGAGCTCGTGTCGATATCGTTGGTCTTTTAGCCAACTACATCAGCCCTATTCTGCTGGCCGTCATCAGCATTGTTGTTGCTGTTCGTTTTTAACGAATAAATTTTTTACGGGTTTATGGTATAATCGGAATCGGAAATTGCAAAAAACACCATTTTTAACATTAAATCAGGCGCGCAAAGCAAATTCCCATTTTTGCTCTGCTATTTTTTTTTGAAGAAATCAGTACTTCAACTAACGTTGGAAGGCTTATCACAAAATAAGGGGATTTATTGATCGTATCTGGCCAAAACCGGTTTGGCATCGCACTAATCACCCCCCCTTACTATACCCCGGATTCGGCGAGGTGTTGTTGTTTTTTTTAGGTAGCCAGCTGATGGCATTCAGACATCCGGGAAACAGATCGGCAAACGAAATCGCGTCATAAGACCTGGCTGGTGATCAATCGAACCGGGTTCACCCATCCTCATCACCATCATCCCAACCATATCCTCGTCATAAATCCATTTTTCTGTCGGCTGAACCATAGATATTCCCAAGCACTCGCAACGCCACGCGTGGACTGGAAATGCACCCTCAATTGGGCGCTCATTGATTGATCAGCTATGATTGTTGCATTTCCTGACATGTAGAGGTTGCGAGGTCACAGACTCCAAATCGGCTCAAAATTGGTGGAAAAATCAAATAAAATACGGGGAAAACAATGCGATAAAAATTAGCTGCCAATGGGCACTTTTGTTTAATAAACTTTTAATTTTTATGCAAAAAAGTGCTGCTGAAATGCAATTTTAACTGCTTTATCGGGCCTTCAGGCTTGGAAAAAATGTTTTGATGGAATTTTCATAGCAGCCACGACACTAGACACCTTTCCACACCCGAAAAAAATTGATCTGGAAAAAATTTTTACGAAAATTTTGACTACCTATCCTATAGCCCCGGATTCTGGGAAGGTTGGAAGCTGCTTAATATAGGTGGCTCTGACCCCTAGGCGCTTCAAATCGGAGCCCGGAAATATTTCAGATTGCCCGAATAACTCTATATTTTTACAAAGTCTGTGCAAAAATAATATTTATTAACTATTTTGTTGGTTGTCATCGAGCTGGAATAGGTAGGTAGACCTTTTTTCCAAAAACTTCCAAAATTTTCGAAATTTTATTTTTCTGCCCCCGCGACTCATAGGGGTTGATAAAGCCGAAAAACTTTCGAAAACACATTTTGGATATTTTTGGACCCTCTTCCTGCAAAATAAAAGCGAGAACAGCAAAAGCAAAAATTAAAAATAACGATGGGATCTGAACCTTCGACCACTAGCTTGCCACCCCTGCACCTTACCCCTACACCAACGGTCCGACGGGAAGGGGCTCTTGGGAAGACTTCAAGAGGGCTCCCCTGCGGCTAACGGTTTTGGCGCCCCAGGTCGAGATTCTAGGTAGTTTTCCATACAAAATCTTAAAATTAAAAGTTTATTAAACAAAAGTGCCCATTGGCAGCTAATTTTTATCGCATCATGTTCCCTATATTTTATTTGATTTTTCCACCAATTTTGAGCTGTTTTGGACTCTGTGACCCCACAACCTCTACATGTGAGGCTTTTTAATTTAATTAACAGTTTTCTTATCGTAGGAGCTCATTAGAATAAATATTTTCATGCAGATTTATTAAATTCGTTTCCAAGACTCCTTCAAATGCTTTCAAAATTCAGTTTTTTTTGGTGTTTAGTCGATCATTTTAATTTTATTCTTCGATGTAGCCTAATAATACCACATAAATCCCTTAATACAGAATCGTTTTAACATTCGAATTGGTTTATCATGATTAGAATTCGATTTGTAAATTTATTTTGAAGCTGACGAAGTACTAATTTTATTTTTATTTTTCTAACCGAGATTAGCTTACCAATCCGACATCCTTGAAACAATTAGCCAAATTTCGCAGTTTTATGCCTTAAAAATGTTTACAAAACGATTGTTAATGGAAACCGGCATTAGTGTAAATTTACGTGAAGTAACTTTTATACCCCGATCTTTCAAAAGCACCCGCCCTGCTCCAAACATGAACCCCAATCAAACCCGCAAGAATTTGCAGCTTGACCCGCTTATTCAAATCGAGGCCCGCCCGCAGCTTTTGACCACTTTTTCACCCTCCAAACAGTTCGACGCCGAACCCCGTGTGCACTCTTGTTTGGCAAGCCGGCTAGCGCGTGTTTTGAGGGAATTCCGCGACCCCGGCGATAAGCCATGTTTTGTGCGCAGTGGATTTTGTTTTATGCGTTTTTTTGGGCGCAGCCTAACCCGTATAGAAAATTTATTTTAGTTTCTAATACATGGACGGAGTGATAATTCATCGCTCGGAAAGACAACCCCCAAAAGAGCTTCACCACGACGCCCGAGGGTTGCGGGATTTGAAGAACGCCAAAAAGCTGATAACTCTAAAGTTTTTGAATGAAAATTTGGACCTCACCGCGATATGTGACATGTCAGTTTTTGGATTCTACAAAATAAATTTTAAACGAATTTAAAGGCAGATTTAAATTTAATTTTGTTATTTTAAAAAATATTTCGCAAAACAATTGCCAAAAATTTAGCAATTTTCCAGAATTTGTCGAGATTTTGCAAAAGACTGCACAGAACGACCAAGCCTCGCCGAACTTTCTTTGGGCCTACTCATTAAAGGCATACTTTTTTCGCTAAATAATTAGCAAAAACCCTAGATGCAAACACCGTAAAATTTGCCCATTCTATCGGTTCTCTAAATGGTCGTGCCGGAACCAGCGATGTGAAAATTGGCTAGTAAGTAAAAGCTTTTTCTGCACACAACTTTGCATTTCAGCTTGGAAAACGAGAAAATCCGCTACAGGAAAATCTATATTTGTAGAATAAATAATGGTATCATCGAAAAACGTTCTTTCCGATATGTTATAATCGTTTTTGGGCCATTAAATCAGGTATATTCCACTTAGACATAATAAATAGGTTTTCTTACTTTTTTAGAAATATACCAAAACTTCTGAAGAAACAGCGAAGACTTTTGCTAGTCTGTTTTTCGACGAATTTTTCCGGGCTCGTTTTGACGAGACGAAAAACGAAGATGAAGCCTATAACCTATTACTAGATCAATATCACTTGGAGAATTCGAAGAGTAACGATTTTATTGAAAAGGTATGAAGACGCTTTGGATATCACAGGACCTAGAGCTGCCATTAATGCAAAGCGTTTTTTAGCATGCTAAGCAGCCCTGGTATCCAGGCCGGGGAGTCTGGGAGGATTTGAAGTTGAAGCTCCACTTTTACGGATCTGATTACTCTGACGGTATTAGTTTTTAAACTGTGGTATTTATTATTACAGGCCGCTGCTTACTAGTCATCATTTCATAATTAAATTCCAGGTTTTGCTGATCGAAAAAGTATCGAAAAATGTATTAGTACTACCGTATTTTTATTATTTACCATCCTGCCGACCTCTATAGCTTATGGAATGCTGAATGAAGAGAATACGGGAGCTGTAGTAAGTAGGTGTATTTCGGAATTCATGAACTTTCTAAATTGAGTTTTGAGAACGAACTCTTGCAACATTTTGCAATTTTTCAGATGTTTCCAAAGTGATCCTCGGCCAGTGGATAGGCGGGATATTCTTCGCGATTTTCGGAGGCCAACAATTATTAATTATGACAACATCAGCGCCGTTAAGTATTTACATACTAGGTACCGTTTTGAGGACCAGAACCAGTTTCTAAAATTTGTTTTAGTAATTTTCAACATTGCTACCACTAACCACTGGGATTTCTGGCATCTCTACGCTTGTGTCGGCATCTGGTGTCAGATATTTTTGTTTCTGTATGCTGTTTTCGAGGCTTCCGTTATTATGAAGCATTCGAAAAGGTAAGTTACGCTCCAGATACCCTAGCTTTCAATTCAAGGTCAACGGAAGAATTGTTTTCTCTATTTATCTCGACAACCTTTGTCTATAAAGCAGTAAGCGCTATGGTACGAGTCTACAACGATCACGCTTGCTTGGTGAATGCTGGGCGTAAGTTTTGACATTTTCATAATTTGCTTGGTATCCGCAGGGACACGGAATACAGTATATCATAAAAAACTTTGATTTCAGCATGCAACACCGCCGTAGCTCTGCTATTTGCCGGAAGTGTGATTTTATGCTGGAGGCTAGCTACTGCTCTTTCGGATGCCAGAAACCTGAACCTGTTTTCGGAAGCGATTCGCGAGACGATATCTGATTATGCACTTCCTATTGCCGTCGTTTTGGTTGCAACGCTTACGCAATCACTGTTTCCGGATGTTCCTCGTAAGTTTAAATAGAAAGAGACCGAGAGAGAGAGAGAGAGAGAGAGAGAGAGCGAGAGAGAGAAAGTGAGATAGACAGTTTTCAGAAGCCTCTTTCCACTCCTCCACTACCCCAGATGCGCACTGGATCGAATTCTGGAGGCTACCACCGGCAGGACATTTAGGTATCAAGAACACCACGGCCAACTTGTAATCTAATCTTTGTAGTCGCGTTTGGCCTCGGATTCCCGCTCTCAATCCTTTTCTTCATGGACCAGCTCCTCGTGACAAATACCGTTGATAACAAGCAAAATAAGTAAGATTACTTTATATTTTCGTAAGTTTTATTTTAGCTTGAAAAAGGGCTCTTCACATAATTGGGATTTCGTGGTTGTTGCTGCCTTGAATACAGTATTATCTGTTTTTGGGCTGCCGTGGATGCATGGTAAATTTTCGCAGGCCCAATTGAGCTCCCTATAATAAAATCAAATAAAATTTTAGGAGGCCTCCCACAATCATTCCTCCACCTGAAAGCTCTAGCGGATGTAAGGAAAGATGGCACCGGGCGTGAAATGTAAGTGGCTTTAATCAAAGAAATAGACCATCCTATAGCAAGGATCTATAGTGCTATTTTAGCATGCATAAGGTCCGCGAGACACGAGTAGCTGTTTTGGCAGCTCACCTATTAATGGTTCCGTTCTATTACCTACTACCTCACGTCTCCAAACTCATGCCGATTTCACTATTTTATGGTACCTAGAATTTTTGACGGACTCAATATTTTTCAGGCCTTTTCCTCTTCATGGCAATTAGCAGCCTGACTGGACATGAGTTTTTCGAGCGGATACAGCTATTTTTCACGCAACAGGTTGTGAATTTTAGGCTTTAGCAAATATAGCTATGTTTATTAGTCTCTCTACCCAAAACGAGAGTATATCACTAAAGTTGACCAGCGGACAATAAACAAATTTACGCTCTGCCAATTGGTCCAACTTGCGATATTGCTGGCTGTTGGAATGGTAAAGATTTATCTCATTTTTGAAAACAGATTTCAGACCCCAATCGCCTACGTCCGAATGACGTTCCCGCTGGTCATATTTATGTTCATACCTATCCGGTAAGAACGTGTAGCTGTCAAAAGTTCAAAAAATATCGCAATTTTGCGATAAGACGCGGCGCCGGGCCCTGATGCACGCAAAGTTCATCAAAACGTACTTACCAAAAAAATGTAGCACCTTCTAGACAAAAAAAAAAATTTAGGAAAAACCTTGGAAAGTTGTTTGTTTATTGGGGTTATTTTTTAACCCTACAACCATTTCAGGAACCTGGTGCTCCCCAAGATCTTCTCCAGACGCGACCTCGAGCTGGTCGACGGCGTCCATTGATCGGAAAACCGAAGAATTTTTCTCTGTACAACTGCTAAATCCTCATTTCACTGCCGGACGTCGTTTCTGTGTTATATTCTGTGGGCACTATTTAATAATTCGCGGGTTTTTCTGGATTACCCAAACAAATCGAAAGGATGGCAAGTGTACCACATAGCAAATGTATACATTGGCTCAACTACTAACGTTCCCGGATCGACTATTTTTGGATCTAGACAAAAGCCGCATGTATCGTTTCCTCTTCCAAATCCATTAAAGCATCCTCGCGGCAAGCTGATGTGGTTGTTGACTCCAAATGTGTCACACAGCTGTTATCCAAATTCGCGCGTAGCTGCCCGATTTCCTAACGCTTCGAGACAGATTCTCTAACGGCTTCTGCGTGGCAACATGCTTACCTGCTTTTGCCCACGGATCCTACGAGGCGCTTGGCATTTTCCTCACTTTCGTTCTGACACTTCTGACTTGCACGATATTTGGTTTCATCTCTACAGCGTGTCCCACAAAAATCGATCCTCCTCTAGCGGTCCGGAGAAAGGGCGGCTCGGGATGTTTTTTGCACCATCCCAAAGCTTTCGAAACGGCGAGAAAACACGCGCTTCTTGCTTTACAATTATTTAGCCCCGCTCTCGATATTAAATGATTTCTTCAAAAAACGCGCAAAATCAGCGTCGTCATGTTAGCTTTGGCAAGCTATTTATATATGGATTTTGCATAAAATCTGCAGTTTTCATGGGGGGTTTTGACCCAAAAATTCGTGAATTAGAGTATCTAACTTGAAAAACAAAAAGTGATTGTTGTCTAGCTTTTCCGAGCGCTTTCGATAGATACCTAAATCGTCAAAATAGGATGCTTTGCGGCTCGCTAGGCGGGCCGATTATGTTTACGCGGCAGGAAACGCACAGATGGCACACGTTTCACTTTTACAAACCTAGGGCAAAAAACACGGGTTTAGGGGCGCAAAAGATCGTTTTGGGGTTTACATACAATTTTTTTTGTTTATTTATGGCCTCCAGAGTTAATGTTTCTGCTATTGCTCAGTTTCATTGTTGAATTGTGAAATAGCGTAGCTGGATTGATCGAGTTGATTGAATGTAGAAGTTAAAACGGCCATATATCCGTCCAGCAGGTTATTTTTTTACTTAGCGGTGAAACGAGTGCCTCCTTTGCGGAGGGCCCCGTGAAATTTCTTTGATTCCCCTGTATGTTTCTATAGCTCTCTCTTTTTTTGCCCTTAGTCATGACTTTTCGATCCAGCCGCAACGCCCTCAAATTCCAGATCATGGACTTCAACAAGTTTCCCATGGCGGTCCAACCGCACATCTTTCGGAGTATGGACATCAAAAGTTTTTTCAAGACGGCAATCACCAGCAAAAAAATGTTGGAGTTGGCCAGGAGCTGCCGAAAGAAGTCTTGGAATGTCGTGCTCTGTGAGAACCACACCCACTCACGGTATAGGGTTGCCTTCAAATCATCCGTGGCTTCCGGGCGCCGAGCAACCCTAAGCGTGGACACGTTCAAATTGATCTTCGACCATTCCACAGTGTCGAGCATCCAGATAACCAACGCCGCCATCCCCGAGGGCATCAACGTGCGCTGTTGGGAATTGGAGGTCATGGACAGAGACCTAAGCGTGCCGATTCTAAAGCGCCATCGGCCGTCTGGGAATCACACCATGATTCGGTGTATATCGCTCGAAAATACGGAGCTTCGCGAAGTGGTGGAGTCGCTCAATGAATATGTTAATGCCCTGGTGATCTTGGGCAGTATTGCCCAACGGGAATACCTCGATCTAAGGGTTCCAATGATGATGTTAAGTTTATCTCGGACCAGTGGCCTATGTCCGGATGCTTACGCGCAAATCGTGGTCGAGGAGTGGCTGCGCGATGAGCGCCAAGTGCTTAAGATCTATATAGGCAGTGACCGCGCTTTGGCCGCCTCGGTTCAGCTGACGTTCTTTGAACAATACCCAAAGCGCTTTATCTCCAAGGCGAAGCCGACGAAACTCGATGAGACTATATACGACATCAGGCGGTATGACGGCGAAGTGCTGACGGCAACGCGGAATACCAGGGGCTGGAGGATCGAAAGCCTCGAGAACACCTGGTTGCACCAATTCGATCAAGGACCAATCGGAAGATTTATCCGCGCAGACAGTTCAAGGAATTTTTCTTAACACATTTGAGAATATGTTATCTTTTTCAATGTCTATCTTTTCTTTCTATCTTTTCTATCTAGAAATTCTGAAAACAATTGCATACAATTTTTAGTCTCATAAAGATTTCAGCACGCCTAAACCCCTAAAAAATCTTGCGCTTGGCACCGACACTGTACAATGTACATTGCATCAAATACGCAGACTTTTGCCACTCGACAACAGATAAATTCATTTTTCGCGATTGCCAAGAGCCACTATCAAAGTAAATTGAGATTGGCAGTTCCCAGAAAAAAACGGATCAGTGACGATAAGGCGTTCCCGCCGTTCCCAGACCGAGATTGCCGCCTCCACGAAACATTTGTACCAGATCCCAGACAGACATTTAGCCTTGCCATGAACTTCTACTTGCTGTTGTTGTTTTTCGGGCTGGCTTGTAAGTTTTAACAAAAATTGTTTGGTAAGCTTTCTTTAGCTTCCGCGAATCTTTGGGTTGACCTCTGGGCAAATCATCTGAAGCATGGGTTAATGAGATATGGTAAGAATCTACGGATACTGTTTTGGAAAATTACCAACTAGCATTCATAGCAAAACTATTTAGGTAAACCAAAATTTCAAACTAAGGATTTAGATTTAGGTCTTTAACTTAAATTTCCTTATCAATATTGACGAGCATCGTTAGCTAAATCGCGCACAACGGAAGTTGGACCGCTCGCCTCGCCGCTCTGTTCAACTTCCACTGGTTTCGATTTTTAAAAACTACGCGCGTTTTTCCATTTTTTTATTTAATTGGATACATTTTAGGCATTTTCTAACGTTCTTTTAGGAAAACTACAAACAGCAGCTATCATAAGTCTGCAAAATGGTGCACTCGTTGCGGGCCCAGCTGGAGTCAAGGTGAAATTCCTTTTTTTATATTTTAGAACCTTTTTAGCTTACCAACCTCGAAGGTCGAGAGCTGGCTTCCCATTTTGCTGAGAATAAATACTGGGAGACGAAAAATGGAAACGTTACAGTCTTTGGAAAGAATTATGAGGTGACAAAGGTTAGTAAATACTTTCGTGCAATTTCAACAGCTTTTAGTATGATTACCCGGATAAAATCTTGGCAAAAGGTGATGTGGACGCGGTGATATTGGCAAAAAATAAAATGAGTAAGTTTTTTTAACATTTTTCAAACGGACGCTGCTCCGTTTCAGCCCTTGTCATCGCTGTCTACAACTATTTGACGTCGGCGGCAGAGGCCGAGAAGCTTGTCGGCGATTTCGTGGAGTATATAAGAACATTGGGATATTAACTTTGTCTTTTGTAATTTTATAAGCGATCGTTTAAGAGTGCATAATTGATAAAACGTTGTAAGCGCCATGAATTTATTCAAATTATTGAAAATTCGATTGGTCTATCCATTGTAGGGGCGTCCGTAAGCATTCGGTCTTCCGTAGCTATTTCCATAGCTCGGGCGCGAGTAGGGGTTCTGGTACGACGGTTCCGGTTCGGGTCGTGGGCGTTTATATGAGCGTTGTGGATTTCGATAACCGTTGCGTTGATAGCTGTTGGTGGGCCGGGAATATCCACGATTTTCCAAGCCATTGTTGCGTGAATACGGATTCCTATCGTAACCGGACCCGCCTCCATATTGTAGCCTGGAATAGGGATTCTGAGGAGCGGGTCGAGCGTAGGCGTCGTAGCGAGGCTCTGGTTCGGGATTCGAAAACGTTCTTCCAGGATGATAGGGTCTGGGGATGTACTTTTGGTCTTGATAGTCGGTCTTGGGACTCTGACTAGCCTGATACGAGTTACCAGGGTGGTAAGGCTTTGGAATATAGCTTCGTTCGTCATTCCCATAGTGAGGTTCCGGCTGCGGCGGATATGACGGCCTTTGAGGTCTACCATAGGAATTCTGAGGGTATGGAGGTCGTTGGTAACTTCCATACTCAGGCGCCTGATAGCTCGGCCTCTGATACCCACCCCAGCCGCGGTTGCTCGGCCGCGGTCTGAAGTATGGATTCCTGGTGGGAGCCTCAGTTTCTGGTCGACTATACCAGCTCTGAGTCGTTGTAACTTCTTGCCAAGTGGGAGCACGACTCACTTCGGTATATGGTACCGGGGTTGTGGTGCGTCTCCAGGCCTCCTCCTCTTCTTGGTGATCGCCACGCTGGCCTCCATCTTCCTCAGAATCACCAGATTCGGCGCCAGGCTGGCGTAGCATACCGAAACCGGGTTGAGGAGCAGCCGTGGTTTTCCTCCAGCCGTCTAGGTCTTCATTGTGGCGTTCTCTACTTCCGCCGTCGTCTCCGGAATCACCAGACTCGTCTCCGGGACGACGCCGTTGGCCGAATTCGGGTCTTTCTCGTTGACCGGTGGGGGTCGGAGCTTGTCCCTGTGTTGTGGTAACGGCGGCCCCAGAATCCGGACGCTGCGTAGTGGTCGTTCTTCTCCACCCATCCAAGTCCTCGTTATGATGTTCTCGACTCCCACCATCATCTCCAGAATCTCCAGATTCGTCTCCGGGCCTACGGCGCCGCGCGAATTCAGGCCCTTCGCCCAGACCTGCCGGGGTTGTCATCTGGCCCCACATCGGTGCTACAGCTGCCCCAGACGCCGGAACAGGGGTAGCCGTCGTACGCTTCCATCCATCCAAATCCTCGTTGTGTCGTTCGCGACTGCCACCATCATCTCCGGAATCACCAGATTCATCTCCAGGCCGACGGCGTTGTCCAAATTCCGGTCCGCCCTGCTTCTGCTTTTTCAGCGCCAGCTCTCGCTCCCGTTCCTTCACATAACGCTGCCATTTCTCGTCGTCGAATCCTTCTTCTTCCAGATAGTCGGCCAATGAACGAGCGGCCGTCTTCGCGGGGTGCTTCCAGTTCCACTTGCAGCCACAGCGGTAGGGTGGTCCAGGGGCACCTGAGATTGAACTTTAGTGCTGACCGTGTACCTTACCTTTAGGTCCGGTTTTTCCGGCTTCGCCGGGTGCTCCTGGTGGTCCGACAGGTCCATCTTTGCCATAGTCACCATCAGATCCCTTTCTGCCTGGTACTCCAACAATTCCGGGTTCTCCTTGGGGGCCAGGCTCACCAGCGGGACCTGGCTTTCCAGCGGGGCCTGAATTATGTGCGTTAACGGACGAAAACCAAAACCAAAACGTACCAAAACGTTACGGTAATAGACATTAGTATATTCTATCTGGTTAGAGTCATGTCAATTTACCGACCTTGCCATCCAAAGGTTCCATTTTTCCCCGGCTCTCCATCAACCCCATCTTCGCCTGGTATCCCAGGTTCGCCTGGGAATCCCTCGTGTCCAGGCGGTCCCGGGTAAGTTGTTGGACCATCACTTCCATTTTCACCATCCTTGCCCGGCTCTCCTGGAGCTCCAGGAGTGCCAGGAAGCCCAGGCGGACCTTCGGCTCCGGCTGGACACGTGAAGCACTGGCCGAGCTGCTGAAATGTGGCAAAAACAAGGTTTTATTGCGAAGACGCGAACCAACCTGAGGTTCCGCGGTTAGTGCCGAGAGTCCTGGCACACCCTTTGCGCCTCGTGCTCCATTTTGGCCGTGTTCTCCGGGATGTCCGGGTTGTCCGGGCGGTCCGTCAGCGCAATTATTGTTGTAACTGGCGTCGCATGAACATATTGCGTCATCGAAACCACGTCGGATCCTCGGCGTCGCGGTTTTGGAGCGGAGGCGCTAAAAATAAATTGAGGGCGAATTGGCTTTCTAAGCCGGGTTTTTTCGACTTAAATAGGGGCCAAAGTGAGACCTGCAGGACGCGTAGGGCCAGCTTTTCTTTGTACCCAAACATTTCCATTTGATTGGAGACATTCGATCGGATATCTGCTATCTGAAACTTTGAGTTTTCGAGCGATGAGGAAGTTGGATTTGGGTACGTATTGCGCCAGGTTGCGAGCATGAAAGTATCGATTTTCTTCAAGCTGTTCATGTCAAATTTTTTAACAACGGCCAAGAAGCAGCGTTGATAAACTTTATTTTCCTTTAAAAGTTCGACCCACCTGGTTGAGAATAAACGGAATATAGATCAAGCAGAAAAGTATGGTAAGGCTGGAGCCCGCAGCTGAGGCCCAGCCCTCCAATCCGATCATCGTCCCAAATTCGAGGTCCTGGAAATAGGGCTTCTAGTAATGACGGGTCCAAGATGGTCCTCGAAGTTCCAAATAGCCGATCGCTAATTCGCAACTAGTGAACCAGACACACGAGATGGTGTCGCGGATAAAGGAAATGAAAACGGATGTGGAACGGCCCAAACACATGGGCTGTTTATTTCGCGATTTGTAGACGCCGAAATGGTGGATCGATCCGGGTCCGCCGACAAAGGCCAGGCGCCGGGCGGGGTTGGGTGGTGGCGGTGGCGGAACGAGTGACCGTAAATTGGATGAAAATGGGTAGTGTTTTGTAAAAAATATGGGTGTTGAAATGCACGTTTAATGGGGGGTTGTGATACCTTACCTGATTGCCTCATCCTTAAACTTGTGGGATCGCTGGCAGCGGATGTGGTGCTGATAATTTAAGCTAATTTTAAGCTGTGGAAATATTACCTGTTCAAATGCTTGAGAATTCTATGGGTCGGCTACATGGTCGTGCTTGAAATGTATTTTAATGGGAATTTCAGCGTTTCACTGCCTCGTTTAAAGTACCGTATTCATATTCAGCGAAAGATTCGGCGTCCGAAGTCCTACCTTGCCACTTAAAAATTTATTACCAGTTGCCAATGCGTACGAATTACGACGATATCCCCGCAAATTTGCCCGAATCCTCACTGGATAGCAAATTGACACCCCCCCCCCCACTCCAAAAACTGTGTCGTCAAATACGGTGTCTGACAGGCGCGCGGAGGCATTACTCGCCGGGTCATTGAGCCACAGTGTGGAGGCCCGCTTCAGCAATGCAAATACACAAATCCCACACAGCACCCCCACCATGGTCTTTGTCTTGGCTGAAAAATCGACACACACAATGAAGGAGGGGAGGGGAAACACACGCACGGTGAAGCGACCATTTCACACCTTCGACGCCGGTTTTTCGGGTTGAGGGATTAAGCTTGATTTTAAAAAAGTTTATTAAATCATGAATTTTTTGTTAATAAAAGCATCCGCTAGCTTCATCTTATTTTATTTTTTAATTTACGCATTATTAGATACTTCATAGTTTCTGCTGCTTTCGAGGACCCTGCGATACCATCCAATGTTTTTTTTTTATAGTTTGTAATTCGCAGGGAGGCAATTATGTAGTGTTTTGTGGCGTGACAGCAAAGATGAAGCGTATCTGCACATCCAGGAAGTATTAACAAGGTATCTGGATTTTCGAATAGTAAGTGAGGGCATTTTCGAAACGGAAAATCGCAGGCGATACTTGATAATTCGTCTTAAAACATAAAACTTCTAGTGGAGTTAAATCATCATAATCGTTTTTATCCGCATATTTTAGCGTAACAGCAATTAACCGATACCAAAATCAATAAGTTTTTCAGCATTTAACCGATGTCATCATGCCGATTTTTTACCCCGATGAAATTCGTACCAGTAGCCCCCGTCCTTCCGCCACTTTACCACCTCCCATCCGCCCTTATTTGGCCCCACCGGTCCGAAAAAACCAGTGAGGGTGCCGACAAGGCGAAGGCGATAATTCGGCTGATAACATAACTAGGCGGGGAAGAAGAGCTGGCGGGCGGGAAGCGCAAGTCATTGCTCATCCCAGCTCTTTTGCTCAACCCCGTGCTTTTTGCTGCCGCCCCGTCGTTTTGACGAAATAGCCTATCGAAAAAAGTTGCTAATTGCTGGCGGTCAATGACGGAGCCTTTTGAAATTGAAAGCCGAAAGGCAGATTTTCGAAACATCTTGAAGCAAAAAAATCGTTCCCATGGATTTTTGATTGATATCGAGGCTGTTCGGAATGTTTTAGCGCGATTTTAACTGCCTGGCATTCTGGCTCGAGCTTCAGATGTTTCTTTTCTTGCCTCAGATTGAGAGTGCTTTGCATCTATCTATCTTTTAATTCATTTCACCTTTCTGTATCTAATTTTTAGTTCAACCCTAATCCGTGCTGACTTGAGGTATCTAACTCTTACTTTCATTACTGATTTTACCGTCTACCGCCTTGATTCCTTTACCACCTTACCCTTATCGTTAATTCTCATTTACCATCTTTTGAAAATTTCTGATTTGAATTCATTAAAGTAATGCCAAACACGATTCGTTTCGATAAATTAAAGGGCTATTCTTTATTTAGAATTTCAACTCTCTGCAAAATTAAATTTTCTAGCTTTCGAAAGTCAGTAATGCCACAGAATTTACAGAACTCCCAAACTTCTGCTATATTTCCCACTAAACCTCTGCAGATTCCCTAGCCCTGATAAAATTCCGATCACTTTCCGGCCCAGCACGATCTGCCCCCAGGCAGGAATTCTTGAACAAATGTTACCAAAATATATCCCTGTCCGGACACGAGAGTCTCGAGAACGGTTCCATTTCCATCCGCATGGCGGCTGACTCATCCCCAGCGGTCGAAATGGCCCTGACAAGGGCGCAAATTCGATTTTTGTATCCGTCATCGGGCCGGCCAGGTGATTGGCGGAGCCTGTTTTTGTTTTCACCCCCAGATCTCGGCAATTTAGCTTAGGAACGTGTGAAAAACGATTGATTTCACGTGTTCGTTTTCGCTTTTTGGTTTTTAATTTTCAGCTCTTCATATTCCACACGGTTTTGCAGGGCGTGGAATTCATCAAAAGAGCATTTTTCCTTGTTTTTGATAGCGCCGGGCAATTCACTTTTTTTGTCCCTCTGATTCAGAGAGCCCGGGACAAAAACTACAAAAAAAATACTAGTAGCGCGTAATTTTTTTTGTATGATTCGCCTTATATTTTTTCTTATTTTCGTCCCTGCGTCAAGTCTGCCGGCTCTGCAACTAAAATCGTCTAGCATCGATCGATTTCACGCTGAAAGTTTCGCAATTTGTTATAAATTTTCGAAACTCCAGAAATTCCGAATATTTGTCTCATGACCAGCCCGATCAAAATCCCAGAAATGCTGTAACTTTATAGCCCCCAGTTCTTACGCATAAATCCCTTTATTCGGTGCCGCTCCCACCTGGCGCCATCTTATCACGAAGTGGCGGGCGTTGCGGAATTTTCCGGAGCCCGAAAAAATATTGAGAAAAGCCGTGGGGTTTCTGAATCATTGAGCGGAAGTAGGAGTGTTTTAACGGGATCTGAATTGTCGATTCTCCCCAGTTCATATCGGATTATGGCGTATTTTAAAGGGATGGTGCCAGGCAAAAAAATCCTTTGCGCCCAGTTATATTATTATTAAGTTACGTTAAAACTATTTAAAAAATATTATCTGTATATTGTGAATAATTTTCAAGGCTTTTGTGGCCACTTTCCTATTTTTGAAATACCTTACGTAATGAAATGCCAGGAAGAATTTTATGCATCCTAATTACACGTTGCCATGACTCTCCCAGGCCCTTACGCTATCCCCTATCACGTTGTTGTTATTTTGGGGATAACCAGTCATTTTTCAGCTATCGGTCAGGTGATGGAACCGGTTCTGATCGCCCCCGTTCAGCTGCTGGTCGACCGTTTTATTGGGAAGGTGAGTGGCTTCCAGTCTTTCAAATGGCCGGCCCAGGGAGAATACTTTTTTGCCGGGGCTGTAAATGCGGGATACAATTCGCAGGCCTGGGGAATCGGTTTTTGATGGAGCGTCGAAAAGGTTAAGGATAAAAGGATGATTTTTAGGATTTTTAGGGGAACTAAGCTTTAGCAACCTAATGGAAGAGAGAGAGAGTGAGAGAGCGAGGAAGAGAGGGAGAGAGAGAGCTTACAACCCCCTTCTTTCAGAAATGGAAAGACTTTATCGCGGCCGTCTTCGAAAGCTCAGCGTACGGGTGCGCACGACTCGAGCTTTTCGCATCAGAAGCCAAACTTCATGCTGTCGAACCCTCAAAAGTATTGTTACTTGGAGAATGCGTCTCCATCCGGACGGCATTTACTGAAAGTAAGTGCCAGGCCGGGGTCAAAGCATTAATGATACCTTTAGAAGACGTCCGGGTCATCAAGGTCCATATGCGAGACAATACCGTCTATACGATCACCTCGAGAGATTTCAGCCAATTAAGAGAGACGCTGTCAAAAGCCACTTTTCCACATCGCGTATGAAGGGTGTTTGTGATTCTAATATCCAAAGTTTAGTACGTTACGATCCAATCCCGACCATCCACATCCACGGAATCATCCCCGGTTTCCGATTCCGGCAATGGTGAAATTTGTAGGTTTTAAAGGTACCGTCAAGCCATCGCCATGTAATTTATCCTATAAGCGAGAAAAGTATGTGTGTTTTCTGTCCGGGCGGTTTCTCGGCCGTAAGGCCGAATTTCCGGCTGATTTTTGGCATGGAGGTGGAGAAATACATTCGCCAAAAACGGTTTTTTGGATTTTTCGAAATTCCTTAATTTAACGTTTTTACATGCGAAAATGTAAAATCCTTAACAAATTGCGTGACGAGCTGCGTTGTACAGATCATAACTCGAAGCCGCGGTGGAATTTCCGTCTGTAACTTGGGCCACTTATGTAGTCGATAGTGGGGATCACGCGCATCTAATTATCTTTACAAATTTTCAGCGGATTGAGACTCAAAAATGGAATTCTGTAAAGTGGCCAGAAGGCCTCCCGCCCGGGGCATTGGGTCGGCCCTTTCTTTGCCTCTGCGCCCCTCCCGCGGACGAAAGAGGCCTTCCCCCGCCTGTTCCCATCTCCCTCGTGGTGTAGTGGATTAGCTCCCGGTCTACCACGCTGCAGGGCGTAGGTTCGGCTCCTGGGCGAGTTTGACTTTTTGCTTTTTGGTAGTTTAGTAACAAAATATCTTTCTAGGCTCTCGGTGTGCGGGGGTTAGGCCTGGCCCTCGCTCTAGCGCCGCAGGCCGAAAAAAAGGTCCTTGAGCTAGGCTCTTGCGCCGCAGGCCAAATCCGGGAGAACAACCAGTAACTAGCGCCGCAGGAAAAAAGATTCTAGCGCGAGGTTTAGGCCTGGCCATCGCTCTAGCGCCGCAGGCCAAAAAAAGAAGGTAATGAGATTCATGGTTCCCGGACGGGGTCCAGTGGAAAAGGGCCGCGAAGCGGTCTTTTTCCACTGGTACGCTAGATATGCGGCTTTTTCGAAATGAAGGGTGCCTTTAGACAATTCTTTATTTTGAAAAATTAATCCATTTTCAGTCGATAAACTCCCCATCCTCCTTCTCCCCACCACGATGAGTCGAGCCAAACGCTGGCGGGACGGGAATTACGACCTCCATTTTGCAGAGGATACCTTAAACCTGGAGCTAACTGGCGAGGTTCTGGATGCTTGGCCATATCGTTCGATCTTGTGGTAAGCGTGGTATGAATTTGGGTATTTCGATTAAGCAAAAACCTTTCAACGAGGATTCGTCTGGTTCAGGGTTGCGACTGGAGAACGGTGTCTGGGCTTTGAGATCGAGGACTCTGGAGTTTTCGAATGTGCCTGTGCGGCTCCTCAACTGGCTGTAGACAACTTCCGGAACCACGTGAAGTTTTCTACAATCTTCCGGCCGGTACAGAAAAAGACATTGAACACCTACAACAGGTTACTTACCGCTTGAAGTTGATAAAAATACTATTAGAAATTACACTCCGCTGCGTGAGGAAACTCCTCTAAACACGTCATCAATTGCTGAGGATGAGGAGGAGTATGTTTTTATACGAAAATGTATACTTTTACATTTTTAAATATCCGGAAAAGCCGGAAAACACATATAAACGTATAAAACATTCCATTTAAAGGTATGCCGAAGTGATCGACAGTCGCGCCTCGACAAACCGGACGACAGACAGCGGCGTTTCGGTCGGAGAAAAATCAGTAGGCTTTTATTAAAGATCTCGAGTCCATTTTTAGTTGAACCCAATCACCAAGATGGTCTCCAACAGCATGCAAGAGCTTGCCGTCAAGGAGAAACCGGAGGAGAAAAAGAGCTTCATGAAGTTCTTTAGAAGGTTCGTCGGTTTTTCCATGTGTCACCATCCCTTTAAGATGACTTTTTGCCCGAATGCTACCTTTTAAAGGGACAGTGACACATGGATTCACACTCAAAACTCTAGGTACTAATTGCATGGTTTCAGGAATTCGGCCAAAACTCGAGGTGAAAAAGGTCGTGAAGCATTTGAGAAGAATGCCGACAACGAGTGGTTACAGTAAGTCAACTTAGAAATACCATTTTCTTTGAGGAGACTGGGAAGTAACCTAAGCTGGTTGTATTGTGAGTTAGATTTGATACGTTCGCTAAAAATACTAATACTTTTGGGTTCAGTTGCATTCCTATGATTTTAAGTTCGCTAACATTTTTATTCTCTTTTAAAGTGAATTTAGCGTCCCTCCGCCGCAGAAGTCGATCGAAGACACGAGCGAGGTGGATCGGTTTAAGACAGAATTAGAGGCGGTGGTAAAGTGCAGGGAGGTAAGGTTATACATCACGATCTCTCTCTCACTCTCTCTCTCTCTCTCTAATTCGCAATTTCCAGCTCTCCACTAAAACACAAGCTACCCTCCAACACCGCCGAGTCGACTTCAGCCTTCTCGACCAAGAGCTGGCCAAGCAGTTCGGCAATCTCCCTCCCTCTGAGAGATCAAGCATCGCATAAAGTTTTTATTGATCTGTATTTATGTGTTTGTCTTAAATAAAGCATTTATTTTTGAGTAAATCTTACTCTTTATCCCCAGTTTAAGAAGGTCAGTTCAAAGTCAAAGCGCTCTTTTACAGAGATATCTTGGAAATCTTGTGACCCTGGTGTAATAAAATCCATTCCGAATGGCTGGTGGTGGACACGAGGCGTCATTGAAGAGCTATGAGTCATTTTTGCGTGATTTTTAGTAAAAGCTCACCAATAGGGATTCGTAATCCAGTCCCGGAAGAGCACCCCAGAATTTGAAATCGACGGGAGAGTTGTCGGTCCACTAGAAGCGAATTGGAATTTCAGTATGACAACAACTAACTGTTACAGTATCGGCATAGGATTGGAGTCCTGTGTACACACCAGCCCCTTGAATACACGGATTTCCGGTACAGCTCTTGTCGTCGTTGGCTTCGTTGCTTTTGATGAGGCCTGAAATTGGGTTACTAGAAACTTAAAGGGGTCAGAACATGCGAGAATCGACCCGTTTTGTCGACTGGCTGTTGTAGAGCCCTGGGAAGCAAAACAGCCGCTGTGAAGCTTTTTTCAAGCCAACGACCTAGCGGGTACCGAGGGTCGATTTTGGCTTCCTGGTCCCTTTAAAGGGGCTAATTACCTTTCTGACTTAACGTCCACTTTTTCTAGGAAACGAACCGTTAACAAAATCCAACTCCGCAGCCGAATGAATTGATACGAGATCCGCACCTGAGAGATTGCACTCATACTCGGCCTGCTCGGGCCACCAGAGCTTGTAGCAGTTGCCGATCAACGTCCAGTTCTAGGGAAAAACTCTTACGTAATGAAGACCTTTATAATTCAATGGCTGGAGTTTCTTACGCTCATTTGATAGCAATGGGCTTGAAATTGAGTCCATCCCGGCAGGCATGATTCTTCCGCAACTTCAATAAGGTGGGTTGCTTGTGAAATATTGATTACCAGTCGTACATATAATAATAAAAGCTAGGTAAACTAGACAATTACGCATGATTCAGTGCGGGACCAGGATGGAAAAGTCAAAATGACGGCGGACACAGGCCTTGTGTTCCTTATCAAAAACAGAGTGAAGCTTTTTGGTCGCAACGTGGGAGCTCCTGAATCCCGCCAAATTTTTGGTTGACGATCGTAATTAACAGAAAAAGCTTGAAATAACAGTAAGACTGAATCACTTCCATCTCATTTGCAAAACAAAAAATTAGTGAATTTACGAGGGTAGCTTCAAGACGGCTTAATTTGGAGTTGCAGTGATCCCACCGGGCTGGCACTTTGGGCCCCTAAACCAATTTGAATTAGCTGCCGGAATTTAAAAATTGCCCATTGCCACAGCGTGAAAAACCGTAAGTACAAAAATTATCGAAGAGCCCATACTTGGCAGTCGAGCCCGCCTAGACGTGAAAAATTGAGCTGACGCGGCCGGGGGGGCTTATCAAAAACATGGAAACAATATCTTTGGGTGGATTCCTGGGCTTTGGAAAAGCCAAAGCCCGTGTGACGAAACGTTTGTGAATTTGGGTTCCGTTTTAAATGCGCTTTGAAGCATTAACAAAAATAATAATAAATTTTGTTTGCTAATAAGATGGCCTGGTTTTTCGCCGGAATCTTTTTGATCCTGAATTGCCGAATTTTGCCTTAACGACCCAAATTTTGGCTCATTTTGCCTGGATTTCGAGCCCTTGGTAGACTAATAATTTTCTCGATGAAACCTAATCAGCTCTTGCCCTTGACAAGCTCTCCTCACGTATCCTATTCATCCATAGACCAAATTTCGTGGCGGATCCCCTGAATGGCCCGAGACGGCAGCTGGGTCCCAAGACTAACGCGGATGGCCCTGCCTCCCCACTAAATCCCGACAACCGGAAGGGAAAAGAGTGCTTTTTTAGGCGTCTTCTTTGTTCCAGAATTCTCCTAAATCATTCAGAATGGCAAGTGCGCATTCCAGTGCTTAAAAACGGGGCCCTTGAAATGTTGAAGTTGTTCGTTCGCTCGTTCGTTTTTGCAGGGTCGCAATTAGGTACAAAACGGAATTACGTCTTTGGAGCTATACGAACTAACACATATACTTGTAAGCCTTAACTAGTTAAATTATAGTTCCCGCAGTCGTATAATATATAATTTACCATTAAACATTTTTTCGAAACTCCCGTAGAAACTGCCCCCGACAGTTTATGCATGAAATTTGAGCCCGTGGAATTGCCGTCGCATTTCTCGAGACGAATCGGTCCCCGGGGAATCAGCTTTTCCGCAAAAAATCCGATTTTTGGTAATTCTAGTCGCAGGCTTTGATTTTGCATTCTTTTCCATTCATTTCCCTGTTCACCGTAATCAACGAATTCGCCAGGGAGTTCTAAAACCAAAAATCTCGGGTTCAAAATCGGGTTTTTGCTCGTAATTTGATGAAAGTCGGGGTATAAATTCGAGAACTGGATTGTCGGCACGGGTCTGTAGCGGCGCGGGTGGTCACTGAGCCCGAGGGGGTACGAAGGGGTTGATCCCCGGGATTTGCATAATATGCTAATAGACAGCCGTTGCTGCTACGACCGGTCGGTGTCTTCCTCATGACAATGGAGTGTGGACGATTGTTGTAGTCAGTTGCATGGCGTACTTGAACCAGGGATCAACACGATTCCGGGTTAGAATCCTTATTTTTGGAACTTTCTCTCTCTCTCTCTCTCTCTCTCTCTCTCTCTCTCTCTCTCTTAGTTTTCGCAGATTTCATATTTCAAAATCGGGTCGTCTCTTTAGACACGTTTCATAAGACTGGAATATCATGGAAATGACCAAGTTTACATAGAAAAAAGGGTTAAAAAAACAAAAAGGAAAAAAGTTTACATAGAAAGGTGCCAGGTCCGCGGGCGCGTTGCTTATCCCGCGCCCAGAAAGCCTAAAAAAACTCTAGCTAACAAAAAGTTCGGCTGTACTTTGCCCGTATGCAAATATGCCATAAATTTTGGCTTGTTCTATCCCCTTTCCATCCTTTTCCACCTTTGTTTATCATCTTCCACTAGCCGCAGTTCCTCCTCGGCCATTTCCACCCGCCCAAAAGTGCCGCGTTCCATGTTTGACCGTCCGGCTGTTTGTCCACTTTTATAGGCCCAACCATGCCATCCCCCAACTCCCCCATCGGCTTTTTCATCTCCCGGTCGTCTCGTATACAGATTTGGGCATCAGACGAAAAATCCTAGTAGGCGCTGCCATGCTCTTGTTCTGCCCCCCTCAAGATGAGATGTCATCCTCGTGTCCGCCGGATTTATCCCCAGTCGTTTTGCGCACTGGCGGGGTCCCCCTATATGCTTCAAAGGCCCATCTTTTGACCCTGAAGCACCAATCTGGCGCCCGCAGGGACCAGGCTATTTTTGACATGCCGAGGTTTTTTGGATGCCTGCGAATTGCAATTGCAAATGCAAATGAAAATGCAATTGAGTGCACCGCCGCGCGAAGCGACACGCAACGCCCCCATCGCCCTTAAATTAGTACTTAAATGCCATCATTCGGAACCAGCTATGATCAACTATAGTAATTTTGCAGTGGTCTCTTCGTGTCTTAAGCCGAATTCAACCCGAAGGGCGAGCTTAGGACGTTCTCTTCAGATTCGGATAGAGCGCCGCCAGATACTCCCAAAATGATCAAGAACAGGATCTAAAAATCTCTTTTTCATATTTAAAAACCGTTTTTAGTGGTTTGGTGGTGATAACGGCTATTTGCACGATTTTCGGCATAGTGGGCCAGGTCGCGCGCGTTCCGGCGAGGGAAGAGAGCCCGAAGGGTAGCCCGAAGTCCAGCCGCTTGCAGCGGCAAAGTCGCCGTGGGCGGCTGGTATTTCAATAAAAAATTTGAATAATCAACACTTTAGCAGGCAAAACTTCATACTTTGCTACATCCCCATACTGACCGTCCCATGTGTGCGTCGCGGGTTGCGGCCAGAAAAAAACCCGCTGGATTTTCAAGAAGACCACAAGCATGCCTTACACTTTCCTTTAAAAGCCAAATCCACCACAGCCTAAACAAAATTGGGTACAACTGAACAGCTGGTCCTCTTTTCCATTTTACTACCCCAATTTCTCCATAGATGGCCCCTCATGCGTAATTCCCCCATGGCGCTCCCACCCCTCTCCCGGATTAGTTATGAAGATGGCGGCATGCCGAGAAGCGTCATCTCGCCATTGGCCCCTACACCAAAATATCGTGTTTTCGAATTTTCGCGTGGGAAAGATGTTTTTCCGTAAAATTTTTGGCTACGACAGTGGAATCATCAAATCCTGAGGTTTTGTAAAATTCTGGAGGCATGTTTATCGAAAAATTTCACCGCGTGTTGCCGTGATTTTGAATAAATTTACGTAATTGATCAAACACACATCTCGAAATTCATAGTGTCGTTATCTCATAATGCAGATATTTATGTAAAAAGTCTCGGAATTTCAATCTACATTTTAATGTCACTTCTGTGTGCAAATCCCTCAGATATTATGCAAAAGAATCTGCTGTTTTGAAAGTTGCCACTATGGATTTCGGCATTATGACAGCGAAATTATTAAAGTTGGACCTTCCTCATTTGCACCTTATTATTTTCGATATTATGATAGCAGATCGATTGCCTTATAAATATTTCGAAAAATCAGCATCGCCGAAATACGGAATTTGTTTTCTATTCCCTTTTATTTAGCTTCATATTTTCCTTTTATTTATCATGGCATTCGCGATTTCTTATTGCCGTATTGAACCGCTTGGTATCATCCATTCGCAGCCTATTGGATAGCTAGCACGCTCCCCATCCGTCTGACCGCCCCATGTGCGTGGATAGAGTTGGAGTGGAAGTTTTCAATTAGCCGCCCTCCCTGGGCATGGCCCATCCTGGCGAGGATGGCCCTCCTCTTCTGATTGCGTCACACAGCCGGCTGGCTTGCCCAAATATCTGCCAAGATGCCGGCTTAACATACGCAAAACTCAGAAGTTTATATAGGTTCAGAGCTTTTTTGTAGTCAATTTTTTGGGTTGAAAACATATCTCTACCACTTTTTTGTCTTTCAACCTTGCTTTCTATCACATTCGCTATCTCTCTCACTCTTTATGTCCCTCTATTCCTCTCTGTCCTCTCTCCCGCTCTCTCTCCCTCTCTTTCTCTCGCTCTCTCTCTCTCTCCCTCGCTTTCTCGCCCCCGGACTGGATTTTTTGTTATTTTTCTTACTATAAACCTCGTGCTCCGTTTAATCATTCAGTAGTACGAATCACAACCCATTCCCACGCTCCATTCATAACTCTCCCTCGATAACCCTTCACCAATGTGTGGCCCATCTTAGACCCCCTGCAGGACATGGTCAACCCCTTCTGAATCAATGATGGGCCCTTCTCAGATGCTTCTCAGCCCTCCCCTCCTTGCAACCCCCCTGATGCGATTTGTCTCCAAAAAAGGGCTGCTCACAAATGCCTTCCCCGCCTCATCCCCCTAAAAAAGGCAATCCCGGCTCAAGAACAGCTTTGTCTGGCTTCCATTTATTTTTAAGCATTGCACTAGTGATGTTCTCGAATCGCTACATAAATTCCGCAACGTCTGAATGTCTGAAATCTCCATTAAAATACTTAAAACTTTTGGAAGCTTACTAGCTTACTTACACTTCGGGAGACTGGCGAGACTATCTATGCGCTAGTTCAAACCTTGTTAGACATTTTTTAGTTTTTTTGGGCTTTGTCTAAATGGCACCGTTAAAGGGTTAAAAGGCCGTTTGCGAGAGACCCGAACAATGCTTGGTACAGTTTTATTCGACCCCGTTTTCTCGACGGCATCGGAAAGAGCATGGTCGAATTGGTAGGGCTGCATAGTTTTGAAAGTTTAAAAAGTTAATTTTTGGGGCTTAAATTGGAGTCAAAGTTGCTGACACTCAAAAATTATCTCGAAAACTACTGAACCAAATTGGCTGAAAATTTGTGACAATGCCTAATATGGGATGGGGATCATTTCTTTAATACATCGTGAAGCACGAAAATGAGCGGAACATAGAAATATAGCGTACCCGAAACAGTAATTTTGGATTTTCTATTTTACGGGTTTCCGAGGGTAACTTCTTTTTACTATAGCAAGATGCGCCAAAAAATTCTACATTGAATGATGGATTTTTCATTTTTCCCTCCGGTTCCCTAGTTCCGCTATTAAGCATTTACTGCGCGCAAAACAGACCCCAGACTAGGCCAAAATCCTCAAAAATGGCAGATTTTTAAATTGAAAACATCAAATAGTATCTAGAGGATGAGCTGAATCGATTGCAAAAAAGAGCAATTTTTTTTCAGCCTTTTCAGCATTTTCAGCCAATTTGGTTCAGTAGTTTTCGAGATAATTTTTGAGTGTCAGCAACTTTGACTCCTATTTAAACCCCAAAAATTAACTTTTTAAACTTTCAAAACTATGCAGCCCTACCAATTCGACCATGCTCTTTCCGATGCCGTCGAGAAAACGGGGTCGAATAAAACTGTGCCAAGCCATATTGGGGTTTGTTCGGGTGGCTCGCGGACGGCCTTTTAAAGCCTAACCCTTTAACTTAAAGGTGTCTATATGGATTTTGGCAATGAATTTATCGGGTATTTCGCCGTCCCGCGACACGCGGCGCGCGTGTCGCTAGCTCCCCACAACGCGTTCTTAGCCACATTTTGAGGAAATTTGCATTCGAAGGACCGGCGAACGCGTTGCATGTCGTAGTTCTGGTCCATTTCGTAGAAATCCAGCTACAAAATCCATATATCCGACCATCTCGTGCCCTTCAAAAAGACAGCGGAACAATTTAAGACTGATGCATCACCAAAAATTAAAATAAAAGCGTAAGATCGGCCCCTGGTTCAATTCCTTGCCGACTTCCCGAATTTTCCACTTTCCTATCCATTTTGCCGAACATTCAAGCAACTTCTGGGGAGCAAATCAGAGTCCCGGAGGCCCAGTCCCGCCCGAGAGTCAGCGGGGAAGCGCAGCCCATTTTTGGGGACAAATTGCCGGGCTAATGCCGTGGGGAACACACGGCTCTTCCTCGCCCTCTACACCACAGCCCCAACCAACCAGCCCGTTGAGTGATTGCTTTTAGACCAGCACAGCCTTTTTCAATCCCCAACACAGCCGATCTTCCCCAAAAAGGGCAGACATATTTCATCCAGAACCTCAGAAAAATGTTTGGACTTTTGAACTCAGAAGCCCGTTCTCACCCTCAAATTTTCAAAAACCAATTGTTTTTAAAAATATTTGATGCTTTTGCAAGCTTTACTTACGGTTTTTACAGTTTTTTGGAGCTTCCTACACGGTTTAGAAAATCGTAAAACCCCGAAATAAAGCGGCTCTAGTCTACGAGAATCTGATTTTTTTCGAGTTTTGGATATGAATTTTTACGAAGTGCTAATCGTTTTTCTAGTTCTGGATCGGAAAAACAAGCCCTTATCTATCTCCCATCCATCCGTTAGTTTCAGCCCGTTTTTTATATGGCGCGCTAAATTGTTAACGTTATCAGGTTTCAGCCGCCCGAAACGAGCCGATTTCAGCACCTGAAATACGGCAACATACGCGCCTTTTGGGCCGATTGTCGTGCAATTTTTGCATTATTTCTGCAATCTAGAACCTTTTTTCTTCTAATACGTGTTATTGTTTTGCGCTTTCGACGCCAAAGAACCTGCTAACTAACATCTAGCAGCTAAAAAGTGCGCTTTTTGGAAAATAGGAATTATCTAGACCTCGTCGGCCATTAAACGGTTGTGTTAATTACCGGCCCTCTAGCAGTCGTAGAATTTTCGCCATTTTAGTGTTGAATTGGCTTTTCTAGCTGTTACTTACAGAGTTCTATACGATATAGCGCTTGTTGTAAGTTGAGCTGACCTTTAAAGCTTTCGTCAAGTTCTGTCGTTCCCAAAATACCATGCATAAAAATCCATCGAAACGACTTCTGGGTATCTTTAATTTTACCTACCCCAAAAGCACTTTCCATTTGAAAGCCCACCGCCCATTTAAGCATGCATTTCATATCTGACTACGGCAATTTTAATCGAACCCCTCCGCTCTGGCCCTGTCCATTTGGGGCCAGGTGCAATTTTGGGGTGGGTCCCTTGCTGCCCCCCCCCGCACCCGATTGCGGAAGGAATTACGGGCGGGCATTGTTGAATATTTCGACGGGCGAGACTCATGGAACATTTGTGCTTCAATTCCGGCTTTTTTTCTGGTCAGGATTTGTCATAGGATTGCATTTAGGACCTCCAAATCTAAAAATTCGAAAAAAATGCAGAGGCTCGTTAACCCGTGGAATCCTTAAGATTTGAGCTCTGAATTCGGCTTTTTTCGGATTCGGCCTTCTTAATAGGAATAAATTTAAAGCCTTGAACAGCTGAAAAATCAAAACAATTAGCTGCGCCTCGTTTTTTTGCTGAATTCCTAGATTTTAAAATAGGTCTGGCTCGTTTTCCGGTGAATTCAGCAGATTTTGGTTCTCGAATTCGGTTGCCAGTTAGGGTCCGAAATACCTTAACGCCCTACAAAAAAAATTAAAAACTTCTCAGTATTCCGCTTAGGATTGAATTTTGGAGCTATTGAACTTTAAATATTTGAATGGAGGGACAATTCCCGATTTTACGGTCAATTCTGAATTTTTGGTGGTGGTTTTTGCCCGATTCTCTGGCATTTCAGGCGTTTTTCACTGCTTTTCAACGTGCGCATAAATTCGGTCGTTCCACGGTGTCGCCCTCGCATCTAGACGCGATAAATCGATGGCCGTTCTCAGCCCATTCCACGGTCGAGCTTATCTCCAGAACCCCCCAAGCGCATCCGTGGGGTTTATTGTTTGGCACTTCGTAGGTGAAAAAACTGGCTTACGCGGTTTGTGAAGCGACATAATATATAAATATGCATATTATGGTTACATTCCTAATTTTTATTAAATCTTTCTTCCCTCCCGATGGAATTCAAAGCTGCGAATTAAGTTTTCTTCGATTCGACGGTCTTTTGCAATCGTGACTGCTTATGGATTACTTTTTGAACCTTACCAGAAACCAATTTTTCATGGCTTAAGCATAATTGAAATCTTTCTCATTATTTTTGGATTGTTTTTACATATTTCTGCGGTAACCCGGCATCATGCTGTGCAAATATGACCTCATAAAAACCCCGCACCGCTCTCTCATTTTCCGCAATAAAATGTTTGATCAATATCGCGTCAAGAAAATTTTTGGCCAATTGCCAAGGTTCCAAACTATTTTTAAGAGAATTTTTAATTCCGGATCTTTATTTTTGATACCCACCTCCACTTCTCGTTTTCCCAAGCGGTGGAGTTTCCAAAGCGGGGCACCAGATGCGTTATGCATGCGAAAAGTTTCGCACCCACTTGATTTCCTGGAGGTGTTTTTGGAATTCTTGAGCTTTATACACGTAAGCTACGTTTTATAGGCTTGGCGATACTAAACTGACGCCTCCAGAGGGGATGGCGGCCACGTCGGCGAGTCCGGCGAAGAGGTAAGAAATTTTCCTGACTGCTAATTTGATGGAAGGATTGATGCAAAGGGTCGGTTGGCTACCCACTATTACTTTTAAAATTATTAATTTTTAAATGATTACTTCTAAAGGCAGTATTTCTAAAAGGCATTACTTCTAAATCATTACTTCACGAATTCTAAGCCTCGATTTGGGCATAAATATGGCCAAACGTGCCTAAAAACTGATAATCCGACGTGCCAACTCTTAGAAGTAACGGTTTTAGAAGTAATGATTTTAGAAGTAATGATCGTCCCCGCGCGCTGATCATGATGACCCTTTTGGTTGATCTATACCTTAACCGCCAACAAATCACCTTGACAAAAAATCGATCGGGCATTCCTTCTCCATACCTTTAATCCAAGATCGTTATTTCTCCAGGGAACGCTCGTTGCCGTTCGACCCAGAGGACCCGAGTTACATCAAAGATCTGCAGCGGCCGGCCGTTATTAAGGTTGGGGCCGAAAAATGGGAGCCGGAATTGGGCCAATCCACCACCCCCAACACCCACGCCCAAACCAAAAAAAAATCTTATTTTCCAGGCGGATCTGACGGGGATGGAACGGCGAAAGCGCGTCCAGGAGGTGCTGGAGCACAAGGATTTTTGCAACCAGCTGGAGGAGGTTGGTTTTTTGGTTAAAATTTAGCGTTCTTACTGATTTCAGGTGATTCGTCAAGACCTGGACAGCTCTAGGCATGGCTTTGAGGAGGAGAATCGATCAATATCTCTGCAAAAACTCTCCGAATTGGCATTGCCGAGGAGTCCGATGAGGAGCCCGATGCATGGATTGCGTGGGCTTTTCCCTGGTTTTATTTTTTTATTTTTGTAAAATTGAAATTAGAACTTTTAAGGCTTTGTTATATTGTGGTAGGTAGATTTCCTATTATTTTGCTAAGACGCCATTCTTTCAATTTTTATTTTTGTCTCGTTAAAAACAATTCAGTCTAAATTTTCTGCCTATTAGATCTATTAGGTTCAATTTGCTGTCGTAACGTCAAAATTACTTCAGGTCGATATTTCATAATGTCGAAATTTTGGACATTATGGTTTTTCATCTTACATAAAGATATTTAACACCGTAATCCGCTAGTGATATTTCCATTTCCGGTATTTTCATTTTCTACAAAAAATGGGGTGGTTGTTACTCGAATTCGCCTAATTTATCCTGTTAAAAGACCCGTTTTTCTTAATTTAATGCTATAGGCATGACAATACAATCTTCTTACGACCCTTCCCTTTGAATAGCTGTCAATATCTTGCTTTGACATCTCTGGGTCCCATCGGCACCTCAACGATCTGCCATTTCCCCCCCAAAAGAAAGCCCTGCTGCTGGCTGGCCCCTCACTAACTGGCCAACAGGGCCTCCCCCAAAACGGCGGCTAAGCCATCGATTTCCGGGTGGGAATATCTGGTAATTTTCCGTTCCGGATTACTCTTTACTCTTTTCGGCATTTTCTTTGTTTTTCTGCAAAAAAAAATGAATTCTGCAAAATACCTTACCGAAAGTTATCTATAAGAGGTTTTACTTTTACCTTCATAGCTCCTTTAATACGCACCTCCCATTAATGCATCCCTTGCTTCATTTTCAGGGGCATCGACACTACCGATCGCCGATCTAAAAGGTGTCGAAACCTACTCGAAACAAGAGAAAGCCCTTCGAAACAAACTCGCATCCCTCTACCGCCTGGTCGATTTGTTCCAATGGAGTCAGGGTATCTACAATCATATTACGGTATGTATTTTATCCTGTATTTTTTAGTAGATAACCAGGGTTGAAAAACCGCTTCGCGGCTTTTCAACCCTGGCCCCGTCTAACGCACATCATATTCAAAAATGGGCATATTTCTTCCCGAACCGATCGCAAAAAAATGAGAAGCCCCCTCTGGCCCCTTATATAGGCTTTCCCCACTTCCGGCGCATGCAAATTGTCTCCTAACAAAGAGGTTTTTCGATATCTTTACAAAAAACTCAATTTTAATTGAGAAAACAGTAATTTTTCTAAACTTTGATGTGTTTGCACTCATCTTGGCTCCATTACGCACCTAATGACGTATCATACGTACCCTATAAACTTTCCCCTGAGGCCATAGGTGGAAGACAACCTCACAGAAGTTGCATGCAAATGCACACACACAGACACTATTTTTTTATATATAGTAGGATTATAGGTTCGGCATCCCGAGAACCCGAGCGAGATCCTGATCAACCCATTTGGACTTTTGTACCACGAGATCACCGCTTCGTCCCTGATTAAAGTCGACCTGGATGGGCAGATTTTGGACCCGGGCACGACAAAGCTGGGGATAAATGAGGTAGATTAATGATATTATTACCTTATTACCTATTTACCTAACTGCGTCATGTTGATTTCATGTTCTCAATTAATTCCTAAACGATCTTCGCTATCTGGGATTTTGTATAGCATTTTGGAACATTATCCTCTTTTGTTCTTATTATTATCACAAGCCATAGCTCTAAATACCTTCAGCATACCTTTAGTCTTCGATGTATCCTATTTAGGCGGCCTTCACCCTCCACTCGGCCCTCCATTCAGCCCGTGAAGATGTAAATTGTGTGATCCACATGCATAATGCTGTCGTATCTGCTGTATCATCCATGAAATGTGGATTACTGCCCCTCTGTCACGAAGCGATGGTCATAGGGCCGGTGGCTTATCATTACTATCAAGTAAGATAATCCCATTAATGTTTTGATGATTGTTTTAGGGAAATCTAGATGATGAAAAAGAAAGAGCCAGTATATTGGAGAGCCTTGGTGATAAGAATGTAAGTTTTTGAAAGCTGCATGCTTTTATAGAATTCTGTGTAGCCAGCTTTGCATGAAACTTGAAAATCTTTGAAAATCTCGCGGAAAACAAGTGAGACAGAGAAAGAAACAGAAAGAAAGAGAGACAGAGAGAGAAAGATCCGAGAGCTCGTACTTTTGCCTTCACCGCCCCTTTAAAGGTGATGATCGTCCGAAATCAAGGATTCGTAGCCTGCGGTTCTTCCGTCGAAGAAACCCTCCACTTTGCCTACAACACGATTCTAGCGTGTGAGACGCAGGTGCTAAGACCTTCTTTAAAAGGCCTTCCATTCACCCCAAAATGCATGATTCGGATAAGTTCAAACTTTCTATCTTCCGCCTCTATCGCTTTTAGACGTGTCGCTGCCCCTTTAGCTAAAAATGAACCAGCTGAAAAATTTCAGATTTTAATCCTACGCGGCTGGGGATTTTTGATCGCCCATCCGTCTTTTGAGGAGGCTGTGTTCATTCTCAAAAATTTGATCGCGGCTGCTGATCATCAGGTTTAGAACGGAAAATTGATCGATCATTTTCGGGTGAATGGCGGATGGCTGCAAAAATATTTTAATTGCCTAAAAACCATTTTTCTAGATTCGGGCAGCTCGAGCCGGGATTGAAAATTTGCACATCCCTGATGAAGCGACGGTAAATAAGACATTTTTGGCTGCTAGACAAGGTATGAAAAAGCGAAAATTCGGTGAGACTTTTAAAGGCGGAATTTTTCGATCACCATCAAGAAACAACAATACGGAGCAGACGGAATGGAAAGTCGGGGAGCTAGAATGGGAGGCTTGGATGCGAGTGCTGGACACTTCGGTAAGTCAGGTTTGATCTCACTCTCACTCTCTCTCTTTCTTTCTCTCTCATTCTCTTTCTCTCTCGCTTTCTCTCTCTCTCTCTCCCTATTTCTAGCCATGCTCCTGGTATATTTTTTTATTAAGGGTTTCCGAACCGGTCACCTTTACCGTCAACCCCTAATTCGCCAAAGATCGCCCATCGCAACAAGCCCCAGAATAAATTTGGATGTTGCGGCTCCTCCAGTGGCAACTTCCTACGGATCCGTAAGTTACCATCAACCGCTGCTAGAATTACTATAAACTAGGTCGATGAATCCGACCCGAGGCCCTGGCCGCCCATAAGCTTGCACAACTTCGGAAAGAACAGGAAAAGATCCGATGGCTGAACTCGCCGAACGCCTATCAGAAGGTAGAATTTTTGGAATCGGGCAGCGATCGTCCGAAAGTGATTACAAAGGTTGGTGCTCGAGGTTGAGCAGATTTTCAGTATTCTTTTAGTGGGTCCAAGACATCTTCGCCACTTCAAGTAATGGGATTCCAGTAAAAATCACTGGAACTCAACAGTTTTCACCCTTAAGCATGAACCCGAAGGAGTTTAAGGTATCATATTTTTACTAGTAGATATTTCGGCGCTTATTTTGTCGGCCAAAGCACTAACTTATGTTTAGGAGAAGCAACGAGCCATCAAAGAAGACCGAATGAGCGGTAAAACTTCGGCTGGTCCACAGTCACAAGTTCTTGATGGAACTACTTATCAAGAAGCGAGAGATATAAGGAGGGCAAATGTAAGTGTTTAACTGGGTAATAGCTATAATCGATTACACCACATCTCTCACCAAATTACGATTAATTTAATTACGCGACCTAATCGCATTTTTCAGAGCTACGGCGACTCGCTGGCCGGCCCCGCGGATCGCTTCGTAATGATAGGAACAGCTTCTAAAGGAATTATCGATCGACAGCATCAACATAATGCACAGGTATTAAATCCTAGTTTTCAATTGGATTTTTATGTTGATTTATGTCGCAGCTTTCTTGATTAGAAATCACAGCCTGTGGCCCAAAAAGACGTTTTTTTCAGGTCTACCGCCAACTCTACGCTCCAAATCCATTTTCATCAGAAACTGATGAGAATATAAAGAAGTATTTTAGGGAGGTAAAACACCTTAATCCGTTCAACATCCTGTTCATCTCCCTCCAGGTTGAAGCCAAGTCCCCACGTAGCCATTCTGCTAGAGCTCCCTCCTCGTCCCGGGATGCGGGTTACAGTACGTTCCGCTCCGATCTGACGAATGGTACATCGATCGATGCTGACTTGCCGGATGAACCAGACAGTCCGGGAGCAGGTTTGATACCCTTCTACCTATTGAACTCTATCCAGCCACTACTTTAGAATTGACAGATACCCCAAGAAAAAGTAAGCTACCACCAGCGAAAACCAAATATACCTATGTGCTTGGGCTTTGTTGGGACTTAGGGCTACGGTAGACATCGAGAAATGAGTTACGCTAGAATACAAACTACGGCTTTTATACTTAAAAACCAGGATAATCCATGGTTTGTACTTTCTCGGTAGCTATTTTACGTCGTCACCGATAGGTTTTGCTTCATTCGCTACACGTTATCTTTTTCCTGTCAGAGTTCCGGATCTTTGTCTACCGTCCTTTGGATTCCGTTTGTATTAGCCAGATGCCTTTCCGGGTTCAACCGTGTGTTCAGATACGGCTTCCCTGATGCAAGGGGCCCGGGAGCACCGGATGCGCGAGGAATCGTCCTACGGTCTGGACGAGCTATCGCAATCCAAGGCACTGGACGTCAGCGGTAAGAAGATGAAAAACTCGAAGAACGTTTCGTGTGTAGCGCAACGTACGCCACAAGGTTATGCATACAGCAAAATGTTGCGATTATCGCGAAATTCCATCCCAATATTTTTAAGGGTGTTATCAGTCACTTGCACCTCACTCTCCCACCTTAATTTTTTTGACAAAAACGCATGGCACGCCTGATGCACAATACCGATTAGAACCCAATGGTATAGGGTAGCGTGTTTAGAGGTGTCTTTCGGCCCTCCGAAAGCCCGCTCGACGCCGAGGTCCCACAGCGCCGGCCCGTCCCACCTCGGCCGCATCGACTCCCGACGATATCGTGAGTGTTGTATTGTCAATTTGGGTTTTTGGAGGTAAGCTCGAGTTGTACTAATCGATGGAGACAAATAAAAACTACAAGTCTCGACTATCGATTTGAACAGCTCGGACCCGTTGTCTTCCAAAAGCTCTTTTACAACGCACCGTTTGGGGTGAGACTCGTGTAATTGCCTATTTTTTGTGATAGTCCTGCAGCGCCTCCAGAATTGCACTTGTCGCACCCGGAATTTGTAGCGTAGCGTAGCGGCAAAATCCGCACTTTGGTTTGAAACTATTGAATAGCTTTATAAAGACTTTAGAGAGACCTTAGTGAAAAAAATTAGTTGAGAAAATGCCGTGCAAGCTCATAGTTGCCAATTTTCGGCTAAAATGTGTAAAAATTGATATTTTTGTCTTTCAAATGGATTGATTGAGATGATTTAAATTTAGGACATTCAAATACGAGATCCAATCAGGCGCTGTCGGAGGACGAGGTAAATCATCATATTCCTACCATTTACGATACCTTTAGGCACCCCAAATCACCCAATCCGAGACGAAAAAGAAGAAGAAGCGTGGTTTCTTCTCGTTTATGCGGATGAGCAAACGTGACAAACATCGTGAGGCGGCATAATCGATCGACTTCGATTCTTCGATTCGTGCCCCCGTTTGAATTGACATTCGTGCATTAATGGGAGTCGAATTCCCGCAAGGCCAGTGCCCTCCCAAGACTCATTTTATTTTTTGAAAATTTGCATATTAGGATTCATCAGTATTAGTTTTGCTATTTTACACCTAAAAACTGTATAATTTCCCTGTCACCCGGGTGTCTTCCGTTATATTCTGAAAAAAATTGGACGTCGACAAATGTGTTTATTATTTTTGGTCCGGCTTGTCTCCCAAATATGTGATATTCTCATCTGTCATTCTAGCCGCCCTTTGAGCCCAAAGAAAATTTATGGCCACGCCATTGGTTTCTCCTGAAATAATGTTGTTTTTTTGAGAGAAATAAATATATTTTCGAGATGACAATGACATGTGACGTTGAAAATATATAGTTTTGGCTATCGTTATCTAAACGATTTAATCGTATTTTTACTCGAAAATCTAACGTTAGCTACCTAAAAAGTTTTTATCTTTTTTTAAATGCGTTTTCAAAAATTCAAGCTTTAATATAATTTTTAAGAGCTTATCCAAGGAGAAAAATGTCCCAAAAAGCCGCAAAAGTTAGCCTGGAAAGCAAAGAAAAGTTGCCCAACAAGATGCACGACGTTGTCTGCGATGCAAATTTGCTGGTGTCGCATATACAGACGGCCAGTGGGAGTAATGAGGTTTGCAAATTTTCATGCAACTTTTTAAATTTGCCGAGTTCTGCTTTAAATTATATTTTTCTTAGCTCCTCGGCACCGCCACGAAGCAGTTTGTCGCCCAGGAAAATACGATCGAGTGCACGGCACAGGTACAATATCGTTTTCGGCTTAAAAATCGCGGCAAAAATACACATCATGAAAAGTTTTCAGGCGATTCAACGGCTTGAACAGCTAGCTGACGGGTTGCATGAGCAATTTGCAACTGCTGGAGATATGTAAGGATTTGCAAAGCAGTTTTTGCCGATAATTTTGAATTTTTGCGTTTTCGGGCCTTAAAGGGATAGGGGCGGCATAAGTCAATCGATTACGCGCGGGAAGAAAATGCCTCTGCGTCTCTCCTCTGGGCGCCCTCTCTCGCCGCTGCATCTGTTGAACCCCCCTTCCCAAGGGGGGTTCAACAGATGCCGTCCTCATCTCTTTAAGTGGAGTTTTTTTGACGTTATGCCCAAGTTGTAGTGTAGTTTTTGCGTATTTTCTCGTAACAAATTCCCAAAAAAAACTTTATCAAAACCTGAAACTGGAAACCAACCACACTAATAGACTCGACGCTCTGCTGATGAACCCGAAAATGTATTAACACGATGGGGGCAAAGGGGGATGCTTGGGGGAAGTAGATACATTTCAACAGCCGGAAATTCGATACAATAGGTAAGTAGAGACAATAGGGACAATATACCAATTGCTAAATTAAATTTTCCCATTTGGAAGCGGAACTTTTGGGGCGGACAGGGAGATGGGAATGCTTTTAGGCGAAAATTGCATTGGATAAAGCTTGTTTGGGGGTGGTGGAACGGAGAATGAAACCAAACGTAAAGTGTAAAGTGTACATAGATGGAATTACCACATTATTTGGCATATTTCCTAGGCGAATTAGCGATCTACGGGGGACTGGGAATGGATGGGGTTGTCAAGGGGGGGAGTGTTGCGCCAAAAATGTGCATAAAAATCGGTTTTTAGAAATTTCAAAGCTCCAACATCTTAGCTCATGACACCTCAAGAGGTATCTGAATTCCTATGTGTTTTTAACCCATAAAAATTTTGATTTTTATGAGCTACTAGTCTATAAGTTTTTAGCGCAACACTTCAAATTCACGGAATGATAAGGTCATAAACCATAAAGGACACTCTCGTATACCGTAACCGGAAAGTACAAAAACAAGGCCACACACAGTACCGTCAACCAATCACACCTGAGCCTCGATAACCGTCAATTCTGAGTACGCGGTGGCAAAGTCGTGGAACTCCTGCGGGGTGGGGCGCTTCGCCGGGTCGATCTCCAGCAGGCTGTGGATCAGCTCGAACATTGAGTCCGAGGTCTCCTCCGGTAGATCAGGGTAATCGTAGGCGTCGTAGTTGTGGCCGGCGGTGAAGAGGAACATGCGGCACATGTAGCGCTCGTCGAAGGGAACCTAGAAATTGAGGTTAAGTACTCCATTGATGTATTGTTTGTCTGTTTAAAGGGACAGACAAGACCGAGCGATGATTTTATGCCTATGTATACATTATGGATCTTGAGTTCCGCCAGACGCATCGCGTGCTCGATCAATTACGCAATGTAAAGAAACTTAAACTCGTCGCGCCCATAACCCAAAATTTGAATTCATAAACCTAGATTCCACCAGCCTGCCCAGCCAGTCCCTTTAAAGCCTTTCCGCCTCTCCCTTGTCTAGTTTTTCCATATACCACGTTTTCCTACCCATATCCATGTATCGCAAACCCAATTCCAGCGCCTCACCCAAGCAACTTCCGCTTCACCCCCAAAGTGCGACCCCACAACAAGGACGGGGGCCCCCGTTTAAATTTGCCCTTTGGGAATACCCAGTTTTTCTACCCGTTTTTCAAGCGCCTAGCTGTTCCTAAGCTCCGTAAGTGCAAAAACAGTAATGCGGTAAAAACTCACCATGCCGGTCAAACACTGGTAGATGAGGCACCCGATGGACCACATGTCAACCTTGTAGTCGTATTGGCAGGTTTTGAGGAGATTTGCTCCGACCTCTGGGGCCATGTAGTAGAACGTGCCGGCAACGTTGCACAGTGCGTCTTCACCGATGGTTCGAGCGATGCCTAGAATTTGAGTATTTAATTGGTTGACATGGTGCGTCGGTCGATATACAATTTTGACATGGTGCGTAAGAACAACAAAATACCTTCTAGACTAGACTCTACAATAGAGTATATAATCGTTAGAAATTGTGTCTCAAGGTAACTCGTAACTCTCTACCTTCTCCACCCCTTTAAAACTCACCAAAATCCGTGATCTTGGCGTGGATGAACTCGCGACTGCTTGAAGAAGCATACGAGACCAGGATATTCTGAGGCTTAATATCACGATGGACGATGCGGAGCTCATTTAGTGCTTTGTAGCCTCGGGCCAAGTTGTCGATGATCAACCTGAAAATTAGGATTTTTTTTAAAATTAGAATTCAACGATTGATATGCTAATTTTTGTTCCTATTCAGATGCAAAGACGTCACCGAGGTCCAAGACACGCTTCATCAGATCGAAAATGCCAAATACACCTCGTAATCGGTTTTCGTCTTTTTCTTAGTTGTGCTACTGTGCTACTTACTTCAATCACTTTCCAATAAACGGTGCTTACCTCAAGTTCTTTGGTGTCAATCTCCCGCTTGGTGCCTTCTTCTCCAGGTGGTTCTCCAGATCCGTATCCAGCAGCTCCATCACGACACAACTTGTGACTGGGTCAATGTCGCAAATGTCGAGCACGCCGACCAGGTACTTGGACTTGAGCGACTTTATGACCTTGAGCTCTTGGTCTTTGATGTTCATCTTGGCGAGGCGCTTGACGGCTACCTGCAAGCGGAGTAATAGTATTTTTCTGGCGTGTAAAATTGCGCTATTAATCCTTCAATTTTTGGCTTGGTAATTTCACCAGAATCAGGACCATTTGCTTTTAAACCAGCTAGCAAACTGAAATTAAAGCGTTGTATTTTTAGTAGTCTGAGAGACGTTTTTATGGATATTCTTCAACTCTCAAAAATTAATGCAACTTTGCCATCAATGGCCCCTTAAAATTCAGTTTAGCTAGATTCTAGTGTCTTGTTTGCTTTTTCAAACCCCTGGTACCGGGGTCAAACCCGCAAAGGCGTCAGTTTACTTTTTTGATCCCGCTTCTCCTGTTCCCCCCTTTTCTCCAAATTCCAGCGCCCAGACCGGAAATTCAAGCTTCTGCAAAATTTCAAGTGGGCCCGCACATTTCGGGAGCGCCCATATTGACGTCAGCGCGATTCGGCAGGGGGTAAAGCCTCGGATTCTCCCCCCCGGGTCCTCGAGCAAATTTTATTTTCTCCCCAAAAAAACGGCGAAGGGCCAAAAGGACCGAGGGCCCGAGGGCTGGCGCGAGCCGTTCTCATTCTGCGTAAACACAAAGGAGGGCGCCTTTCAGACCACATTACTCGAAAAAGGGCCTTTGACTATGGGGCCACATTCATCAGGGTAGGGGAATGGCTGGAGCAGAAGGGCCAGCCGGGGGGCCCCAAGCATATTAAGCCCAGTTTTTTGGCATTTGGGTGCCCTTCAAGCTGGCAGGCCACGCTTGAGGCCGCGTGATCGGCGCAGGCCCAGCAAATTAAGTGGAGGGCATTCTTGGGTTTTTTAGGATTACATGGGTTCGGAGAGCACCCCGTGTGGTGGAGGGAATTTGAATAGGGTATACGGTAGAAGTGATGGATGTATTAAAGGAAATGGGAAGGCAAGTCTAGCGATGCCTCACCTCGCGGAGTGTGTTTCTTTATCCTTACCAGCGCCTTTAAGCGCCTTTAAAGGGGCCAGCAAGACATTGTCACTATGGATTTCCAAAAGATTCTGGAGTAACCGCGACACGCGACGCACCCGCGTGTCTTTGCAATGCGTAACGGATTGCAGTACGGTTTTTAAGCGGAAACATCATGTATAAAGATTTGCAAGTACGGTAGAAATCAAGAATCGTTAGATTCATGCCATCGAAACCCCTTTAAACCCCGAAATTTCCATGAAATCAGGTAGTCATCCGATTATACAGCAACCCGAAATCTATGACTAACTCCGGTTTAATGAATGGTAGCTGTAAACCCAACTCCAAGCCCCGGTTAACCCGAAAAAAACAGAGCGACGCGCCGGATTACATTTTTACTTAGATTCCACCGGATTTGTCCCCACGGTTTACTCAATGGAGCCCGGAAACCAAAACTACGTAACACTACGCAGCACCACAAAAAACGTACCGGTGACTGGTTGCCAATGTCGTGGCCCTTGAAAACAACGCCATAGGCGCCGAGCCCGATCAGGGAGCTGAAGCTGTCGTGGAAAGAGTATTTATCACCGACAGGGATCTGAAAAAATAATATATAAAATTTATACACTTTACGATGTTATAGTTTCAAGTTGAGTTTCAGTTAATCTCAAGGCTTCCGCCCACGAATTTACTTCCAGATACCTTTAAAATCCCCTTAAAACCATCCAAGCATCACCTCGTTCCCGCAATTCATAATTCCCGTTTCAGACTCCCATATTTCCAGCCGGGACTACATAATGATCCGGGTAGTCTCTTTCGGGGTGCCGGATGTGGCGTGACCACCCAAAGTGTCCGTAAAAGTTCCGTGTCGCGCTCCGTTTTCGCCTAACTTTCACGGGGGGATTAGAAGTCGCCGGAATTGAATTTGAAATTCGCGATTGCGCCATGGAGCGCGGGGCCCCCGAAAAGGTGTTCCCCTTCCGGGTGTGATTTGATTTGTGCAGCAGTAGTGTCGAAACACAAAAGCCTTCTAGGAGAAAAATCGGACGTTGACCTCAAGAACCGAGTGCGTTGCCGTTGCTTCGGTTACGGTAGTGTAGGCTTAGTCTTGGCTTAGATTGGGGTTGGGCTTAGGCTTAACCCTAGAAATGAGCTTAGATTAGCGAAACTAACTGTAGAAAACGCCTACTACGTGACGATCCGTTTTCCGTAATATTTCCTGGCCATCGCCTACTGAATAAACACTCACTTCCTGCTCGGTGAACGGCGGCAACGGCGGCTCATCGGAATTAGCCTCCTCTGCGTCAACAACTGGGCCTCCCATCTGAAAATCGGGTAATGACGAAGTGTGAGCTAATTTGAAAGGCGGGTGAGAGTAGAATCTGGTTGACGACCCGGAACATAAAAGGCAAGAGAGAGAGCGAGAAAAATAGAGAGATAGAGAGAGAGAGAGTGAGAGAGAGAGAGTGAGAGAGAGAGAGTGAGAGAGATATATATATAACGAAAATACTATTCCGTAGCAGTACGAATTCCGCCAGCATCAGGCAAAATGGGGAAATCGTGGAGAAAAAACACATCTAAGGGTCGGGATCCCGCGAAAATAATTGTTCATTTGCGCGTCAGAAGGCAGAAAATTGTGTCGCCCCTTATAAAACATTCTTTTGAATTTTCTAGTCATTGTAGCAAAGAAAAAAGAGTAGATTACGGGCGCAAGGTGACATGCGATACTTTATGGAAAAAGAAGATTTTTGCGGTTTTAACAATATTTCTTAAGAACTAAAAATTTTTAACCACGTGAAAAGTAAAAACACAACCACTTCGCAAGTTTCCAAATGACGAGAACGTTTCCTAATAAAGCACAAGCCCGGCCAGACTCGCGTCAGACAAGATGGGGCCAATTTCCGGCAGCGCCCCCAGAGAAGTGTGCCATCTTATAGGGGGCGGGGGAACACGTGCGTGGTGAGACCACCGCGGGGTGGTTCCAGCGGGTGAATCATGCCCCCGTGAAGCCGGGGCTGCTGGTCGAGCTAGCCCGGGTTTAACGAGTGTAAATACTTCCCGTACTACCGGCTAGAAATAGACCGCGCAGGGGGAGGACCCAAGGGAAATGACGTGACCAAAGCAAAGAGGTCCCCGGTGGAGGTGTTTGTAAGTTTTTGGATTTCAGATTGGCAAAGAGCCAAAATAAAAAGATATTTAGAAATTTTCAAGGCCAGGAAAAGCACACGGCCTTTGGATTTTCGTGATATTTCAAAGGGCTCAAGTCTAGGAAACCCCCCAGCCGACTTTTCAACTTTTCTACCTTCCTTATTTTTATTTTTCGCTAATTTTGTCGACTGAACTGCAATGTAGTCTTACTAATTAGCCTACGGCGAACATTTTGGTATACTTTAGAGCTCGCTAGCACAAAAGGGGGCCGAGATCCAAAAGTTGGTGCCGACTGGGGGGGGTTTTCTAGACTATTACCTTTCAAAGCCTCAAAAGCCAGTTTTAAAAACTCAGGATGACGGTTGGAGTTTCCAGGCTTGGGAGGCGCGGAAGGCATTGTTTTCGCCGGTTAAGCATATTTTAAATGCTGGATTTGGAACTTTTGAGGTTCCACGGGCTACGAAAGCAAATTGTGGGTTTAAAGGAAACTTGAACGCAGGTCCCAAGCCATTTGGTAAAGGTTTTCTGAATAAGAAATATGAATAAATACAAATCTCAAGAGATATGTAACCCGCAAGTGATTTTATGAGTATTAAGTAAGAATTGTCTTAAAAAGCCGGGGCTACGGTAGGGAATCGGCAAATTTAAGGAAAATTAAAACAATTTCAACATTTTCGCAGGTAGGTACGGTAGGTGTTTGGAAGTGCAAAGGTTCATCCAAGACAAGATTTTGCGTGGTTTTGGGAAGCTAGTTTCAAATTCTGAGCTCAGAATCCCGAAAAACACCCAGGGTTACGGTACCGTCGGACTTGTGAATTTCGGCCCCGGTGGAAGTGGGCGGGATGCCTAGTGACCGGGGTGGGAGGCGGAAGCCCTGCCCAACGCCCATCATTTTTGTCTGGATAATTGGCAAATGGCATGGCGGCTGGGGGGTTGGTCCCGGCGCGAAAACGGGAAGCCCCACACTTTTTGGGAGGTTTTGTGGAATAATAAAGGCAAGAAGCCGGGGGGGGATTATGTGAAAGCAGCGAATTAACATAATGGGAGACTGGTGGTGCTTTTCGGCAAACAGCAAAATAAGGAGAAAAGCATCGGAATTGGGAACCGGAAGTCAAGAGTTCGCAAGTTCATGTATCTTTGATGTACGGATTTTTTGGAAAAGCGTTAGAATTGTAAACCGTTATTTTAACAGCCGTTTTTCAATCTGGAAAACCTTTAAAAGTCGCAAAATGGCACCCTTAAAAAACCTATAAGGACAATAATGGCATACCGGCCGAATCACCGTTTTTTTACCAGAAAAATGCCACAAAAAATTTGAGTTCGACCTTCCCAATCTCCTATAAATCCACCGGCATCTTTTTCTCGGACGACTAGCCTCGAGACGTGTTGTGTCTATCCAAAAAGGGCCCTTTCAAGCCCTTTTTTCAGAAGGCTTCCCAGCAGACCCCTCCCGCCGAGTGTGGGCGAATGATGGAATGCCGAAAGTTCTAGCCGCGCCTCCCCCTTCGCTAGGCTAGCCATTTTAGCCGTCAAAACAGCCGCTCCCCGAATTCGGCCAGCTAAAAATTGACAAGCCGTTCGTTCGCCGGCGCCGTGAAAAATTATACGGTCAAGTGGGTTTGGCCGGGGGTTATTGCAGCCGTGAACAATTCATCGTTGGCCCCGCGGGGTGGGGAAGGCCGCCGGAAAATGAATGACGGTCGAGGTGAAAAAACGGAGATCACGAACATGTGGATGGATAAAATTTTAGAGTCGTTAAAGCCCGACGTAACGGCCTTTGAGAGGGGCCGTAAAATTTAATAAAGTTGGAAACAATGGTTAAAAAATTTAATGGGCCTGAAATTACTTGAAAACCAGCAATAAAAGCTCTTAGAATCGACCATAAATTCGATAAAAATGGTTCGGACGATTTTTGTGAGGATCGAGGTCATAAAATCCGGGTATCCCCGCGCTTTCGACAAAACAAAAGCAATAAAAGGCTCATAAAGACGTCTGGGTGGTAAATCCTGAGAAAATCTGTCTAGATGAAAGTTGGAAAATCAAAGCTCATATTGCCAGCTGTGCCATAAAACCTGGGAAAATTTTTTGACGCCTTTTGGCGCATTGTGAAATTGTGGCAAATCGCTAGAACAGAAATTATAGAAATCTTAGTGTGATTTTATGCCTCAATATAATTGTTTACCTAAAATGAAAACGAAAAGCGAGTTCTGCCCAGCTTTTTAGCTTTTCAAGTCTTACAGGAACCTCCAGAACAAAAGCAAAATGCATTTCTAACAAAAGCCAACCCTCAATTATTCCACGGATGAACCGTGAACACCTTTGACTCGAGTTCTCGAAACCCACGCCGACGTCTTCAAGAAGTCGACCCAACCTTTGAATATTCAGAGCAAACTCCCCCGGAGCCGTCAACCCCCCGGAAAACCCGGCCAAAGATCCGCGGCTACTCAATGGCGATTCTAGCGCTTTCCACGTTGACGTAGGTGGGGCTGGGTGGAAATTGAAAAAATGAAAACAGACCGCCCGGGCCTTCCGGGGCTGAACAAACAGTCCGGCGGGTCAGCTTTTACCCACCGTGCTGCACCCGGGGTGGGTTATTTTCGGTTTTTTTCTGCTGCGTGGGGTGGGTTTAGGAAGCGTACCTAGTGCTAGGGAGTTTTGTCTACGACTTGACAATTCTGGAATTTTCTTAAGCGCATTAACAACAAGACAGAACAGACAGACAGCACGAGAAAGAGAGAAAGAGAGAGAGAGAGAGCGAGAGCGAGCGAGAGTGAGAAAGAGAGATATGGTCGAAAAACACCCTAAACTCTACTTTCTAAAACTGTTAGCTTCCGATTCCCTTTAAAACACGAAACTGAACCCCATCCGTAGTATCTGATCAAAAATTGCCAACGAAACCCGCCAAAACCGCCGAAAATGAAATTTCAATTTTTCAATTGTCCTAGCCCTTTTCGCGGGCATTGGCCGGCTGTCCGAAAACCCCCAAATGACGGATGAAAAGGCAAAAATTGGCGCGCCGGGCCAGTGTTCGGCGACCAAAAATTAAGCGAACAACCCGGCCAATGGATGCGTGAAATTTGGGGTGCAGAAGCCATTAACTATGCAGGGTTTTTTGGGTGTTTGAGTGACAAGGTAAATGTAAAAATTCTTGCTAAATTTGCTAGAAGGTCCAAGAAATCAGAAACCTAGAAAAACGCGATTTTTAGGCCTGTGTAGAACGCGTTTTAGCAATCAAACCAACCCAACCACCAAACAACTCAAGGAATAGAGGGAGAAGAGCCAAAATCTACCAAATCAAATTCTCCCTCCCAAACCCAAAAACGTTTCAAGAAGGAATAGGGTTTCCCCCTCTAGAAAATCCTTTCCTGCCACTTCCATAGCGAGAAAGGCGGGTCACAGATGGCCTAGGGCCCAGGGCCCAAGGGCCCAAAAAGAGAGCGCGAAACTTGAGAGGGCCCAGGCACGACGAGGCAGCAAGAAAATAGGGAGAGCACGAACGGGCCCAGGGCCGCGCTTTTGGCCCTGTGACGTCAGTCCCGGGCCAGACCAAGCAAAGGGAAGCCGCGACCCGGACCTTCCTTTTAGCTGCTTTCTCTCCTTAAGCATTCATTCCCGATTCTCCCCCTCCTCGCGTTGCAAACCGAGGAGGAGACGTGCGGATTTTTTGATAGGATAGCAAGAGGAGAAAATGTATCCGCAAATATTTGGGGAGCTGTGGCGAAGTTGCACCTTGAGATGATGGCGTTCGAGAAAAAAATAGCGGGTGATGATGATATTGGCGAGGTGCCAGATTTCGGGTGGAACTTTCTAGAAGTATAAACAATTCGAGTACGGTCGTTTCTTACGCCATTAGGTCGGGTGAACGGGAATGTCGAGATTAAAGAAAATTTGGAGACAGGTTGGAGATGAAATACTTGCCAGAAAGCGAGATAGAGAGAGCGCCAGAGAGAGGGAGAGCGAGAAAGAGAGAGAGAGAGAGAGATAGAGACAGAGAGAGAGAGAAAGAGAGAGCAAGAATAAAAATATACTCCCTTCAGAAATAACCCCAACAATCAGAATAGCAATGACGAGCCCACACAACCACCCCCCTTCCCAGGAAGCATGCCCTGCAAAGAAACATGCAATTGAGCATCACCTCCTCCCGCCGCGTGACCTATAATTAAACTAGCCGCAATTAGATGAGCACGGCTCCGTCAAGTGCCTGGGATGAGAGTCCAAAAAAGCGTTTTGTCCAGCCTTGCAAGCGGCATTAAAAATTCGTCTGCCTTTCAGAGATCTCGGTTTTCGCAGAACTTGAGTAGGAGTAGGGTGCTTTTCAAGCGTACACTCTTGCAAATTTGGCAGAAACAGGTGGGGCTGAAGAAACAAGGCTAGGGGAACGGCATATTTTGGTTGAGACCAAAACCCAGTGAGCAGCAGGTGGGAAGGACAGGTTTTTTGAGAAGGTGTTTTGGCACTAATGTTTCAAATGGCAGGTGGAGTGGAATTTGATTAGAAGTCATAGTTGTGATCAGTACGTGTAGGGAATGTAGAAATAGCGAGAGAGATAGGGCGAGATAGGGCGAGATAGGGAGAGTGAGAGAGAGAAAGAGAGGGAGAGAGAGAGCGACAGACAATGGTTCTTAACGAGTAACCCATATTTCAACTTATTTCCCGTTTTTATGGCTCAACTCCCTTCACAGGTGACAACCCACTGCACCGAACACCCGATTGAAACCCCTTTCAATCAACTGTCTAGCCCCCGAGCCACTGAATACAAACTTAATTTCAGAATCAGGGAGTTCCCCGATTTTCCGTTTTTCCATTCCAGACAAAGGAAGGAACCCGAGGCCAAAGAACCAAACCCTCACGCTCTTTCAAGCAACCCTTATCACGCTGGAATTGGTCTTTTCAATGGCTCGTGAAGAGGATGGAAGCGGAAATTTGAGCCCGACCGCCGTCGTTGAAGGTGTCGACGTGGTGGTGAAAGGTGTTCTTTTGCAAATGGCCGTGTGGGAAAAGGGGTGTTTGAAATGGCGGGAATGTCAACGAAAAATGGGCTCCAAGGCGCCGACCACCGCTCGGTGAGCGATCGAATGGTCATCGGGGCGTGTGGGATTGGAAAAGCTCTTGAATGGGCGTCTAAAGCGAGGCTGGATTTCATGTCTGGTGGTGTGAAGTCAAGTTCAGGTTTAGAATTGCAGCGAAAGTCAAAAACGTCGAAATTTCCATGGCTTTTTTTAAAATTACAAGTTTTCTGAGTCGAAAACAACAGTAGGCAATATTACTAAATTTTCGTTCCCACATTTGGACCATATGTATTTATCAGAAAGTAGATACCTTGACCAGTAAGGAATTGTCCGGATGTATACATAGACTTTAGCAATTTCACAATGCCTGGATCGGGAGCATATTTCATGAATATTTATGTAATTTGAGCTCCAATCGAGTATATTCCTATCTTAACAATATCAAAATTGGAAATATATTTTAAAATTAATAATTAATTAAATTAATGGTCACAACGCCTAGTAACAATTCCTTTTCCAAACATTCCTAGCATTAAAGGGTCTTATTGTTAGTCACTATATCGAAGATTTTGATAAATATTTATAACATGCCCATAATCCCGAAAAACCGTAACTAACCTTATATTCCTCCTGCTCTGCCATCATCGGACGATACGGATTGTGGCGCCTCTCAATCTGGACCGCGCTCATCGCCATTTCAACAGAATATCAATAGGACTGGGCGGCGTCTGAAATGCTGGGAATTCGATTTATAGGTCAGACAGGTGTGATGTCTGGACCACAAACGGAGAGCCGGGCCCGGTGAATAATAATAAGCAGCCCGACGAGCCCGAAGAACCGACGAACAACCCCCGTCAAAGACACGCATAATGCGTGCCGTTCTGCGTGTGAAAGAGTGTCTCGGGTGGACTCTGAGGTCTAATAAGGAGTGCGAGCGTAATGGTTAGAGATCAAAAAAGTGAGCGTTTTGCGCATCATTCAAACAGAGATCGAAATTGATGAAAATTAGCCAGAAAAAAACTAGAAACTCCGCGGAATAAATAATTTTTACCCGATTTTGCATTCCGAAAATGATAATTCAATTCCAAACAGCGTTAGAGGATTTTTGCTTATTTTGATAAATCAGCAAAATATTTTTACCAAAAATTGAATGGCCGTCGCGGCCAAATCGATAGCATACCGTATGGTAAAACTTTACTTCCGACCTCCCCACAGCCGATGGGTCTCGAAGTTTTCGCGATTTTCGTTTATTTTGTGGGGTTTTTGCAATGCCATTCGATAGAGCGTCGAAAAATATACTAGGAGTTTGAATTTCAGCCTAAAATTATGTGAAATAAAAAAGTTATAGCCAAAAAATTCCGGCGGGGCGGGGAAGTAAGGTACCCCCGTATGGCGGTCCATTTCGGAAAACCCAGCTGAAAGAAATATACAAATTTTTACTTTTTATTAGGCTTGACCCCAAATACACGCCCCAAAATGACGCCACCCAGCCAAACCCAGCCATGCAAATTCCCGTCTGGGAAAATGGCGTATTATTGCTAGGTGCTTTGGCCTGGGAATACGCTGACGTGAACCCGGGATGTTTTCTAGGCTCCTTGAAAGCTATTTCGGGTCGTTGGCGGTGGAATCTGAGGAGGGGCCCATTGGGGCGTGGAATTGGTCATGTTTTCCCCGGGAGGTTCCTTCAGATGGCGAATGGCCGAAAAACTAAAACAAAGACGAAGGTTGCTGACCGAAGAATGCCTGGACCCTAAGAAAATGGGCGACAAAAATGTAGAGAAAATCGTTTTGAGGCCTTTGAAAAGTTTTTGTTTACCGCCGGCCGGCTGGCCGTGATCTGGGGGGTTGAACGTTTGCGGAGCGGCTTATTCTAGCGACCGCCTTTTTCCAGAAAGTTGTAGAAAACTAGAGAACGGAAATTTTAGTTGCTAGAGGCTTCTGGGGCAGAAGAAAGCATGAAAAAATGTCTTCGAAGTCTTAGAGCTTTCATTTTTTGCCTGAAAACGGCAGGAACGCCTTAGAATCTCAATTTTTCCATCAAGGAAAACTCCCTCCCGGGCTTTTATATTTTCCGAGTCAAACCGCTGCTGATAAAACGGTAGGGGTGGTGTTAGATTTCTCAGTTTTTGAGCTTTTCCCACCGGTCCAGACCGTGATCGAGACGCGTGCGATAGAATCAACAAAAACGCCGGATCAGAGCAGTAGTCTGGTAAATTTTAAAAAAAGCGGAAGCGAGGAATCAGATTCGACAAGTTACAAAAACCCACAGAATTCTGAATTCAAAAAAAAATAGAAAGGAATAGTTTTAAACAACACGAGATGACGCTTATCCAATGAAAAATCATAAACTGCGAAAACTTGCCTGAGAAGCTTTCTTAAACTTGAAAAATAACCTGAAGAAGCTTAGAAAAATGTAAGGCAAATAAGGTGGCATATAAATCCGTACCCAAAGTTGATTTTAATCGACCCAGCAATTCAGCTAAAACGGGTATCTCGTTGGAATATACGAAAATGGAAATGAAACTACAAAGCCCACACTACAAGGACCCCTAATCATTTTCAAGGCGGTTCCCCTTGCGAGAAAATGCACTTTCCTCATTCCACTCAATGGCCCCCTAATTCGCGTTCCTTGGAAAGCCGCTTGTTCGCTTTATTTAAAGTTCCGCGGGTCCGGCACCCCGAAAACAATTTCCCAGCGAGCGGTCAACCCGGAACGCGGTCTCGGGCCCGCCGACTTCTCGTGCTTGATTGAAGAAGCTTTTTGGTGGGGAGAAAAAGAAAGAAAAAAGGGCTGAGGGCATCCAAATACCCGGGGAATTTTCGGATAGCCATCCCAAAATACAGAGCGAAAAACAAAAAATGTTTTTTCTTGACGGTCTGTCTGTGGTTTTTACGGGAAGGGGAGGACGTGCCATTTGCTTGAGAATATTTACAAAAGAGATGAATTTCTGGGAAAGCGCAGGTGTTGTAGTGTGGGTGGTAATCAGAAAATTCGCATGAAAAATCACAGGTCGGAAAAAGTGCACCGAGCACAGAATTTGCGGCAATAAGGGCGTAAGCAACGCGACACTCCATCCGTCAAAAAAATGTATAGGGCCCAACTTTGCACCCTTATACCTTTAAAACTAAACGGCATCTTAAAAAACAATTTCCAACTTTGTAGAATGGAACACGGCGATTCCAATGATATCAAGCACCACGAAAACTGAATTCAAAAAGTATGGAAACGAAGGCGGTTATGGTTGGCGACTTTGTGAATAGTCGGGATTTCGGAGGGGTAACTGGCCGTCTTTAGTATCATTCGAATCGCAAAATTCTACTCTGCAATAAGTTTTCAATATTAAGTCGGTTTGAAAAAGTTATAAGTGCTAAAACTTTTTTTCGCCCGCTACGTTCCACTCCTATCGACGCCTTGCTGTTTTTACGTGCCACGGCCTGTTCGATTGGCCGTGGCACGTAAAAATCACGGAAGGGCTGAATGGGTGAGGCGATGAGGGGATAAGTAAGCAATAAATAGTTTCGGTTTATGTATGGTAATACCATAGTAACTTAGGTTTTTAGCATCCGAAACTCAAAAAAACTGAAGACTTTCAGTATTAAGCGTTTATTAAGGTAGGAATAAAGCAAATCGCCCTGAAAAACCACGATTTTAAAAGATAACATTCCAATTTTGCCCTGAAAATCCAATAAGCCCAAAAGAACGCTCTCAAAATAGCCCAAGCCCGCCTGCAAGCCCAGACGAGACCAAACCAATCAACCTTTTCCGGGCCGGTGAGACCGAGAAAAGCCCACGGACTCGGCCCGGGTTTCAAAAAAAGCCTGCCACGGACAACTGGTGCCCCCGGCATCCCCTGACGGCTGTTCGTTGGTCATTGCTGGGCTTGAGCGATCAACAGATACCTAACGCAATGACACACTAATCGAAAAAGTGGTCCAACAACTTGGAGCCAGGTGATTTCCCCGCGAATTGCAGCCGCCATCTACGTCAAACGCTCTTATCGCATTTGTGGGGGTGGTAGGGGGGTGAAGAGAGCAGAAAAATTGATGGCGACGGCATCGAAGAAGGTAATGAAAGGATTGTGTTAGGTAGCAATGTCTCTAATATACTAGTCAACTGGAAATTGACGGAAAAGTATAAGGACTATGGGTAACTTACTGAACTTTCGAACTTTCCGAAACGCGTCCCAAACGTCAAGCATTACGCCCACGTCAAGTTCGGCGCGTGACGGTTTTTTTTGTGAAACGGACGCTTTCGTCAAAGAAAATGAGCAGCTATCCACAATCTACAAGGATCAACCTGCTGACCCCAGGAAAATCCCAGAAATTAGGGATCAATGAAGCCAAGCTCGCACGCGAATTCCACACCCTCGAACCAACCACCGCAACAGATTGGCTTTAAAAATGCTGACGGCTTTCGACTATGGTAACCTTGCTTTTCAATTTGTACTGCTACTTTTAATTTTCTACAGCATTCGGAGGCTCGAGCCATGGAAGGTGAGTCTTCCTTGGATTTTCACCAACGTGCTGTGGCCGTTGGCAATTTGCCAGAAATACTATAAGACCCCTCCAAAACGGCTTAGATTTGGCACTTCCGCGTTCCTTTAAGGATCAAAACCCGGTATTGCTTGCCAATTTTGCCTTGTTACTTGTGGACGCGATACATTTGGTCTTTTTCAATGTGCACGACTATTGGGCAAGAATTCTTGGGGCTGAACCATATGGTAATTTTTTTCATCTTAAGCCCACCTGAGCTTTCTAGGCCCTACTGCACTAACAGTACTTTTCTATTGGATCAATTTTCGTCACTACCTGCAAATATTCACTTTCTGGCTACTGCCAATTTTACATTTAATGGCCATTTTTGCGGCTACGATTTATCGAAAATTTGGGAGGAAGGAGTCGATCTATCTGGTTTCTATTCCTATTATGGCAAGTATCGGTAAGTTGACGTTCCAGTTATATACGCAAAAATTTTAGTTTTTACCACCCTCTATCAAACTCTTTGTGATTGTAATGTTTATTTGATACCAGCTTACCAAGTTGGCACTAAACCCGACAAGGCCGAGTTTGCGCGGACGGTCCAGGGGATTGGACAGGTTTTAAAGGTATAAAAACATATTTCAGAAACATTAGGGTTAAATTTTAGATCATAATGTATACCCTGCTGATCAGTGCTGATATTTTGATCATATGGAAGATATACAAAATGCGGTTAATTGGCAGAAGAGCACCGCGCATCCCTGCAACTGCCAATCGGCTGGCAGGTCTGAGCATTAAAAAGAAGCAAAGAGGATCGGAATACGTCCTAATAAGCAATGTCCAAATAAAGAAAACGGTACAAGAATCGGCTGAACAAAATTTGCAGGACCCACAACGGGAACCACTTTAACAAATTTGAGCGAAACCCCATCTTCTATTCAACCGATCAGCCAAGTCCAGCGCCGACAGGTTTAAAGTTCATTTGACAATAACCGACTTTCAGAAATTTTCCTTCAAGATGTCACTGGAAACACGACTTGTGGTCGCCTTTATATTTGTTGCTCTTGCCTATCAGCTATTCCCAGTGTATTTTATGCTTATGAATGTGTGAGTCGACCATTACTCATACACGTGCTGTTCCATTTTATTTTTTATGGTTCTGTGATTGCAAAATTAAGAAATTTTCAGACTCCCGGCGGAAATCCTGCCGTATTTACGGCTGCTCGTGTACAACCTGGAAGCCAGCAAATGCACGGCCTATGTCTTGATAGTGACTCTGCGATAGATAAACCAGTCTAACCCGTCAAACTCCGATACAATCTCTTTTCCAAACTCGCACATCAGGCATCAACATCGAAAAAATCCCAGGCCTAGAACTGACGCCCGCAAGCTCCCACGCTGAATTGTCACGATGAAATAAAGTGTTTGAGCGGGGCATTTGATTGTGCTCAAAAAATTTTTTTATTATGGCAGGACATCGCCTTGGCAATATTTTGAGTGTGTGCAATGATCAGCCTTTTCTGCGAATACCAGAGAAAATTTCAGCTGTGAAAATATTCCATCGCATCTATGAGGAGCCACGCGATTTCACGGTGACGATCAGCGAATCCGGATCTCGGCCAATTCTTGAACCAATGCGCCCATAGATAATGAAGACCAAGCTAAAATATTAGTGCCATTAAAGCGCACGTTCAGGGAGGGGCCGTATACTCTGTCCAACGAATACACCCTATGGACGTAGGGACCGCGCGCACTGCCTGCCCGTGCTGTGACAGGCCATTCCCCTCCTTTGCAGCGTGGGGCGCCCCTCGCCCCCTCGCCGGGTTGTAGCTGTGGCTGACTGGTATACATCCGCGCCTCCCGAGCGGAGGGCCCGGGTTCGACCCCCGGCCGCGGAAAAATCTTTGCTTTTTTCCCAAAAAACGTCCCTGAACGTGCCATTACCGGATGTTCGAATTTACCTGGTGACAGCATTGCTGGCGTAATTTCTGAATGTATTCGCGACATTCCCTAGCACGGTATTCATCTTCCAATTGTCATCGTTGATGGTGGCAATTAGCAAGTCGACAAAACATGTCATATTGACGCACATTAACTAGATTTTCTTTGCTTTGACCATCGGTCGATCTTACCGAAACGATTAACCTGGAGTTGTCGGTTGAATGCGTCACATCATCACCTCGAATGATCTAAAAACTATCTCCCGTCCGTGGTAGATCCTTACTTTTATCTTCAACTTCCAGAAAGTTGCTAAGCTTATGACGATAGTTACAATAAAAATGCCGAAGTAAATCTTTTGAGTCCAATCCAGGAACTGCCGAGTGAATTCACTAGAGTAGTAGCTAGTTTTGGCCGCGTAGAACAAGGGGCTGAAATAGGCTCCCGCTTGGCATTGGAAGTCTTTGGAAAGTGAATCGACTAAAAAATATCGTAGTCAACAACATCTAACGTTATTTCTTACGCGTCCCAATAATTGATAACTGGGCGCCAATCGGCAGTAACAATAACACAATGCCATAGGGCCATAGAACTAATTGGAAAGAAGAAGATCGCTTCCTCCCCATGAAAATCAACAACATCCTGGGGGATAATAAACTTAATTAGATCAGATTATATACCTATCGATTGTGACCGCATGAAAAATTCCATGCATTGAATAGATTAAGCCCAAATCAAAGCTGGTGATTATCCGATTGAAAAACAGTCCGGAGAATGACTTTGGCTCCGGGTCGATGCAATGCCAACTGTGAGGTAGCGGTTCTACCAAGCAATCTGGCTTACTCGAGAATACAAACAGCATTATAGATTCGTGTGACCGATAAGTAGAGCCGTAGAAAAGAGCAAAATATTAAGCTCAACCTTATGGGTCTTGATAATGGACATCGGATATGGATAAGATAGGCGGATCGCAGAGCCAGGGCTATACCGAGGAAGCCGAGCTGAATGCAGTTTAATGTAAATTCTTCTGCATGGTGCTTGAGCCATATCATCGTTTAAAGCGCACGTTCAGGGAGGGGCCGTGTACTCGTCCCAACGTGTACACCCTATGGAAGTTGGGACCGCGTGCACTGCCTGCCCGTGGAGTGGGAGGCAATTTCCCTCCTTTGCGGCGTGGGGCGCCCCTCGCCAGGTTGTAGCTGTGGCTGACTGGTATCCATCCGCGTCTCCCGAGCGGGCGGCACGGGTTCGACCCCCGGCAGCGGCAAAAATCTCTGTTTTTTTTCCAAAAAACGTCCCTGAACCTGCCCTTTAATGTGGCTAACCAATGGCCGTTTGGAATTTTAATATCTCATGTCATCGAGCTTGAAATATTAATTTTTTTTTTAATTTTTAGGAGATTGGCCTGAACGGCTGAAGATTGCCCTTTTGGACAAGGCTTTACAAAATCCAACATCCTGATTAGCCAACACAGGAGTTTAGTAGCATTTGCTAATACCCCAACTCCCTTCATCCTTTTTTAAACGTAAACATAAAACACCATCCACCCGCATGAAAAAAACCTACCACAAAACACGTCGTCACAACCCAGGGATCAAAGTCGCCACTATAGGACGTCCGCACTGGCATGTCATTCCATTCATACGCGACAATATCCTGATAGACATATCGCAAATCGCCATTCCCCTTCCAGCAATTGATGCCCGGCAGCTCCGGGCCGGCCTCGAAAGCACCTGCGTAGTAATCGAAATAATTTCCGTCAATGTCGATGATTTTTGTTTTATTTATGTTGTCAACGGGAAGCGAAAATCCTGTCGTAGCATTCTCGACAGCTAGATTCATCTAAACCACAAGCAGGTCCGAATATAGCTGTTCGCAAAGACGCATAAGAGGAAGTAAAACGCAGTTTTTTTAGAATGTTGTGAATCACAAAGGATTTTTTAATGGAAGAAATGGAGCGTGATGGAAGAAAAATTAGAATCGCGAGGAAATTACCAGCGAGCCATTGACGGCAATCAAAAATAAAGCAACGTGCGTTGGTCAACCAATTCATTTTGCGGCATTAACGCCGCCAAACTCGAACGGAGCGGACCTAATTCCCCACGGAGAACATTTGCAGCAAAAACTTTTATTGATCAAAAATCGCATGACTGCGCTTTCACGGTGATGACTGGGACTTTTTTTTGGGGGACAGGCGGCCGACAAACAGATCCGTAGCAAATGAAGATGATGCTGAAATATACAAAATCATACGGCGTCAGCAACCTGCCTGACGATAAGATTGCTCATATACTTTCTAAAAGTATTGGCCACATTGCCGATGACGGTATTCAATTTCCAGTTGTCGTCGGTAATCGATATCACCAGAAAATCGGTAAAAAAGGCGAGGCTGGCGAAGGCGAGCTAAAAGTTGCGATTTTCTCGGTGATTGATGAGTTACCGCAGAAACCAGCAGCGAGTCATTCTTCGCCTCCAACCCATTGGCTTCTTTTATGGTCTAAACATCGCAAATAGAAACTTATGGTAGGTACCTTAAGTTTCAGACGCCAAAACGTGCCCATATTCGTAATGGTCGATACGGTAATACAGCCAAACCACACGGTATTTGCGGTATCACAAAGCTCCTTGGCCGACGTGCTCCATATGTAATCATACTTGATCAAATAATAGTTGGGTGAGAAAAAGTAGCCGGCATAGCAAAGGTATGACCCATCGTCGTTAGGCACTGAAGAAATTCGTTTAAAAAATAGAATCCTACCTTATATAATTTGGTCGCGTATCTTTGTGTGTGTGTGTGTCCGGCGCCAGGGAGGGCTACTTTGCATAATTCCAAAAAATACAAATTTCCTCATTGTTGCAAGTTGCACGCGCGGGTGTGGTCGGAGGAAGGGAGGGGGTCCGAAGGACCCAAGCTATCGGAAAGTCAAATTTCTCATGCAAAGGCCGCATTCCAGCGCCCAAGGCCCGCGAAGCGGGTTTTTGGGCACTGGTCATTCAAATAATTTTACGTCACCCCCATGACTCACAATTCCTCATCAACAGCAAGTAACTAACGACTGGCGCGATAAAAATAAAAGCCGCATACACTATGATCAAAGCACTCATTATTCGATGAACTTGGTGTCCAAAAAACGCAAAGATAAACCTTAGATTTTATTAGATGCACGAATCAGCTAAAACCACCGATCCATCGCCACAGCATGTAAAATTAGGTGTAATGAATAGAATAACCCGAGGTCGATCGCGGTTACCAGTCTGTTAAAGAATATGGGCGACAATAAATTGCTTCCGTCCATGACACAACGCCAACTGAATTTCCTAGATTTGTATTCCTTCTTTGCTTACTCAAAAATACAGACAGCTTCGTAGATTTTGACGCAACTACTGTAGCACCGACAAAGGCTTGAGAGCAGGAGGGCTGCTTTTACAATTCGATGGGCAGGGCTTCTTTTCGCGACCAGATAAGTTGAGAAGATCGCTAAGGCAAGCCCAGTAAAACCGATCTAAAAAAATATCTACATTGCGGCTGATTTCCAGGGATCTAGAATGTCTACCACATCGTTAGCATAATTTGTACCCACCAAAAAGCAGCTTGCCATGACCCACGAGTCAAAGCTATCTCTGGTTTCCGGCCGAACCGGTAGAAAGTTCCACTGATAAGCCACGTCCTCCCCAGAATACATCAAATCCCCAGAGCCTTTCCGGCACGGGGAATCCGATTCAGGAAAGGACGCGTCGACGTAATAGTATAAGATATCTCCGTCGGCGCCTTTTACGGTTCCGTTCTTGTGGGTGTTTAGAACAGCGGTGATCGTAGTTGATTCCATGAGATCAATATTCATAGGCAAGCAACGGGTTCACTATAATTTCAGGAGGCCAATATTTATTATAACCTGGTTAGCCGAAACTCCGCCGCCGACTGCTGGGCAAATGTATGGGGGCGTTCAATGAAGCACATCAAAAAACACGCCGGCCTAATAGAATCATACGAAGCCATAACTTGCCTTACCCCTAAATCACAAACATGAGTCCGCTCAAAAACAGTGTCGAGTAAAACCGGTGAGGTAGGCGTTGGCCACTTAACAGGGATCATTTTGAGGGTGCAACAGCTCGATCCCTTGATTTCTCGGTCTTTCCCTTGTCGGTAATGATCGTTGATGGATCGAGCGGAGCCACGTATCGATTGAATACCTTGCCACTGCTTATCGGTATAAATATCCGGCGCCCGATTTTGGCCAAATACCACGATGAAAGTTTTCCTGCTCGGCTTTTTCGTTTGCTTAATGCTGTTCCTAGTTGATGCACAGTTCACTCCAGCTGGTGAGTTGCAACTTTTTTACGTGATTAACCCAAATATTTAGAATGTGCTCGCGATCGTACCAAGCTCTGGAAGCAGCAGTCCGTCATTGGGGACATGGTTTTTGGAGCTGATTGCTACTGCAGACCTGGATACCGTCAGAATCCGGCTGGTTGGGAGAAGCCTTGCTTGCGAATTGTTGGATAATTCGTCATGTATTCTTTTGATAAGTTCACTCGTTTAAAAAATACAGCTTTATAAGGATCTTTCATCGAATCGAATATTTTACACAATGAAAAATCAGAATATCGTCAAACATTACCCATCACTACACAATCTTCCCTTGTCCGCAATGGTCATGCCGTGGAGCAAAAAGACAACGCGTCGGGGGAAGTTGAGAGAAATGGCACGCGGAATCGATCCCTTTCTAGGAACTCTTGTGCTCATATAAATGATCATTATATCCAGGAAAGCATAACCGGCCGTTAAACCACCAGTTTTCACCATGAAGTTCCTGTTCCTCTGCACGGTAGCTATTCTTGCGTCAGTGGCTGCTGCAGCGCTAACCGCGCGGGATATTGAACTCTACAGACTTCGTCGACACCCCCTGCAAAACTACTTAGGTGCGGGCTGCAAAACACCCCCAATTAAAAATTAGACTGTTTTCTTGTAAAAATTAACTTTCTGTCTGTGACTATCTGTGAAACCTTGAAAATTCAGCATGCTCTTACGATCACACGAAGGATTGGCGCCCAGAAGTGTTTATCGGCGACATGATACTGGGGCCAGAATGTGTTTGCCGCCCGGGCTATCATTTCAACCTAGCGGACTACAATTTGCCGTGCACCCGGAACCAAGATTGAAGTGTGGAATTTACAAAAAGGATATGACCTGCCATTTTTATGTTTTCATGGGGTGCTATGAATAAAAGATTGAGAGGAGAAAATTTATTCGGCTCTAACTCATGTGCTAATCGGGATTCAAAATCTAGCAGAGTCCGCAGGTTTTGCGGCATTGGACGGCCATGATGCTCTGGTACTGGGAGTTGGAGCACAGGTAAGAGAGGCGGGGGCAGTCGGAGGTTCCGGTGCGAGCGTTGGTCAGATCGGCACAGGCTGGAAAGGAAATTGTTATGAAGTCAACCTTCGAAGTTACTAATCAGAAGTTGCATCCGACCCCTAGATGCTTACTGGAAGTGGAGTTGGTCGAGCTGGAGCTTGAGCAGTAGCCGCACGACTTACGGCACTGTTGCTTCATCAGGGTGGTGTAGTACTTCCTGAAGGGCATATGAATGGATCTCGAGTTCATAGAGTTAATTGACAGCGTCAAGAAGTTGTATAATTATCAATACCTGGTGCAATACCCGGCGGCGACACGGGCTGCGCAGTCGGAAACACCGGTGCTCGGGTTAGTCTTGTCGACACAAGCTAAAAAAATTTAGCGTTTTTAGACGCACCTGGTAGGTGGCTGGCAGTTAACTTTAATTAGGTATATGTCGGCTACGCGGGGGATTTTACGCGGGGGACGGACCGTTGGGGCCGAGCTAACTATTTTTTGCGTTTCTTTTTGCTACAAACAAAACTCTTAGTATATTTTTTGACGCTCTGTCGAATGGCACTAAAGAAATTTTGTAAAATGTCGAAAATGTCGAAAATTTGATTTCCTTCTATATCCTCCATGAAAACAACGTTTAATACTTGTTTTTGTTATAACTATTTTATATTACATTATTTTGAGCTAAAATTAAAACTCTTAGTATATTTTTGGATTTTCTATCGAATGGCATCTTTAAAATGCCGAAAAAATAGCGCGAATATCGAAAAACAGCAGCTCAAACCGATTTTCAAAGCTTATTTTTGTATTTGCCATAACTTTTTTATATTACACTAATTTTAGCTAAAACAAAAACTTTTAGTACATATGTTTTTCGATGCTCTATCGAATACCGTTGCGAAAATTCCGAGAAAATAACGAAAACATCCAAAAAGGTCTGCCTGTCCCGTCCCCTCCGCGTAAATCCCCCGCGTAGCCGACATATACCTTTAACTATACCGTAAAAGCCTACCAGGTGTAGTGGTAGTAGCTCCGGTGGTAGAGGCAGCAACGACAAGCGTCGGGTCGCAGCAGACCACGCCGTCAGCGCTGTTCGTGCAGACGCCATTCGTCGCACCGCTGTTCAAGGTGCACGTGGTTCCGGCGGCTGTGAAGCAGGCTGAATCGGCTTGTTAGGTGATATTTAAAATCATTATTTAAAGTTATTTAAAATGTAAAAATATTTAAAAATGAAAAAGCTATGTTTAAATGCTTGGAAGCAGAAAATGGGAGGAAAGAAGGCGCCGATTATCCTTAAAACCTACGTCCTTCCGAGCTGGAACAGGTTTGAGCCAAAGCCGATTGGAAGATGGCCATAGTGGAGACGACGACGAACACGAGGGAGCACATCTTCTTGTCGTTGGTTGGCTGGTTGGCTAGTTGGGTCTTTAGGACCGGAGGCTGCTACTGGATGCCTTCAACCCCGAATTCCGCACCTTTTATAGGGTGCCAACCACACCGTTTCGCGCGTTATCCCCCACCACTGGATAAACATTGCAACAATAGGCGCCGCCAATTTTTTTACTCGGCAATTTGCGGCGACCAGAAACATTGGAATATTTGCACGGATTTGGCGCTATTGTTTTCGGGCGGCGGGCCCGGGCGCCGCGCGCGCAACATTTTTCGTTGCTACCAAATTTTTGGAAGTGATTCGGGCTCATTATTTTGGGAGGCGGCTTTGTGTGTGGATTCGGCGTTCCTGTTGGTGCATTCAGGTTTTGGATTTTCAGAATTAGACTAGTTTTATGTTAAATAATTTATTTGGCATTATCTGACATGTATACAGGCTTCAGAGAGGCTTCACCGAATTTACATGTCTAGCAAAGGCCGCACGTTTTGCGGCACTGGACGGCCATGATGCTCTGGTACTGGGAGTTGGAGCACAGGTAGGACAGCCTCGGGCAGTCGGAATTTCCGGTGCGCGGGTTCGTCAGATCGGCGCAGGCTAGAAACGGGGGTTGGGTCAAGCTATTTACATAGAGAGGCATCTCGAGCGTCCGCCAAAAAAAAATAACTTACAAGAGCTGGAGCCAGAGTTGTTGGAGCTCGAGGTGCAGAAGTTGCAAGATTTCGGGCACTGCTGCTTCATCAACGACTTGTAGTACTTCCTGGGGTAGGTGTGATGACAGCCATTTTTTTCGTGTATACCTGGTGCAATAACCGGCGGCAGCACGAGCCGGGCAATCCGACACACCGGCGCGCGGGTTGATCTTGTCAACACAGGCTGAAAAGGGAGTTTCTGGAGGAGCAGAGCGCGACAGTAGCTTTCGAGCTGAGGTGTGTACAAGCTGCCTACCTGTTTTTCGCGTCGTTCTCGCAACTGTAGTCGATGTGGCCTGAATGACAGAACCAGTGGGACAGCATAACTGGTTATCCGAGGGGCCCACACACGTCGTGCCAGTAGCACACGGCAGCAGGCCGGCACCACAGGCTGTAATAAAGTAATTTAGGTAAAACTTGAAATGAAATTTTCGGTAAGAAAAGCGACCGCGTGGCTGGATAAAATTTTCTAGAATTGTCTATCTAACCCGAAAGCGTAAAATGATGAGTTGTTTCGCTCTACCGTAACTGTCCATGATCGAATTTGATTCGCGCTGGCGCAGCGCAGCAATTCTGTGCTTCGAGGCGGGTTCCCAAAAGCAACTCACGGCCGGTCGTCGCGCCGTCGGCGCACGTTTGCCCCCACGACGATGTGAAGAGGGCGCACATGGCGGCGGTGAGGAGCAGACGGTAGGCGCACATCTTTTGGGCTGCTGGTTGCTGCTGGTGAACGGCTCGAGGCTGTCAGATGCCATCTCGATGATTCGGGATGCTTATATAGGATTCACACCTAGGTTTTGGTCGCAAAAATTCCCAATTAGGCAAACAACCCGAACAAAGGAACGACTTTAAACGAGGCCCTGAATCGGGGCTGAAAAAGAATTGCCCTTTCCTGGGGCGGGTGCTCATTGCGGGGCCCTTTGTTCGCGGGGCTTGGAATATGCTTTTCCAACTATCCAAACGAACGAAATGGTCGCGAGCTGATGGCAGCCGCTTTTTGAAAGCTGCTGTCAAGTCGTCGTTAGCGAAATCAACCGTAGGTATACATTCAATGCCGATATGCTGATCGTTAGTAGTTAGTGCATAAAAACTTTTCAAAAACTAATAAATAAAAAGCTTGATGTGCTCGATGGCCCAAGTTCGGTCCGCTCGTATAATCCTAAAAATGCCCTGTCATGCTTGTCTGCCGGTCCAGTCTCATTCTAAAAATGTTTATTTAGCATTATTTGACATGAATACATGCTGTGGAGAGCCTTTACAGAATTTACATGTCTAGCAGTAGCCGCAGGTGCTGCGGCACTGAACGGCCATCACGCTCGAGTAGGCCGAGACGGAGCAGAGGTAGGACAGCCTCGTGCAGTCGGACACCCCGGTGGAAGGGTTGGTGAGGTCAGCGCAGGCTAAAAGTGTGACTCATCGTTACTTTACATTTTTCACCTTGCAGTCGGCGATAAGAATATGCGCGTAAGCAACCTACTAGAGTTGGATGAGCTGGAGGTGGAGGTGCAGTAGCCGCACGACAGACGGCACTGCTGCTTCATCAGCGTCTTGTAGTACTTCCTAGAGAGCCTGTACCAAAGACTCTTTTAAGGTATACCTAGTGCAGTATCCGGCGGCAACACGGGCAGGGCAATCAGAGACACCGGTGCGGGAGTTCACTTTGTCAACACAGGCTGAAGCAAAAAATAATGGAAAAATACGTAAAGGCGTGCTCGTGAGGAAACGCAAAACTCTGAAGCTGTAGACGTACCCGGCGTCGTGGTGGTACTCGTAGATGAGCTGGACGTGGCGGCGATGACGGAACCGGGCGGGCAGCAGATAAGCCCGGCATCGCTGTTCACGCAGGTGCCGGTACCGATATCGCACGCGCCTCCCAGGGTGCCGGTGATGCAGGCTGAAATCGGTGGATGATACGCTTTCTGGTTAGTTTTATGGGTTCTTTCGCGTTATCGGGGTTTTTTCTTATTAATATAACCATATTTCAAATTGCCAACTGTATAAAGACTTTAAAAATGTGTAAAAGAAGTCGAAATTTTGGTAAAAACCGTGCTTTTTTGATCGAACATCGATATTTTTAGATTATTTAATAAAAAACTTCACCGTTTTCACGCTTAGGAATAGTAAAATATGATTTCGAAGCAATTCCACTAATTATATTTGTAAAATTAGAGTCTAAGAAAGAGAAATGCTCTTTCCGCCCCTCCCCCCCTGAAAATGTGAAAGAACCGTTTAATGGGTTCTCTAACAATACGTACGTCCAGATGACGCGAGGGGTGTACACGTTTGCCCGAACGACGACGGGATCAGGGCGCACGTGGCGGCGGCGGCGAGGAGCAGACGGAAGGAGCACATCTTTTGTATTGCCGGTTGCTGCTGGGGGGCTGCTGGAGCTGCTGGAGGCTGTTGGATACCATCTGAATCCGCGGGCTCCCTTATATACGCCCAAAGCCATGTTACCAGCGGAAAACAAGCAATTGTACAAACATGCCCAACAATGGAACGACATGAAGCGGAAGCCAACAAATTGGACACCAAAAAGAACTGCTGCCGCTGGTGGGCATTGTTCTGTAGCGGCCCTTTGTACGTGTGGTTCAGATTATTTGGATTTTGGCGAGAAAATGATCGTTGGTTGCTAATGAATACCATTAGGTGTAATCACACGGGTGAAAGCCGAAGCTATCGATTTTTTCTTGTGTCGTAAATAGGTCAAAACATCGTGCCGGATATAATTACAATAAACAAGAGAAAGCAGGAAGAAAATCTTGTAGTTTTGCCAGGATCCCGACAACCGCAGTTTCGACGTCATAATCCCGACACGAAAAATGCCGACATCCTTTTGGCGCTTTTGAATGCCAATTCCTTTTAAACTGAGGATATCCGGATTATGACGAAGGAGATTTTGGCCGTCGGAATTTTCGCCTTTTGAGTTATTGGCTTTCGAAATGTTGCTCGATTTCAGCGTTTTTCCCGAAATTTGCTTACTACACGCTATTACTTTCGACTTGGCCGCATTTAAGGCGCATTTAAATTTTTACACGTTGAAGTAGGTATGATGACTTTAGCACACCGTGAAAAGATGCGCTATCAACCGTGTACTGATTTCGTTTCCAAACGACGATTTTGAAGTTGACCTTTCCAACGCTAGATCTAGCACTAGATCAACCCAGCTCCGATTTTTAATTCAGCCCACGCCTGCCCCCAAAATTACCATATGCTATCAAATGCGAGCCACTTCTGTTTGACCAACCGCGGGCGTCGGGGCGAAAAATTGACCGCCGGTGCGTGGCGGTCCGAACCTAATTTGAATTTTCGAGACTATAAAAGTGGTTGGGGAGGATCAGTAGTACTCAATTCACTACTGACAATGCAAGCCATCCTAATCGCTATCATCGTCTTTTCGGCTGCTGAGGTATATTTTTTTCCAAAAAATACGCTATTTTCAAATGGTTTAGGCCACGAATGGCAACTGCCCGCCGTTCACGCCGCAGAATTTGGCGACGGTGTATGCTCGTAAGTATCTCAAAGTCTTGATGACGTCAAAAGTTTAAAAACACGATAGTTTATTGATTCCATTCGTTCGAAAAATATAAAACCATGTTTCTAGCCGCCCATGACGACCTGACCTGCACCCGCGGATTCTGTCGCTACATCACTACGTATTTAGGAAGCAGCAACGCCTGCATTGATGTAAGCATGCAAAATAGAGGGCGTACCTTAAGTAGTTTCTTTTTTAAACCTAATAACTATCCGGTTCAAGCATCGGACAGCAAATCTCGTCCGTTTTTAGCGCGCCGAAATCTGCCCGGAACTGACCAGCCTTCTGGATCCATCCACCGTCGTCGGGCGTAAGTCCATAACCCAGCCTTTATTAATTTGTTGATTTATAAGATTTACTTTTATACGTTTGTACTTACAGCCGCCGACAACAACCTGGAATGCCCGGCTACGACCCGCTGCGTCGGCGGCCAGACCACCAACGGTTTCACCGGAAATTTCTGCGTCAAGCTCTAAAGGCTTTGAATCTGTTTAATAAATTTAATAAAGGGAATTGATGCGCATCTAACCCGAGCTGAGAAGTTAATAAGTCGGGGCAATGTTAAAAAATAACTCCTCGCCTGCAGATCGCGTGTACTTGTAGGCCTTGTACTCCCGCCCACTCGCTAATTTTGCAGCGCGACGCTCATTGATGCACGAGGACCAAAGTGGGCCTCGTCATATTGGACTCATGCCCTGTATGCACAGTTGGGGTCAAGCGCACTAGGGAAGATGTATAAAATCAGCGTTCGACGATGCTTAGAATACATTTCGGGATGTTCCGTCTTCTCAGTTTCTTTGGTCTTTGCTTGGCGGTGGTGGTAAGTTGAAAATGTGTCAGGGACGCTACCCACAATCGATATACAAATCTTGCAGGCCGCATCTTGCCCAACCGTTGCACCGGACGTTGATGTGTATACTAATTACGGACGTAGGTTCACACAGATTCCGGGCTACAGCCCACAACGTGGCAAAAAAGATTCTAAAGGGATGGTGTGAGCAAAATTTTCGACAATTGCTTTGAATTCTAGCGGCTCTCGACGGTACATGTTTTTCCGGAAGCTACTGCCGGAACGTGAATGGCGATGATGTTTGCTTCCCGGTATGTTTTTTACCTCAATATCATCACCAAGTAATTTTCAGATGAGCTCCGTTTGCCCCACCTTTGACAACGTTGTAATTGATCAGGCTACGGTGGTTGGATGTGGGTTCTAGGTCTTTTAGTAAAAGTTTTTCAGATCCCAATGTTAGCCTCAGCTGTCCAGCTTCAACTTTCTGCCTCTTCGGCTCGACTAACGGAATCGGCTACGTGCACCTTTGCGTGACGTCCAGGCCTGCGGTTGCTACGACACCCGCGCCAAGCACGATTTGCCCGAGCCTGGAAAAATACGTGGTCGAAACGGCGTATACTGGACGTAAGTGTGAGCAACCATGTCGCGTAATGCATTGCGGGGCGGTGGCAAGTCGAGGAAGGTATAACTAAACGATACTTTTCAGCCGCTTTCAACGGTATCTGCCCGGTCGCGCAGTACTGCAGAAGTACCGACGGACGTGACATGTGCTTCCAGGTATATATCTGTCCAGACCTTATTAGAATATTAAGATGGGAGACGTTTGTCCCACCGAATACAAGACCAACCTCGATGCGGCAGCTGTTGTTGGACGTAAAAAAGACGTTTTTCGGCATAATAACCATGCTTCCAGATCCTGGTGGCGACTTGACCTGTCCATCCGACAGTCACTGCGTCTTCGGATCGACTGATGGAGTTGGATACGTGCATTATTGTATGAATGGAAGCTACGCAGCCGGCTTCCAAACTGGGCTTTGCCCACCGCTTGAGGCTGGGGTCGATAAGGAGGGAAATGCGGGAGGTAAGTTATCTATCCCAAATGTCATTACGTTTTTCGGCCTACTACCATTATTTCCTTTAGCAGCCAATGCCCGAAACTGCGATGACTATTTTTGCCGTAACGTCGATGGCAAGGACCTGTGCTTTGACGTAACCTACCAAGGCTTGTACGACCCCATCATATTTTTAGTCATCTGCGATCTGCTCCAGCAGCTACGAGGGTGTCATCCCCCAGTCTGATGTCGTGGAAAGTAAGTGTCAAAGCGGATTCCTAAAATTTTACTTTAGTTCCCGACTCCGACCTGGCGTGCCCCAACGGCTCTAGCTGCGTGTTCGGCACCACCGACGGCACCGGATACATCTACTACTGCGTCAAGGCTTGAATCCATTCATGTAACGGCAATAAACATCCCTATCAGCAGAACTTGTAGCCACAGCAAAACGCACTGTATCACTTAAGTGATGTACGAAATAAAGCATTCTTGCGGATATTAATAGCATCTAGCGAGGAGACGTTTTTAGGGGGACACGGACTTGTGCGAACTTGTTTTCGTGGAAACTTATCCTGCTAGGTTTTATAGGTGACGAAAGTAGGCCATTTTCGTCCTTTTTCACACCTTAAAGCCTCACAGCTTTTCTATGCAGGCCGTTTCGAAGATTCTACAAAGTACGTTTTGATGAGCGAAAAATTCTGCAAAAGCTAAGCTAGGTCCCGTTCCGAAACTTCGTGCCCACCTAATGACTGTGCGGGTGTTCAGCGTCAGCCAAGCCATAATTATGCCCTACCATGTTCTTCAAAATCTGACTCGAATTTTTTTCCAGAAGTTAAAAACGAAATTTTTCATGACACGAAACCTGAAATATCGAATCCATTAACTTTTCCGTGCTGCAGAATGCTCTCAAAGATACACATCAAAATTCTATGCTACCCTTAAAAAGATGCAACGCGCCTGACCCCCGTTCAAGCCGTTTGTCCAAACAAACCGGGGCCGCGCCACAGGTCACATCAACGTGGCTCGCCTAGAGTATTGCCCGAAAAAGTAGACTCTTCGAAGGGCTCGTCATTTTGACCACAGAGCATATAGAACATTGTGTGCACAGATGGTTGTAAACCAGATGGAGTTGCGTATAAAATGAGAATGGCTGGTGAAAAGGGTATTCAGGGCATCATGAGGAAGCTTCTGTTGCTTGCTGGCTGCTGCGCCCTTGCTTTGGCTAGTTTTAAGACTTTCATATCACTTTCAGCCGTATTTAAAATAATAGCAACCATTTCGAAGCTTATCCAAACGCATCTGGTCGCGCGTGACGTGCCGCGTTGCGTGCCGCTCTATCGAGAGCGAGTTTTAGCATCGAAAAGGCGCACCGTGTTGTGTATCCCGTTAAAACCGACTTTTTAGGCAGCACCTGCCGTTGGAAACCCGCCACCACCTCGACCAGCACAAGGCGGACAACAGCCAGGTGGTCAGGCCGTAAGCCAGCCTCCACCTCCCCCACAACAGCAAGGAGGGCAACAGGGTGGACGAGGAGGACAACAACCGCCTCCACCTCAGCAGCAGGGCGGGCAACAAGGTGGACAAGGAGGGCAGCAGCCACCACCACCACAACATCAAGGAGGGCAACAGGGTGGACAAGGAGGACAGCAGCCACCGCCGCCCCAGCAGCAAGGAGGGCAACAGGGTGGACAAGGAGGACAGCAGCCACCGCCGCCCCAGCAGCAAGGAGGGCAACAGGGTGGACAAGGAGGACAGCAGCCACCGCCACCCCGGCAGCAAGGAGGACAAGGGGGAAACGGGGGACCTCCCCCACCGCCCCCGCCTCCACCCAACCAGCAAGGAGGAGGCCAAGGTGGCCAGGGAGGTAATGGAGGACATCCTCCTCCCCCACACCCGCCACCACCACCAGCCACACAAATGCCAGCCAGTCAGAAGCCAGCCACTCAGCGTCCAACCACTGGTAGACCAGGGATGAGCACCACCGCTGGAGTGACTCTCTGCTCAGCTCTTGAGTCTTACGTCAGCGTCAGTCAGCAGACAGGACGTAAGTTTTTTGTCTAGCCCGACAGGATGAGTCTGGAACGCGTCGCGTCTTGCGTTGCGTAGCAGAAAATCGGGTTCTTTGAACCTGTCATTTTTAGCAGCCATTGCCAACGACTGCGGCACCGACTTTTGCCGAAGCTCCGGTGGAAAGAATTATTGCTTTGCGGTACCTCCAAAAACCCAGAAAAAATTTATCCTGAATTTAGCAAAACGATCTCTGCCCTTACCAGTCGACGGCCATCACCTATTCGACGGTGAAAGGACGTAGGGTTTTGAGCCTGAAATCGGTAATCCAAGATTTTTAGCGGCCGACGCCAACCTCGTCTGCCCACAAACCACCAAGTGCGTTGGAGGGACGACCGACAATGGATACACTGGCAACTTCTGCGTCTAGAGTACCAACTCAGAATTTGTCTTGATATGAATAAATTCTCTGTACAAATCGTACAAGATACTACAAAATTTTGCCATGTCCCTACAGTCGTGCCACGACCATATGTAAATACTAGGGAAAATGTCAGAACTGGCCTGACTGACTCTGAAGGTATCCTCGCAGTGGTTCTAATTCGTTAGCCGGGGGGGGGGTTGTCAGGGGACGGGAACGCCCTTCCATATTCTTTTTCATTAGATCTATACCCCACCGATCTATTCCTATATACCCCACCGCTAACGAACCAGTGCCCTCTGAGTATTGAGTTCGAGATTTAGAGCTTCTCGCACTGTGATTTTATACTTCCAGGAAGCCAATTCAACCTTTCAGCTTAGTAGATGACGAAGTTGGCCATCAAATTGCCTAAGCAGTGACTTATGCCTATTTGCGTTTAAGCACAAACCACGTACCCCGGCGCCACGCCGACTAACCAAAACCAAATGTCGACCGGGCATGAGACATGTTTGGCCAGCTGCATGTTCGGTTTAGATGTATAAACCTACGGGCTTCAACATGTCACTCCGCGCAGTATCTGGATGTTGAACCTCATCAGCCTTGCCTGCTGTTGCGCGCTAGCACTGGTAAGTTTCATCAAAGTATCCAAAGTAATTTCTATACTTTAACAGGCTGCGGGGCCCAACGTTGGTCCTGAACTTCCAGCACTCCTAGAGCACAGCAGAGGTGGTGGGGGTGGACATGGAGGTGGAGGTGGAGGTGGATGGGGAGGTGGAGGTGGTGGAGGCTGGAATTCCCAAGAGAATGGTCATGGAGGACATCATGGAACGCGAGGAATGAGCACTCGGAAGCCAACGACTAAGAATCCGAGGGCTACGACAAAGTCAACAGGGGCGCTTTGCCCAGCTATCGAGAAGACGTTGGACCCTACGAAGACTTTGGGAGGTAATTAATCATGGCTTATACTTATTGTAGACTAAGACCTCAACGATAATTCAGCTCGCAGGCTTATTTATTGAAGACTGTCATTAATGCAATAATATAATAACCGTAACGACGTTAAAAATTCCGCTTCTAGCTGCCAAAGGTCTCGATTGCGGAGTAAACTTCTGCCGCAGTGTCGCGGGTATGAATATCTGCTTTGCGGTGGGTTACGATAGTCGTTTTCCTATATTTTTCATCACAGCAAAATGACATCTGCCCCTATCAAACCAAGACTATCACCTCGACCACGGTCAAAGGACGTAGGTCACCCAAAAAAAACCCGATATTTTGGGGAATTTTAGCCGCCGACTCGGTCCTCGTCTGCCCAGCCACCACAAAATGCGTCAGCGGCACCACCAATAATGGTTTCACCGGAAATTTTTGCATTGCCGCATGATTTTTGCAAGCCAATGAACGTCAGAATAAACATTTTGAAAGCCGCCTATAAAATCGCCACTCATGAGAGCCGGCTGACGATATTATTTGACCAGCCTGCAGGCAGGTTTTTCCGCCAAAAATTCAGGGGTTGAGACGAAAATCAACTTTCAGGCACCCAGATTCCATTCAAGTACGAAAATTCATACCTTGAACGTCAATTAATCAAAAAAAAGGTTTTAACGCGTTTGCGAATTCGAGTGGGAGAAATTGGCAACTCGCCCAGTATCATATCATACCATACGTAGTCACGTCGTATTTTTGGTCCTAATGCTCTTTCAGCATCGTGTTTTTCTGCGGAGACAATCTTTATTAAATATTATCAACAGAAACACGGTTCCTATTTACCAATTTTTCTAGCCGCACTGGCAGTATTTGCAGGTCTTTCGGCACTTTTGCATCCTCACAGCGTCACTGTATTGCGGGTCGGTGCAGTAGCCGTTGCCGCGGTAGATTGGGCAGCTAAAAGCCAGCAAAAAATTTAGCCTTGGAATCATGGAAACGTACTTGGGATCGGCATCCACGCATCCATTGTTCGGGTCATAACAGTATCCGCAAGTCTTGGCGCATTTCGAGATTTTCTCGGCATACGTAGCTGGGCCATCGCAGTAGCCGTTAGAAGCGTAGATGGGGCAGCTAAAGGTATCCATTTTTACCTATTAAAGGATTGCTCGCACATTTCGATCAAGAAACTTTAACGTCTTCCTAAGGATCCCTCAAGGATAGTATGAACTCACTTCGGGTCAGCATCAACGCACGACGTACACATCCTGCAGCTTGCGCCGCAGTAGTTGTACTTCATGGTAGCGTTCCAGAGTGGAGAGGAGCACCAACGGTTTTCGAGGTAGAGGGCGCAACTGAGAAGGTTGATGAAAGATCTTAGAAAAAAAGCAACGCCTTCTAAAAGTGGCTGAACGCCTTGGAGAGGCCGGCAAAAAGAAAAAACTTTCCGGGAAAAACTCATTACGCCCTTTAAAGATGCCATTCATATTAAAGCATCAAGCAGCACCTAGGGCTGATCCTAAGCCTAAACCTAAGCGAAGCCGAAGCCTAAACGTAAGCCTAAGCCGCAGCCGAAGCCCAGTTTTCGCAAATAATTTTGTAATTTTTTTGCGGTAAGCTTTTTGTAATTATTCTTTCTAGCACCACTAAAGGTCGAAGGCTCCACACTCACTTCGGATCATAATCATAGCAGTTCGTAAACGTCGCCCCAGCCCCAACCACAACGGCAGCAATCCAGAGCAGCATCCCGGTGACACTTCCGGAAGTTTAGAATGTATCCAACCCCGGTTCAAAATCGTCATTTATAAGCGGGGGTCACCACCCAAATTCCTTTGCCAGCTCGTCAAACATGGATTTACGCTGACCGCCGGTGGCCCCGTTGAAAAGCTGCAAAAATTTACGCCCCCAGCTTTGCCCTGGTCACCCATGCGCTTCTTTGAATGTCAGGTGCCGGCTAGTGGCTGGCGCGAAATGAAGTTTTTCGAAGGGAAAAGATATTTATTCAGTGGTGGCTTTTTTTGAATATCAACGTCGGGCGCGAAGGTCGGGATTTTAGTCGTGATCTATGAGGATGAATTTTATGGTTTGCGGTTCAAAAATTACCCATGACTCCGGTACCGTTGCCATAGCTTTCATCGTGGTTTATGGCTCCGAAACTTCTGTGATTTGCTAAAAAGTTAAAATTAATACAATTGTGTAGTATTCGGGATAGGCTACTATCTTTTCGGAAAAACGTTTCAAACGTTTTTCTTTTCGGAAAAACGTTTGTTTTGAAAGCACAATTATCGAAGTTTTTGAATGATTTTTTGGAACTCGCCACGGCCGCGACACGCAACGCGAGAATTTCGTCATCCAAAAGAAACGAGACCGCGAAAAGGCAGGAAATTCATTACGCAACGCAATCACCGCGCTGCGTGCACGTACGCAATATATCCAGAGGAAACCCATTACATAGAATCAATTTTGTTACCTGACGCGCCCCTTAAACACACAATATCCTTGCTCTTGTAAGGTCAAAACTTTCAAAAACTCACACATCATCGAGTCCTCTCCCCTCTTCACCCGGTGCTCAATTCCCATGTCGGCTTGGCTCTTCGGGATTTCCCCTAAATTCATTGACTCTCAAAAATTGATGGCCCACCGGTCAATCCTGGCTTGCAAAATGCTAGGCAAAAAAACAAGGCGATCAGCACAATATTGAAGAAAAATCGCATGTCTGTAGACCGGCGAGTACCTGCCTCTCCAGCCCGCTCTCTTTATACGCTCGGGGATTGAGATTGTTTACGGCGTAACATAACATCGGGGGCAATGTGGTGGGTTGTTTGCGCAAAGTGTATCTTTTGATTTCATTCTTAGCCATGGGTCGATCTACTCCCCAAAAGGCGCCAAGTCTATGTAAATTGATTTTTTCCAGTTGTCGCCGAATCAACAAATTCTGAGAAACCGTGGTTTCACTACTTTGTATTATTTATTGATGTCATTCGCCATTTTTTTATCAATCACCGTTGGCGTTAAGCACCTCATCTCATCGTGATAATCAACACGTAAATTGTGCACTTGCTCATCTCCAAACTACGCACTACAATGTTGCCGTAGGGGATTGTCGCCGGTGGGAATCTGGAATATTTTGATAGTTCGAGTCGCACTACGTGCCAAGGATCTGTTCCGGGCAACCCGTCGTCATAGGATTGGTTCCTGCGAACGACTAATTATCTTTTGTATCCGATGACAATGCAACCGAAACTTACGAGGCCACAAACTGGAAGTAGAGAGCCAGACATATAAACGCGATGCAGGTGTATAAAAATGCGACGGCTAGGCGCTTATCGATCGATACCTTGAATCTGGGCCGCACCTAAATTTAGTTCCTTTTTCTGATGTCGACGACAGCAAAATGCAGCGCTTATACAAGGTTAGAAAGGGCCGCGCAGATTTTTTTCGGCGCAGTTACACTACCACGACTATACACTGCGGCACTACTTTTGCCGCGTTGCATTACGTGTCGTGTGCTAGTAAAAAACGCCTACCAGTCGCCTTCGTGTACCGTTAGAAACCGGCTCGACTTGCGTCACACTTCTCGGCGCGTCCAAACCGGAATTTGCTAAACGTTCGCTCACTAAACTCGAAAATCGGGCCCACATTTTGTAACGCCGGCTTCGATGGGTCGATTTGCGCCCCGGCCTAACACCTTCATCTTACACAATTTGACCACGATTGCCAAGTCAGTACCGATCAGCGCGATGAACATTACTAGCTACAGATTGGTTTACGTGGGGTTTTGTATGACGTACGAGGACGGCGTAATTGAGGTAGGTAAAAATAGACACGATTTCAGCCTTGTCGCGTCTCGTGCCGCCATGGTAGCCGATCAGGTCATATTAGAAACAGTCACAGACGGTGAAGTAGACCAAAACGGTTACTAAATAGTTATTTCTTAGTATGACAGCTCACTCTCTCTCTCTTTCTCTCTCTCTTTCTCTCTCTCTCTCTCTCTCTCTCTCTCTCTCTCTCTCTCTATTTCTCGCTCGCTCTGCTTCTTTCTCCCCACGTACAGTACAGTAACCTACCCACCCATCGTAAATCCGAGTGGTAGCAGGAGTGATATAAACGACTTCCCTTCCCCCAACCATCGATAGGACATCGGATAATATAGAGCCAGCACGTGAATTACGGATAACCAAATATAAATGTAGATCTGACTCCAATACCGAAAATTCGACCATAGCAGGTAGACATAAGCTCCAGCGTCACCTGTTAAATTTCTAAGACCGTCTGATATTCACGCACCTAACGCCAGGGTTTCAAAAACTTTTGTAAAAACCTCAAACATTGTTGCGAAAGTTATGTGAATAAAGTCGGCTGCCAGTAAGGCAAAATCGGCGACGAGGATTGGGTTTGGTTCCTTAAAAGGCCACACCTTCCGCATCGTTAATAGTAGAACTGGAAAGAGCAGGAGCCGAAACGCCAACTCCGCATAGTCTAGCGGCGTCAGCATTTTGTAGAACGAAAGGTGAAAGTGCCCCTAGTGGCCGCTTGGAATGTTGGCCACACAGCAGCCCAAATGGCCGTGAGAATGTACCAGACTGTCCTACGGCGAATGGCTTCTGGGTACCGGCAAAACTCGGTACGGAAATTGTGCATTAACGAAGACAGCTGAGAATTGGCTTAGCTTTTCCAGAGGCTTCGAGTTTAAAAAACGGCCCTTGGAACGTCTTGTAGTCAAGATGCCCCCCCCCCTCAAGCGCATTTGCACCAAAAAATCACCACAAGGTGTTTCCGTGCCCCATCCAAAATCGGCTCGATATGCGTAACACTTCTCGGCGAGACAGGTGAGATCATTCCAGAATTGGCTGATATATGATAATACTGCGCCAAAATTCTATTTGGCTGCTGTGCCAAAAAAAGGCTCACTCCGGAAATTGGTGAAAATTTTGTAAACGCAAAAACGTTCACGAGACGATCAGATGTCGTAAGGACTTCCAAACTTTAGTGGAAAGATTCCAGCAGCATTTTTTAAGTAAAACCGTCCGGGCGACCATTCGTCAATCATTCAATCTAGCACTATTATCACCGCAATTTCAAACTTTTAAGTGTAGCTAAGAATTTATCCTGAATTTTCGCTTTCATAATTGTTCAATGGTCCAATACAGCGGGTTATAAACTTCAAAGTTCGATGGGTTCTACGCAGGCCCGTAGGAGGGGGGGCAGGGGCCCTGCCCCCCCCCCCCCCCCGAAATCGGTCGAGGTCCGAAAAATTCATAAGGGGGGACCCTTGTGATTTTTAGTTACAAAAATTTTTCCTCCTGCGGCGCTGTTTATTACTGTGTTTCAAACAGTTTTTACTTATATAAAGCCTATTTTTTTCAAATTTGGCTTTAATTGCTGAACCAATTGTTCATAAAAAATTTTTATGCTTGCGGCGCGTTTTCTACCGTGTTTTCACACGAATTTGAGTGTAGCGAACGGTTTTTTGCCTGCGACGCTGCTATTGACGCGATTTTCGGATGTTTTAAAAATAGCGACCGGGGGGGGTAGGTAGCCAAAATTTTTGGGCCCCTCCCCCGAAATTTCGGTTCCGCTACGGGCCTAGTTCTACCTAACCAGAGAATCAACCCGTGAGGCCCGGTTGCAGGGTTATTGCGACCAAACTACCGTGTGAAATTCACGGCCGAGCCTCGAAAGTGAAGGTGGATCTGGGGCATACGGATTGGTTTTTGACGCCTAGGGGCTCGTGAAGCATTTATTTCATCGTGACAATCATTACATAGACCGTGCACTTGCTCAGCTCGAGGCAATGGACAAAGGCATTCGCGTAAGGTATGACGGCGGGTGGGAATCTAGAAAATTTTGCAAATTATCAATTTCCGGTTCTTTAGCGTTATCGAGGGAAGTCAAAATTTTTTGTGTACGGCTAGAGATCAGTAATAACTAAACTGCTACTATTTTAGTAGTGTCGTTAAAAAACAAAACCACAAGCTTTCAAGCTTTTAAAAAAATTTCTGAAAGGTCGGAAATTGGTAGCAACGGCGATTTTTGAAAAAATATCGATTTTTTGGTATTTTTTTTATAAAAAAAATTGTAAATTTTTACGTGTAGAATATTTTAAAACGGATTGTCTTTTTTCTAAATCTGGAAATTTTTATCCCAAGGACCGAATCTCGTCCCCCCCCCGATGATGGAAAAGAACCGAATTTCCAAGCTGCTAAAATTCATCGTAGAGAAGACCGTATAAACACTTACACAGCAACGTATTGAAAATATACAGAAAGACTGAGAAATGCCACGCTGATGTAGAGAAACGCCAGTGCCAGGCGCTTGTCAATAGTTACGTTGAAACGAGGGCGGATCTAGATTTTATGAAATTTTATGCTATGCTGAGTTTGGAAATCTGATTCTCTGGAATAACGTATAATACGACGCTGGATAAACGATCCGTCGAGGTTAACAGTCGTCTTACCTACCATAGGTCTACGCACCGCGCGGCTTCCGTTGGAATTTGGCTCGATTAGCGTGGCACTTCTTGGTGAAGCTACCTCGGAATGCGTGGACATCACTAAAATATTCCTTTTTTCATTAAATAAAACCAAGTTCAAACCAGTTGGAGGTGCTGCTTCTACTCTTCTGCGTGGATGATTTCCCAATACCTTCATTCTGTACAGCTTCGCAACTATCGCAATATCCGTCGCGATCAGCGCACCAAACATTATGAGCTTAAGGACACAATTTTGGTACCTCAAAACCCTTAAGCTACCTTCAAAATGTTATCAAACAGCGTAAAACTGCCTTCAACGGCTGCTTTTCCGGTCTTGTAAGCACCGTAATAGCCAGGTACAGCGTAATACATGCAGTCACAAATCGTATAGAACAGGGTATCAGTCACTAAAAAGGTATAACTTTTTTAATGCAAGCATCCTAACCTGCTGTAAAGCCGAGTGGTATTAAAAGTAGCAAAAACGAAGCCCGGGAATCGATTCTTCGATAGATAATCGGAAGAAATATCGCTAACAAGTGGACAAATGACAGCCAGACATAAATGTAGATCTGGCCCCAATACCGAAAATTCGCCCAAATCAGGTAGATGTGGCTTCCAAGTGCACCTCAATAAAATTCTAAGTTTTATAAAAGCGCATACCAAAAATATCCATTTCAAAAATTCTTGAAAAGGTATCATGGATTGTAGAAATAACTATATGGATAAAATCTGCAGCTAGGAGAGTGAAATTAGCGACGACGATTGGATTGGGTTCTTTAAATGGCCACACTCGCCTTAGCATCCAAATCAACGCCGGAAATAGTAAAAATCGGAAAGCCAACTCCACATAGTCGAGCATCGTCAGCATAATCCAGAGAGGTTTGTGCCCAAGTCGGGCGCGTCGCTAGCTGGACCCCGATTTTTGGGTCCTGCAGATAGTTGACGTGAGAATTCCGAGGTGTTAATTCCACCCTCAAAAGTGGCCAAAATACCCAATGTGCCTGTTGACGTCTGGTGTCAAAAGTGATTGTTATGGCGTTGTGAGAGTTGTACCGATTGTTAGCCTGGGAGCGCACTTTTGCAGTTGCTTGACTTTACTTCGCTTCCGCCCGTTTTTCAGGTTCATAAAGAACGAAAATGCGCAGGAGGGTTTTGTGGCGGAGGCCCATGTTAAAAAGGGTGATGGGAAATTGCCTGAATTTCCTGCAATGGGTTGAAAACCGAGAGGACGGCTACTGGGGACCTTTCATCTGTAGAGACACTTTTTGAGCTTCCGACAATTTGAGAAACTATACTTTAGCTGAGTGTTATTATAGGACAATCGAAAATTGGAAAATTGGGTTTTGTGGATTGATGATGCTTGACTCAACTTTCGCGAATTCTTTAGTATTTCCGCGAGACAACCGGGTAATATTAGATTGCTTACAAAATATAAACCATCTTCAACCGATCAGTCATTCAAACCATTTTTATGTGCTTTTTCTCTGTAAACTGAAGGGTTATCAGTTGCATTCGCTGGAACTCAGGATAAATTTTATGAGTTTATTTCAGCGTCACGATCAAGACATAAATCGTGCACTTGGTGAGCTCGATGTTGTAGATGACGGCCGTCACGTAGGGTTGGATTTCGATAGGTATCCTAGAAAACAGTGTGAAAGCATGCGAAAGCCAAAGCCTAAGCTAGGCCTAAAATAAGCTTAAGCCAAACCTATGCAATAATCCTAGGCTTTAGTTTAAACCTAAGCCTCAACCCACGCCTAAGCCTATCCTCAAGGCTAAGCCTAAGCCTAAACTTACTTGTCGGCAGCCGAGAAAAAGGCGGAGAACAGCAGCAGCGCGGTTACGATATAGAAAAAGGCCAGGATTAAGCGCTTATCGATAGCAACTTTTAAGCGTGTCTATAAAACCGTCTTATAGGGTGGTATTTTCCAAAACCTGAGGCTTCTGGATCATCCTGGCTCTAGGTAGATCGATCTTACTTCCGTTGGGTTGCGTTTGCGTGGTGCTGTGGTTCGCTGAAAATTAAATATCAGGCTCTGGCTTATTAAGTACGCTTAATCTTACTTGCGATTCGTACCTTCTTGAACAGTCCTCACAATCTTTTTACCGAGGATTTTCATCTTGTAAAGCCGACATATAAGGATCAGGTCGACTGCGATCAACAACACGAACATAGGGCCCTAAAATTCGGAAGCCAGACTTAATATTTAATAAATTAATGCGGTAAAATCATATAAGCAATTTCGATACCTTTATCGTCATGTCCAAAATATACCAAACAGTGTAAATCGCTTCTTTTCCCGGCTTCAACCCAACGTAATACCCAGGTATCACATAGACGCTACAGTCACAGATGACGAGGTAGACGCCTTGGAGTACTGTAATTTCCGTATAACGCATATTTTTCTGAAACTTACCAAAACTCAAGTTTAACGGTACCATCAGAATCAAGATCGAGGCCTTCGTCCCGATTTGGCGATAGCTGCCAGGTTTGAAAATTGCCAGTAGATGTAGGATAGGCAGGACGTAGAAAACGAGGACTTGGTACCAGTATTTGACGTTTAAAAGGGATAGGAAAAGCCAGATGCCGAAGTCACCTATATGGCGTTAAGTTTAGAAATCTCTATGGAAGTTTACCAAATGTTTCAGCTTCAAACACCCGGACCGAGTAGTCGTGGAGAATGTAGAAAAATAGCCGGACACAATCGGCGAGAACGATGGAAAAATTGGAGTAGGCGATTGGATTTGGGTCCTGAAACGAAGCTGGTATATAAATAAACCAGTGGAAAAAGCCCGCTTCGCGGCCCTTTTCGGCTGGACACCGTCCAGGAACCATGAATTCAAATACCTTCTTTTTTTTAGCCTGCTGCGCAAGAACCTGATTAAAGGACCCATGATTTGGCCTGCGGCGCCAGAGCCAGCTTGGCGCTGGAATCTTTGAGCCTGCGGCGCTAGTTATTGGTTTTTCTCCGGGATTTGGCGCGAGAGCCTGGGCCAAGGGCCTTTTCTTTGGTCTGCGGCGCTAGAGCAAGGGCCAGGCCTAAACCTCGCACACCGAGAGCCTAGAAATATATTCTGTTGTTGAACCACCAAAAAGCAAGCAGTTATATTTCGCCAGGGTCCGAACCCACGACCATTCGCATGGTAGGCCAGGCGCAATTCCACTACACCACGGGGGAGATGGGACGAGGCAGCGGGAAAGGCCTCTTGTCTCCTGGGGAGGCCGGCAAAAAGGCGCCCCAATGATTCCGGGAGGGAGGCATACTGGTCACCTTACAAAATTCCATTTTTTAGTCTGAATACGCAAAAAAATTGTAATGATAATAAGCTGCGCGTGATCCCCACTATCGAATACATAAGAGATCCAAATTACAGACCGAAATTCCGCCAGGGCCTCGAGTTATGGTCTGAACACCATGGCGCGTCGCCCACTTTGTTAAGGATTTTTTACATTTTTGCTTGTAAATTTGTTAAATGAAGCAATTGCGAAAAACCCTAAAATCCGTTTTTGGCGAATGTGTTTCTCTACCTCCATGCAAAAAATCAGCTGGAAATTCGGCCTAACGGCCGAGAAAACCTCATCACGGAAACAAACATACTTTTCTCGCCTATAGGAAAGGACTAGGAAATATTAATAAAATTCGTTCTCCAAAAATGGTGACTAAGAGTTAAAAAGATTAAAAATATGCCGCATAAATTAAACAGCATTTTTCACCTTCCATGGAGCCACGCGCTTCAAAATAAACATCGACAACAAAAATGTAAAGGTTTGGTATCCAAAGTTGCCGTAATCCAGTGGCGTGAACATTACGACGCGACAGGGGGAACGCTAAAGATCAACTGGTTCCTGCTAGCCCCCCCAGCCGTCCCAAATTGGACCGTGAGAAATAGTTTGGTTGATGGAATGTTTTCAGGGCATTTTGCTGGGAATGTTTATTGGAAAACAGATTTTTTTGATCGCCTCGAAGTACGGCTTTAAGCCTGTGGCGACAGCTTCAATGGTTGGCTGATTCCTTAGCTTGCGGCGCTAAAGTGTGCGGCCAGCTTCGTTCTAAAGCCTGCGGCGCTAGCTTGTGCGGCTAGCTTCGTTCTAAAGCCTGCGGCGCTAGCTTGTGCGGCTAACTTCGTTCTAAAGCCTGCGGCGCTAGCTTGTGCGGCTAGCTTCGTTCTAAAGCCTGCGGCTCTAACTTGTCGGTTTTCGATAAAAATTTCTACTTTCCAGGGCGCTACCCGCGTCATGATAAAAATTGAAGCAAAAACGCGTCAGCGTCTGCAATACAAAATTACATTAGTCTAGCGGCGTCAACATTTTCGAGCAGTCGCTATTGCCACTCTTTGCCCAGGACGCGTTGCTTTTGACCAATTTAAAGCTTGGGAAAAGAGTCACCTCTCTCTGAAATTCATTAAAGGGCCGGGAAATCAACAAAAACTATTTCTGATTTTAGAGTGACGATTGGAGCGCAGAGATTGTGGAGAGATGAGGCGCTTATGGGAACTTGGTAGATACATAAGACACCGAATAGGCCTAGGAATTTGCATGACTACATGCCATACATGCATAACTGATCACGCACAGATACAGAATTTTACTAGTTTCTGATATAACGAAATGTTGTATGGAAACAGAGAGAAAGAGAGAGACACAGAGGAGAGCGAGAGAGAGAGAGAGACAGAGAGAGAGAGGGAGCGAGAGAAAGTAGCCCAACGAGCGCGGTTTTTGAAACCTTGTTTGCGGGAATGCGCGGAACGTCACATATATTTATTTCATCGTAACGATAAGCACGTAGATGGTGCATTTGCTCAAGTCGAGGTCGTAGACGAGCACGTTCAGATATGGAATTGCTTGGACCGGAAAACTAAATTAATTCTACGTAGATAAAGTATCGTTGCCCTTACATTGCGATACAGACCACGTAAACCGTAAATAGCGAGTTGACGATGACGATGTAAAAAAACGCGGTAGCAAGCCGGATATCGAGGGCAACTTTTAGACGGGAATTCTGAAAATGATAAAAAATACAAAGGGTGGGTTCTGTTTTTACCCAAAAATTTCATTTTTTCATCATAATAAGTGAGTTAACAGGATATAAAATTTTTGCTAAAACTACGATACCTGTTTCCCTCGTATCGGTGGCAATGTGACCGAAACGGTCGCCTTGATGATATTGTTCGTGCTGGGAGGGTCCTAGGCTGCTACGCCGCGCACTAAAATCTTACCTAAAACTTCCACTGGACGCTTCTTATTCCTGCCCAACACTCGCATTTTGTACAGCTTCGCTATGATCAGCACATCAGTCCCAAGCAGTAATAGATACATTATGGCCTGAAAAATCCGCATTAATGACCGCCCAAGAACCTACTTTTGTGCCATGATCTAGATTTGTAAAGACATCAGCAACTGCTTCCTTGCCAGGCGTGTAACTGATATAGTATCCCGGAATTTGATAGGCTATACAATTACAAACGATACTATGGACAGCAACGGCAACTGGGAATGCATTACGCAATGTATTGTAGTGCTTACTAATAGCCGCTGTGATCCGGATCGTTATTATAATCAGCGACCCTTTCAGGTGCAACTTTCGGTAATGTCCAGGTAATAGAATAGCGAATAAATGAAGAATTGGCAGTTGTATGAATGTGTAGAGTTGTATGTAGTACCGTGAACTGTTCCAGCATAGGTAGATCCAGACTCCAAGAGCGCCTAAAGCATCGAAAATCTAATTAATGGTTTAAATACCAAAGCTTTCAAGCTCATAGATGCGAGCCAGATAGTCATGAATGATGAAGATGAAAATATGGATTGTATCGATAAATACGATCAGGAAATTGGCGACGACGATGGGGGTTTGGTCCTAAAAAGAGTCTAAAACGGTCTTATAGAGGCCGTTTGGTTTAAAGGGACAGTGAAGGCATTTTAAGGATTTTCTGTCTACAGATTGTCCATAGATTTTAAGGCACCAATGCCGCGCACCTGCTCCTCTAACCTTTTTAAAGGTACCATGTAGTGCCTTCTTTTACAGGTTCTAGGAAGGCACTACATGGGTTTTTAGATGTTTGGCTACGGATGTTAATGCCGCCGCGACACGCAACGCGCTTAGCCCAAGCGACCTTTTCATTGCGTAATGGATCAGGAACCGATTGTCTCAGCAATCGACGCATGCACAAGAACCATGAAGTTGCCTTGACCGGCCCCGTTAAAGGCCTCTAGAACGCTGGTTTTCGTGAAAAAGCAAAAGGCGTTTGCACCGGGCGGGGTCGAACGCGCACCGTGAGGATGACAGCCAGGCCCGTAGGAGGGGGGCCAGGGGCCCTGGCCCCGCCCCCCCGAGATCGGTCGATATCCGAAAAATTCAGAAAGGGGGACTTTTTTAGTTACAAAAATTTTTCTGCCTGCCGCGCTGTTTATTACTGTTTTTTTATAAACAGTTTTTACTTATATGAAGCCTATTTCTTCAAAATTTTTTGCCTGCGGCGCTGGTTTTCATTGGTGAATCACTTGTTCATAAAAATTTTCCGCCTGCGACGCGTTTTCTGCCGTGTTTTCACACGAATTTGAGTGTAGCGAACGCTTTTTTGCTATTTTTTTTTGCCTGCGGCGCTATTATTGACGCGATTTTCGGATGTTTTAAAAGTGGCGGGGGGTCGCCAAAATTTTTGGCCCCCCCCCCGCCCGAAATTTCGGTTCCGCTACGGGCCTGATGAGAGCCCAGCGCGCTATCCACTATACCACGCTCACCAACCCGGAGGCGGCGGCGGAGAGGGATGACCTGCCTGTGCACCCCCTTTCCCCACGCGGCGCTCCTATGTACGCCGCCAAGGGTGTCAACGCTCTGCTGCCAGCCGCAACCCCTGCGGCTTAGTCCCAGCCGCCTTTAAATCTTTTCAGTTAGTTCACTCTTTTTGAAAGCATGAAACACTATAATCGGCTCATACCTTCCACGGCGCAGCCTTCCTCCACGTATGAATTGACAGCAAAAACAGAAATATTTGTAAGACCAAATTTCCATAATCCAGTGCCACCAACATCGCTCGGGTAGCTAGCTGATATTTTCTGGCGTTACTCGGGGCTTCTAGATGGAAGTAGACATTGCAATTGATTGGCCTGTGAAGTACCCTGAATGTTGTGCCTGAAAACGCGATCCTGCCTAGGTGGGCCAGGTGCTTTAGGTGACATTTTGTAAAGTGCCCTCCCAATTTGGTCCGAACTTTGCACCTGGGGTTTCTGGAGTGCCGGGCGTCATGAATTTTTTCCGAAATAAATTCTAATTGAAGCTGAGGAAAAATCATAGGTTGTTTTCGGATGGATGAATGGAAAAGCCGATGTTGCGACAAATTTGTGTCGTATTTATCCATGTCTGCGATTTTTAGGACAGAAAAGCGCAGAAAGGTTCTTCATTTGCGGTAATCTCTTATTTAATAACACAACTTACCCTACCCACAGACGCGTGAGAGCGCGCAAAGTACCGTAGTTTCGCTAGAAAGCCTGGGATGAAAGACAGCGTCTGTACCCGGTTCGAAGAAAAATGTCCCTTTGAAAGCACTGGAGTGCATGTGAAATGTTATATTGTTTCGAAATTCAAAATGGATGAATAAATTTATTTCAACGTAACGATGAGGACATAGACGGTGCACTTGCTCAGCTCGAGGTTGAAGACCAGCAAGTTTAGGTAAGCGATGGCGTCGGCCGGAAGTCTAAAGCATACCTCAAACGTTTTTCGGTTCCCTTACATTCCTATGGACAAGAAATACACGGTGAAGAGTGAATAGGCGAGGGCGATGTAGAAAAAAGCAACTGCCAACCGTATATCAAGAGTAATTTTTAGTCGTGAGGCCTGGAAACTCCGTTTTAGCGCTGCTGTCTTGATGAAAAGTCAATAGGGATTGTTCACAATTTGGTCCAATTATGATCTGACATACATTAAATGAACTAAAAAGGTTATTATTATAAGAATTTTTCAAGTAACTGTTTTAAGCACGGAATCATACCTGTTTTCGTCCATTGGGTTGCAGCGGAACGGAGCCAATCGTCATCTCTCGCGGACTAATTGCCATGGTGGTCGTGTTATTCGAATTATTGTTATTGGCTGAAAACGCTAGGAATAAAATCTTAAAGCATACCTGTAACTTGCTTGACTTCGTTTGCTCTCCTTGGCTTCTTCCTCAACACTTTCATCTTGTAGAGATTCGATAGCGAATAAATGTAAAATCGGAAGGAGTATGAAAATAAAATGCTGTAGGTAATATCGAGCATCGTACCACCAAAGGAAAACCCGAACTCCGAATACTCCTATCGAACACATGTTTCTAAACAACGACCACCCACCAAAGCTTTCATACTCCAGAATCCGCGCCAGATAGTCGTGAATGTTGAAGACGAAAAGATGAATGGTGTCGATGGAGACCAAGAGAAAGTTTGAGAGCACGACGGGATTTGGATCCTAACCATCGTTTTTTTGGAATTGGATTCAAATTTGGATACCCTCCACGGCGCTGCTTTCCGGCAGGTGTTGATGGCAAGGATAAACAATAATAACTGAAAGCCAAGGTTTCCATAGTCGAGGAATGTTAACATTTTAAAAGACTGGTTCAAAATCCGACCCTCCCTCGACTCTCGGGTAATTTGGCTGGGAGATCAGAATTCTATGACTCTTACGATTTTCACGTGAGCTTCTCAGCGGGGGTGACTGGCGGTCTCTCACGAATTATAACGAACATCAGTCTTATGGTCGGGATTAGGTAACCGTATTTGTATAAATGGCCTTCCTGCCATTGGAAGGTTGTATCGCTATGGAAAAAAGAGCACCTACTACTGCCTTTCGGCTACCTCAAATTTTTGCAGTTTCGTTTTTCCTCAAATTTGCTAGTCCAGCTATGGGTCCATTAACCTCGGAGCCAAGGCTTATCTTTGGGTGCCTGCACGTGAGCTTCCTAACAATGAGAATTCGTGCAAGCTCTCAGAGAGTAGATCAAACACCTTGGTTATGAGCAAGCAATCTCAAAGGAATTAGGTGTAGCGGCGAGTTTCTCAGGCAATTTTTCCATGCAAATGTCTCGACATCTTATACGCACCCCAGGGGTTAAAAGCAATACCAGGTTTGGAAAACTTTCTCGCTTCGAATATTTCTACTTTTTCAAAAATGTTCAAGACTTTTTAACGACCCACCCTGGTCGTCAAAAATATTACAATACAACGTATTATTTCTTCATGTCCCGCATATTTAAGCATCGCACTACACCTCGACTCCTTCTCCAGGCTACCCCACGTCAAAAGTTGTAATTTGGGTGTCTGCTATTTAGCCGTAATAATTGGTAAGTGGTGTCATTAGTTCCCACCATGCCGCTCAAGCTCCCGGTAATGATAGCTTCTCGCCGTGGGTAAGGCCAAACAGAGAGGTTTTATTGCCACTCTAATTACCCGAGCATCGTAATTCCTATTGCCTAGATTTATTCCAGATAAAAACATTTGGTTTTTGATGGAAAAGGTGGCGAACACTTGCCCTCGGGCCATTGGGAATGTCGGGGAGCCCTGGGGGGGGAAGCCGTGCTCTTTCGAATGGGGACAACTCAAGAAGCCGTAGCCGGAGCTCCGTAACAGAATTTTTGGCGGACCCAAAATGCGGAAAATTGGCGGCTTTCCCTGTATGCATGGTAAATTTTGGTTAAAGTATTTAAAGTAGTTCCGAATTTTGCAACGAACGAATAAATCCCCGACCGATTCAGTTTGAACGAAAAGAAAAAAGCTAAAAAGATGATTGACACGATTTAGAACGACGGCGAAGTTTTTAATAAAACTGTGTAAACACCCTGCCATTTGACTCGCTGGATTGATCGTAATCTTACACAATTTTGTAAACATTTTGCCCTGTATTTTGCGCACCCGTATTTGCCTAATTGAGCGCGGTACAAAATTTTTAGTGTTCTGCAAACTACCAAGCACTAGAAAAAACCTGTGGCAGGTGCGCGTGCAGGTGTACCCACCATGAAGGCCATTTCATCAATGTTTCCTCATTCGCTAACCTGCATCTCAAAAACCGGCGCGTGACCCCAATGGCGAGCAACGCTGAGTATGTAAATGCTACCGGAATGACAACGATCCCTGCACTCCCCAACTTGGATGACTACACTTTTATCGACGAAAACTTCTACGTCGCCACCACGGAGTGGACGCCCTTGGATTATGCCACAAATCCTCCAGACAACTTTACCGGGGTTTTTGGCGATTTTTATCAATCGATCAGCTATATCGATTGGCGTTGGTATGATCTTCTGACCTATGATCCGTTGGTCTGCAAGAAGGGGCCTGGCGATGAGCAACACTTCGCCAGCGTCGAGGATTTTCGGGTAGAGTACAAATGGGATGGGACGCCCTTTCACCAGGACTTGGGCGATGAGCACGTGGCTGATGAGCCCAAGATTGCGGCCTCGATGTTTGTGGTTGGTTCTCGTAAGAAAGTTGACATTGCTTGTTCAGCTCGGAGTCATCGGAATAGCCTTGTCGGCGGCCTCTGGGTTTTTGGTGATCAAGAACTCCAAGGTCTCCAAAATCGTTCGCATCGGGATGATAGCTGATGCGGCATGCCGCTTCATCAACTCGATGGCTAGATTTTACTATGGGAAATGTTTGCTTGAGTAAGTGCTGCTTTACTCAGTCATGCTGAAGATACCTTAAAAAAAACCATGTTTTCAGCTGGGGCTGTCTAAAAAGCGACGGTTATCCGTTTTCCGGTATCATGTACAACATGATATGGTCTACACTCGATTACACTTCCTATCTTACTATGGGCTTACTGCAGCACTGGATTTCAGCCATTCGGTAGCATGGATTACTGAATTTTCAATTCAGAAATTACCGTAGATTCTTCGCCGTGTTCGACGACGGGATGCACTATCGAAAAATCGAGAAATGGTCGGTGCTCTACATTGCAACACTCTGCTTGCTGTTATGGTTATATTATATGACGACGATTGGTAGTAGAGTTGTTATAACTCAAACAAAACAAGGCCTCAAACAATCTTGTTTGAACAACGTTGTTTGATAGGATTTTTGGAGATTCAAATCAAACATGTTTTGTTTGAGATGACCGTTGATCGCTCAAACAAAACAAGATTGTTTGAACTATTTGAGCAGTTTGAGTTTTGTTTGACCTTGTTTGAAATGTATGCTAATTTTGGATTTAAAGTGTGATTTTTCAGCATTTTCGCAATTTGCATAAATTTTTCCGATAAAATTTGTTTTAGAATGTTTGAATTCGCTTCCGATCCATCAAAAATCCCCCAAAAAATCTCACAGTTTAGGATGTTCAAACAAGTTCAAACAAGTCAAACAATCTTGTTTGATTTGATCCCCTGGAACTCAAGTCAAACAAGGCTGTTTTGTTTGAAACTTTTCGAGCTCAAACTAAGCAAACTTGTTTGAGTTGTTTGAATAATTTGTTGTTTGTTGTTTGAGTTATAACAACTCTAATTGGTAGTAGTACGTTTCGAGACCGATCAACTTACTATTCACGCAGTTTATTCAAATTAAATAATCCATAGAACCAATTTTAGTCTCTGAGCCAAAAACTGGATACCTTTGCTACACCGGGTATCATTTCACGCCTGCATATTACTGGCGAACTTGCCGCTACCACAAATCAGCGCTCTACCAAGCTCTCTTTGATCTGGTCCCCGAAATCCTAGTGCTGATTCAAGCCGTGACATTAGCATTGGACGTTATTGCTCTGATGACGGTCCGCAGGAAGGTTGGTTCAAAAAGAACGAAAAACGTTTTTTATGAATATCACAATTTTATAAAAACGGTTCACGCTAGAAAATCCTGCAGTTTTTTATAAAAAGGCCCAGAAAAGCGTTCCGGAGCGTCGGCAGATGCATTAAATTAAGGGCTCTTGACCTACACCAGATCTTACAAAACCTCTCCTCATTGCATAGTGCTCCGCAAAGAACTCCCAAGGCCCTTACCGAATTCGGATACTAGAAAACTGAACGACGCCACCGATCATAAAATTATGCGCGCTGAATTTTCTCGATTTTAACCATCCTTCTTTAGATGAAAGAATCGCCCTCGAAAAACGAGATGAACATGCGGTTCGCCACTATGGTTTGGGTTCTTCAATTTTTTATATGTATTTCGATCCTTAGCTCGTCGCCACCAATGCGCTAATCTTCGGCAAACAATTGGTGGGTGCCGCGACGATGCGTGTCTCTTATCGCCCCCGTTCAACCTATCTGGCATCGTCGGTTTATGAATTTATGCATTGTGCCTTGATCAGGTTCGCAGCCGATTAACTACGGAATTATTTTTGCTTTTCTTCAGTTGTATCATCATCACCTTCAACATGTCTTACCTCGATGTGAAGCCAAGAATGGAGCCGACAAGCTCGGCATTGTCCTCTTCATTCCAAACGACAACCACGAGGGTGTAAGAGTTATTACGCGGTTCTTACGAATTAACAAGGAGTCGCTTTTAGGTGCTTTTGGAGTTTCGGGACGGGACCTAGCTAGTTCAATAGAGAAAAAAATTCTGAGCAACATATAATTTTCAAAAAGTGCTGATCGATAAAGCAATTCTAGAAAATTTAATTTAAAGTTCGTGCTTTTTTTCGAGTTTTCGGGTCCGTTTCCTCGGTTCGCGTCGTTGTCGGGGCTACTCCGGGCACCGTACATAGCCCTCCGCCAAGGCGTCCATCACAGGTTGCATTGGCGTATTGGTAACGCGCTTGCTTAGCAACTTTTTAAGATTTTTTACCTCGGGTTCGAATCTTCGCGCTGGCTAACGCTTTGCTTTTTGTTTCTTGAATCGGTTATCGGTGCATAAAATTTTAATTAGCAAAAAAGCAAAGAGTTAACGATAAATAAGAATCGAACTTGTGGCAAAAGGTAAAAAAAACTTCGTAGGCCAACGCACTAGCCACTACGCCATGCCTTGGACGGGATCAATGACGCGTGAAGTCCCCACGTGGCAGGGGCGCTCGACCGCCGTAAATCACCTCAAATCACCACAAGGGTGCCGATACCGGGAACATTTTTAATTAACTTCAATTTTCTAAAACAGCTTTATCGATCAGCACTTTTTGAAAATGGTATGTTGCTCAGAATTTTTTTCTCGATCGAACTAGCTAGGTCGCGTCCCGAAACTCCAAAAGCACCTAAAAGCGACTCCTTGTAAGCTTCTGGTTTTGATTTGTTAATAAATCTCTTTCTGACGTCCATGCTGCTGATCACGGGAAAATTATTGCAAAACTTGTGAAAAGACACGCTTAGGGTGACGAACCGAAAGTACCCATGGTGTTCCCGTGGCACTCATGACTGTTTTTTTATCACAGCTGAGGGGGCCTATTTTCTCGGGTGCAGGTGGTAGAAAATGAAATCAAGGTGAAGGCGCAGGTGACACCGCCCAAGGCGCTCAAAAAGACAAAGTCTGTTATTCTTGCAGAAACTCAAACCCGGGAACTAAAACAACTGATCCTGTCTTTGCAGCATCTAGGCCGCGAATGCATCATTGTCAACTATGCGGGACCTCAATCCTGGAGGCTGCCTGCTAAGGCTTTTTATTGCCTTTGCCCCGATGCTAAGCCCGGCAGAACTTCGTGGCAAAGGACGACAGACGACAGTTGGTCCAGCGAGTTCAACCTCGGCAATGCCGGGCTTAGCATTGGAGCACAGCACTGCAACCGCTATCAGATTTTCAATCATTCCCACCTCAAGCACTACCGAGGCCGCCTGGGATCACTCTGCTATAGAGGGATCCGGTTTTCCTGACCTTCGTGAAGGATCCAGCTATTATTCGTCCGGGGCTGATAACTTTGATTTTTCTGGAGATGATAGATACTCCTTCTCAGGATGGCAGGGCTATTCGAACTACTGGGATTCGTCCGGAACTGATAACTTTGACTTTTCGGGAGATGGCAGCTACTCGGTCTCGGGATGGCATGGCTATTCGAACTACTGGGATTCGTCCGGGGCTGATAACTTTTACTTTTCCGGAGAGGACAGCTACTCGTTCTCAGGCTGGCACGGCTATTCGAACAGCTGGGAGCCGGAAATGGAGTCACCATGCCACATCGACCTCTCGGCCGATGACAACGGCTACTTGCGCCAGACCCAAATCCCCGTGTTTCACCCCGGCTCCGATGACCAGATCGATGTCCGTATAACTGGGAATTGGCTGCTTGTGAGTTGTAGTTTGTCAGCTTCCTTATCTCCATTTGTAGGCGGGATTAGCTGGCGTTATGATGAGTATCCTTTCTGGTTACCTCTATATGAAAAAGAGCCCTTTGGATGGAAATGTCACTTTGGTGCTCCTGTTGACATGCTTTTTTCGATTTTTCGCGGGCCTTTCAAAGATTTATGATGCGATTTGTATATGGAGGTAGGGCATTTTTGTGACCAAAGTCTTGTTCAGTTGGCATTGTGTAGTTGATCAAGTTGATGTATTTTATTGGGGAATGGGCTTGAATACGGTAATTGCCTCGCTCGAGATGAGCTTCTACTATTCGATGCACTTGGCATTACATTGTCTAACAATCGATCGGTATGTAGAAACAACATTCTGGATCAGAAATTCTAGAGCTATTTTGGCTTTTTTCGGGATTGGCGTCTACCGTTTTGCCCGTTACGTAATGATCGTCTATGGGATTATCGTTTCCATTCTGCCTCTTATTCCAATTTGGCTCATGCTGGGGACAAGTAGGTTTTTTCAAACTTTTTCCGAGTTGGTGATCAAGTATTTATTTTTTCATCCTCGAATTTAGTACGCGACAACGACCTACACTGCTGGGGTGGTTTCTGGTTCGACCCGACCTACCTTGCGCTCACTATCACAAAGTATCAAAACGAAGTCTCTCGCGAGCTATTCGACGACCTGCGCACTCTGGCACTCCTGATAATCAGCTTCACACTGGTGCTGAATCTGGCGACTTTCTGGCGTTTTAAATATCTGGTAAGCCACTGGCTATAATCATAAAAATGGAGGCCTGTTAGACCATGGTCGAAAAATGGAACTTGATCGCCGCCCATAATCCGCTACTAGTGATGATGGTAGGCTCCTTTCTTTGCGGCAAAACCTCACGATTCAGTTGGGCTTTTCCAATCTATCGTTCTTCTTTGACGAACTGCTGATTGGGTTGACGCAAAATACCTTCTATGTCTTCAAGCGCAGTGACGTCACGGCGAACATCGCCAAATCCTATCGCTATCACGCCAGCGTCATCGTGACCGGGTATATTTTGACAACCGATATATTTTTTTTTAGTATACTCTTTGTTTGCTACGGATATGCGTGCGGCGATGAGCAGCGCCGAGAAAAAAAACGCGACGTCATCACTGTCAGCTCGAGCATGCCTACGATGAGTGCCAGTGCCGCAGAATAAATTCTTCATAAGCCAGAATGCCACGTCACTCTCCTAGGCATGTCTTCATCATAAGTGGCGTGACTCGAATTCCCACATGCATTTCCAAAATTTGTGTAAGACCAGGGTGGGCGGCGGACCAGGGCGAAACAGGCAAACATTGCCCAATCTGACCGCTAACACTCTAGCGTTTTCATCAATGGGTAATTTTAATTGTTCGATGCCAAACTTTCTTAGGTCTAGGCCCGGAAGTAATTGAACCCCTTGAACCCTTTTAGAAGATTGCTACACTCTTTCCAGGCCAGGCGCTTCAAAATCTAGGTGCCTTGCGCGCTCCTACACTCGGAAATCAAAAAGCTGACGCGGCGCCCCCCCGGGGAATTGTATTTAGAAAGTGGGGTAAGCCAATTGCGCGGGTCTAATAATTCATTTGAGAAGAGGGAGTGGGCGTTTCAGTGTTCATAGGCAAGAAAAATACCTAGTCCCACCGGCTTACTCAACCTCCCGACATTCCAAAGTCAATAAAATAAATTTATCGATTCCCTAATGAACAGCTCAACAACTACCATTTTGCCCATCCACCCAAACACCACCACGACAACCCCAGCAAACCCAACAACTACACTCCCCTACTATTCTTTCAACGTTTCAAACGTTTTCGATGAAGAATATTCGTATTATGTGTATTTCGACGATGTCCTGAACGAGGATCTGAAAAGCCACGACCCCCTAATATGCAAAAAAGGACGCGGCGATCTACAACACTACGCACATTATACGGACTATTGGGCAGCCTATAAATGGGACAGTACGCCGGTTCATACAACCATTAATGCGGATTATGCGACGCTGGTTGCTATTTCAATGATAGCTGTAAGGAGACCTAATAATACCTGCGGCAAGGCGGTCGACAACTGAGGCAGTGTGCCTGGCACACCGCTGGCCGTTGTTAACTTTCAATGCTTTACAAATTACAGCTCGGCTTTGTCGGAATGGGTCTAAGTGCTGCATCCGGATTCTTTATAACGAAAAACCCTCACCTCACCCGCATCATCGGCATCGGAATGCTGGCCGATGCTTTTTGTCGTTTTATAAATTCAGCTACGCGGATATACTACGCTGTTTGTGTTTTCGAGTAAGTTGATGACATCAATCACGACAATAATTCGAAGCTGGAAATGTGTCACGACCAAAGGCTATCCGTTTTCCGGAATTTTATTTAACATGCTGCTGGCGACCACAGATTATACATCCTATACAACGATGAGTCTGCTACAGAATTGGATCTCGATCACGAGGTAATGTGACAAACAGAAGCATTTTCTTTGTCGCTTTCAGGTTCTTCGCTATATTCCAAGACGGAAAATATTACCAAATCGTCGAGAAGGCGTCGATATTTTATGTCGGCGCGATAATCTTGCTGCTGTGGGGTTTCAACGGGTCGTTGATCGGGACGAGTAAGCGAGTATCTAAACTAGAATAGATAACAAACATAATTTCAAAAGGAATTAATGAGTAAACAATGTAGCAGGAGCAGTACACATTGTTCAGAAAAGGGGGGCCCCAAGGGTACACCATGCGGAGCGCAGACACAAGGGTAGGCACCCTGGGGGCGGCCAATGGTGGTTGGGGCACCCTTTAGGCGGCGACCGGCGGCTAAAAGAGGCTGGAGGCCGCCGGGCAGAGACGCAGAGAACAGAGAGGGTCTCTGGGTTCTCCACCCCCCGCCCACTCTCTCGCCTCTCCCATCCTGTTCCCGCCCGACGTACCTTTTTCTTAGTATTCTGAACGCTGTGAGTAGGAGTGGAGAACGCTAAAAAGGCGAAAGTCGCGCAGAAAAGCGAGCGCACAACTCAACACGCACATAGGAGTGTGGCGTCGGGAGTTCGGTGCGCAACCAGTTGCGAGTAGGCCCATCGCTCATGAGCGGCGGCATGAATTTATTAATGTCTATGAAAGCCCTATAACAATCGTTTTATAACTTTTTAGTCGTTGATCCAGCTACTGGTTACCTATGCTACACCGGCTACCATTTCACACCAGTATTTTATTGGCGAGCTTGCTTATTCTTCAAAACCGCTTTCCATCAAAAACTATATGACATTTTACCCGAAATGCTACTCGGTCTGCAAGGAATAACTTTAATATTTGATATTGTTGCTTATGCCACGGTCAGAATGCGGGTAATCGTAAAGCAACAATGCTCACAGTTCTTTTAGTTAAAACGTTCCGCTGCCAGGGAGGAAGTGAATATGCGGTTTGCCACCATGGTACGTTGAAAACATCGAAAGGGAACATGCAACGTTTTACAGCTGGTCGCGACAAATTTATTATTCCTTGGCAAACAAACAGTCGGCTACGCTACGGAAAGTGTCACCTATAAACCGTTAACAACTTATCTGGCGTATTCGGTATATGAGTTTGTGCATTGCGCACTGATCAGGTAAGAATCAATTTTAGAAGGGCGCTAAAAAGCATTTCAGTTGTATTATCATCACATTCAATTTATCGTATATCAACGTCAGGCATTCCCCTCAAACGTCTATGGTCGCAAAAACCCAAGCATAGCCAATGGTTATGCTACGCAAATTTTCATGTTCTTAATTGTAGGTCGAGATGTGGCAAAACGCTAAAGAGAATCTCTAGAAAGCGAAGCCAGTTTGAACAAATGAACATTCGGCATTCCACGGAGAATCAGACCCTCTCGTGGGGTTTATCTAGAGACGAGAGTTTCTAGTTTTTCGACTGGTCCATACAACGGACGTGAACATCCTTAAGGGGAAGAAAACAAAGGGCTAGGGTCCAAAAATACACTTGAAGTTTTGCTCCCGGGATCGTTGATGTATCCATAAATCTGGGCGGTTGATCTGCCGGATATGGAAGGTGTCTCTCCATCTTTGTGAGAGCTCAACACGGGTCAAGATTGGTCGATCTCGGCCGTGACCAGCGCTGAGCGGCTCAATTTTTCGCGGGAAGCGAACAGCGCAGTTTTCGGCTAAATTGGGGATAGCACGAGGGCTATATATAGAATTGGATACCGGAAGTGTATTGTGACTCCGCAAGACTGGAACGCCCTTATCAAATTTAATAAGTAGCAAGTTTGTAGCATTCATAGAGCCACATTTTGATTCCAATGAGCATCATGTCGGACGTCTGTGGGGCTAAGTTAGATAAGAAAATCTCGACCGTGCCTAGGGAAACACCATCATAAAAAGACGAAAACAGTTTCTTTTCAGCTTTCAAAATGTAAAAAAAGAAGTGCTGAATGTACGACGAAAATAAAAAAGTTTCAAAGTGCCTAGGATTTCTAAAAATTTCCTAAAAGTATAAGTTGTTTCTTAACCCCACGCGTTCTCGCCTTTTCCACTAGCAGATGATCACAGCCGTTTCGTTCAGTTCAGCTAGTCCAACCTCTGACGCCACTGATCCCGAGCCGTCCCCTTGATCAAGAAAACAAAAAGAAGCCCCGGAAAGGAGGGGAAAATGGGAGAAAGGCGAAGAAGATCAGCCCGCCCGGAAATCCCGATTTATCGCGTGCTGCGCGAGAGGGGTTGAAAGATCGACGGGTATAAGAAGGGGCTGAACCCCGGGGTATCAGTCTCGTTTCGGAAAAAATCACGAGATGCTGATTACTACTGTTGTTATTGCCGCGCTCAGCTGCTATGCCCTGGCTGGTAAGCGTACACAAAATCATATAAATCGCTGTGACATGAAGCTGTATAAATAATCCACAAATTTACAAATTTTCTACATAAGTTCAACTAGCCCTGAAGCTCCCTTACAGCCTAAATTTCAGGCCCCGTACCTATGGAAATCAAAATCGAGGATATCGACTGGAAGAACGGCGGGGAGGAGATGTTCATGAAAAGTAGGTTTACGTTTTAATCCGCAGCTAAGACAATTTTATATGCTTGCTGTTAATGAACTAGTAAATTAAGTATAGGATAAATAAATTGTTTTTTAGTTCTCCGGCGAAACCGCCCCGTTGCCCCACCATCCCCATGCCCGGAAGGCTGGGTATTCTCCCGGGAATTCGCTGCTTGCTATAAGGTAAATTAATGACTAACAGCTCTCATTGAGCTTTTAGAAAATCGTCAACGTCAACTTCGAGGAGGCAGAGGCCGAGTGCAAGAAGGAAGGCGCCAACCTAGCCTCAATCCACTCGGATGCTGAGAACCAACTGCTATACAGTAAGCCTAACCTTTTTTTCAGCATCAATTTCCTCTTTTTCTAGAAATGGTCAAGACTGAGACGCCTCGTTTCTCCGACCAAGATCAGCTTCTCCTCGGCGCACGCAGGGTTAGTTTTTCCGCGTTAACTAGAATAGCTGGGAACTATCAAAATGGCCATAAGATTATATTAAATCAAATTAATTCCAGGTCGACGGAGAGTGGATGTGGATCGATGGCACCAAGTTCGACTACAAGCCTTGGGCCCAGGGAGAGCCCAACGATTGGCAATACACGTCTGAGGAGGCCGAGGAGCGGTTCGAGGACTGTGTGGCGGTCGGTTTTTTTGACGATTTACTATCAGATTGAATTTAGGGCATTTAGGAATTTAGCATTTATCTGGAGTCAATTACCCTTACTTTTTAGATGTACACCTCTCCGCTCGGCAGCAACGAACCTGTCCATCCCTACCTTGGACGGTGGAACGACAACGTCTGTGAAGGAACTTACGAGGCTGCCATCTGCAAGAAGAAGCCCCACTATATCCACAAGATCTTCTAAACGATTTTTTGAAAACATTCACATAGCGGGTTGCTCATCTGAAAGCTTTAACTTTTAGTGTGTCGTGGATAAAACCGGTTAGACCTTACTCAACACAAAAACGACTCACAACGCAAGGGCAGCAACCCATTCAAATGCCAGCATAAATCTGAGCGATCACCACCGCTTGAGTGCGTCCGGTCACTACCCCGAAAAGTCACTACCCCGAAATTCACTACCCCGAAAGTCACTACCCCGAAAGTCACTACCCCGAAATCGTTTACCCCGAAAAATGATAGCATTGTTTTTCGCGGAAAAATCCAGTTTTCATGCGGATTTCCTATGAAAATCATGCAAATTATTTCGGGGTTGTGACTTTTCGGGGTAGTGACTTTTCGGGGTAGTGACTTTTCGGGGTAGTGACTTTTCAGGGTAATGACTTTTCGGGGTAGTGACTTTTCGGGGTAGTGAATTTCGGGGTAGTGACTTTCGGGGTAGTGACTTTTCGGGGTAGTGACTTTACCCCAGCCTGCTTTATGTAGCCGACTTTCAGGTTGATATCCGTATTCCAGAAATTTTAGAACATTAAGATAACGATTTGCCAAGAAAAGAAAATGTATTCCTTGTCAAAAAAGGGGCCTCCATGCCAAATATTTAATTTTGATTTGCGTTCTAACCTCCCAGGTCACTAGTTTTTTTCACAAAAATCACAGCAAAGGCGATAGCCAAAAACACATTAAGTTCAGCTCCGCTCAATTTCGATTTAGATTGTTTATAAAGCAAATTGTTTGTTGCCGCGGCCTAGTTCCGCGGAAACAGAGTCCTAGTTCCTCGTTTTTGCCATGCCAGCCCCCGGGAACCATGACTCATCGCCATTGGGCGATCAACCAAAATCACAGGAAGCAATCACAGGAACGTCAGCCCGCCTCTAAAAACTCGGATCGTTTGAGAGGGTGTGGAGGATGTAGAGAGGCCAGAACACCAGATCAATGACCCTTGTGATTGGAGATTCCTATAAAGCTCTCGTACGCCGGTGGTCATCAGCATTTCAAACATGTTTGCTTTGGTTGTCCTAGCTTCGGTGGTTTGTTCTGGACTTGCAGGTAGATTAAGGCACTTGAGAATTTGCTAGTTCAGGGATATTTTTTCTTAGATTCCTAGAAAGAGGACTTTACGATACGCTTTCCAAGATCAAAAACATTTTTTAGGACCCGCTGTACCCGCCAAAATCCTCTACGAAGTCGACTGGAAAAATAATGATGATTCGGCGATCAAAGGTGAGCGGAGATCTTGGCCTGAGCATATGACTACCGGATAAACTAATGACTATGTTTTATTTAGCGCTCCATCGCTCCAACGGCATCTTGTCCTCATGCCCCGAGAATTGGCTTTACGCTCGCGAATTGGAATCTTGCTATCTGGTAAGGAAGACTTCGTAGCGTCTAAATCAAGTCATTTTCAGAAGATCGGCAACGTGAATTTTGAGCAGGCCCAGGAGGAGTGCCATCAATATGGGGCTACACTGGCCTCCATTCACTCTGAGGCGGAAAATCAACTGATTTACGGTATCATCAAATTTTGCGCTGAAAAGGGACGATTCAGACTTGGCGAAGGAGAATGGAACTCGCTATAGCGATCACCAGGCTATGCTGACCGGGGCTGTGAAGGTTGGATTGTATTTAGGCTTATATCAACTACTTCAAGACGTCGTCTGAGACTTTTTACTTCAGGTCATTTAGGTCAATGGAAAGTGGACGTGGCTCGACGGCACTCCATTTAATTTTGTCGCTTGGGCCCAAGGAGAGCCGAACAATTGGCAGTGGCCGGAGTCGCAATATGACGCTAAGATGCCCGAACGTTTCGAGAACTGTGTAGCGGTATGTTTTTGAAGCTCGGCCGATCAAGGCTGTCGATTTTAGATTTACTTCTCGGAGGGGTACATGTCGGAAAATGGTCCCGTCGTGGGCAGGTGGAACGACAACATTTGTGACGAGCCGTTCACCGCCGCAATCTGCAAGATGGCCGCACCCCAGACCTTTGACAAATCTCAATGAAACACTGCAAACCTTGATTTAATAAATATTAAAATATCGTGTTTCTATAATTTAAAGTCAAGTCTCAAGGACCGAAGGCAAAAGCTTTATTTCTCCAGCTGCCGAAATATGAAAAATTGGGGCTAAAATTCCCCGAAGTGATATCACGTGTTTTGAGTCCGGGGCATTGGCCCCTAACATATGAGTCGATGCCATAAACATAATGTAATTGAGACATTAATTGGGAAGGGAGGTCCTGACTCACTTTGCGCTGGCCGAACAAGCCGTACGCGTTGTCCATCCATCAAATCGGCTGCAAATGCGATATTGACAAGGCCAAATCCGGGGGTGGCTGAAAACTCAATTTCACTTCCTGGTGTTCGCAATGGCTATAAAGATGCGGATCTCAGGCTGTATTCGGCATTTCCAAGATGTTCGTGCTGTGGATATTAGCTTCAGTGGTTTATCGCGGGTTTGCCGGTGAGTTTTGACATCTAAGCGGCCTTAACGATGAATTCAGAATCGGCCGTCGCTGCCGATCCGATCCCAAACCTTCTTTCAAAAAAGCTCAATGAATCGTTTGTGGAAGGTGAGTTACCAGTTCCACCCAGTTTGACGTCTATATTTCCAGCTCGAAACTCAGCTTCCCGAAATTCCTCTTGTCCCGATGGCTGGCTGTTCTCCCCGGAATTCTTTTCGTGCTATCTCGTAAAAATTTGTAAAAATTCGGCTTTTAAACTGTTCCAGAAAATCGACAACATGGATTTTGCTGTAGCCCAGCTTGAATGCAAGAAATATGGCGCTAATCTAGCATCAATTCACTCGGAAGCCGAAAATCAGTTCGTGTTTGGTAAGCACTTATGGTGAAGTCATGGTAGTCACTGAATTGCAGAGTATGCCAGGCAAAACGTGACCTTCGACGATGTGGACGAAAATGTTGTCTTGATTGGGGCACAGAGGGTTAGTTTTTTCTGAAGTAGTCAGTGACTCGAGGATTTGAAGCTACGACAGGGTGTCCCAATAAAAACACCCCTTCTAACTCGACGCAGAAGTCCCGGATCGGAATGCTAGGTATACCATTCGAAAGGTCTTGAAACGGCGTGTCTGCAACATTCTTCAAAACCATGTTTTCGTTCAAATGCTGTATTTTATTTATTCTAGCCATTTTTTCCTTTCATTTTCCCGCTTTCCGGGGTTTCGGGGTCCGCCATACAAAATGACCGCAGGTAGCCGTTAATTAGATGCAGAGGGAGTTCCTTAATGTTTTTAAATGCGTCGTAAAATGGTGCGTTTAAATCAAAACATGGTTTTGAATATTGTTGCAAACCCGCCGTTTGAAGGGCTTTCGGATGGTGTCACTATCATTCCGATCCGATCCTTCTGCGTCGAGTTAAACGGGGGGGGGTGCTTTTTTATTGGGACGTCCTGTAAGTGTTGCATCTTAGGGGGAAACAAGCATCTAGGTTGCTGGAAACTGGACCTGGCTCGATGAAACCCCGTTCGATTATGAGCTCTGGGCACCGGGTGAGCCAAACAATTGGCAATATCCCGGCAACGAGGACGAGGCACTGGTGCGGCATGAGGATTGTGTAACGGTAAATTAATAGATGCCTCTTACACTTCGCCTTTTCCTTGAAAAATTCGAATGAACTAAATGGTTCCAACTTTAGATATACTTCTCCCGGGAATTCGGATCCGGCAGCGTGGAAAGAGTGGGAAAATGGAATGATAATGTCTGCAACGAGCCCTCCCTCGTGTCCATTTGTAAAAAACCGGCAGAGAAATAAATCTGGGGATGTCGTTAATTTATTTTCCAGCATGAATTGATGTAAAAATTAATAGCATTCCGGGCAGCTTTGCAGTTTTCCGAGTTGGGTCCAAACGCTCGAGCAGCACACCAGTTCGTACAGGGCCCAGCCGACTAGAAACAATGGAATTTTCGCTCATACAGCTGCGAAACACTTACGCATGTAAAAAGCCACGTTCCATTTCGCCAGAAACAGAACGATCACATATAAAATCGCGTAAGCCAACACGAATACAGCTGTCATCCGCAGGAGTAACTTTTGTTTCGCCCAGATTCCGACGATTCCAAGGAGGGTAGCTGAAATCGAACAATAATTTTGTGCCACATGAATATTTAATCGGTGACTGACGTCAAAAACCTACTAATTACTGCAAATCCAGCTAATACGGCGGTAATGATCATTTGGATCCACGCCACGTCGACCTCGCCGCTAAAAATTAGAAATTGCTTTCGGTGCCTCGGAGAATTTACGATGGTAATCCGGAACCGTAGAGAATCGCCAAAATCAGGCCCAACGATGCGAGCGGCAAGACTGCATGGCCGAGGAGCTGCAGCGTAACAGCGAGCTAAACCAAATTTAAGGAAACGCCACAAACTCTTTACCTTTGACATATTTCTTGTCTGCTTCCAATTACCCGCGGAAAGAGGCTAAAAACAACTAATTTGCGCGTTAGAAACCAGTTATCTTACGCAAGTATGTCGCGTTTCATGATCGACAGCATATGCTTCTTCGTGTAATGCGGTGTAAGCTGATGATAATTTTTTTCTTAAATAAGTTATAAACATACGGTTCCCACTCATTGTTTTCGAATCGGTAACTGAAGTGCTTGGGATCGATATGTCGACCCTTGGGAGTGGCACCTCTTATCAGGAAAGCTCGTTTTTAAGCCTATGGTGGGGAGTTTTGTATCAGCAGAATTCTGGTCGTTAAAATTCGTTGGGAACATGTTTGGTAAAAAATTACCTTTGAATTTCGCACTGTGGAAGAAAGAGCTCATACGATCAAACTGGTTCTGATGATTTTCGGTTTCATGGAATCGTGAATAAATTTCAATGAAACGGATAAAGTCCGCAAGCTGAAAAATTATTCTTACAGCGATTCCATTTGGATTGTTTTATATAGCGGCATTAACGTGCTACAAGGTGCGGGCGGAGGATTGTTTCTCATCCAATCAATCGGTTGTCAAACCCTAAAAAATTAACATGAACACTATCTAAATCAAATTGAAGCGAATCTGTGCTCTTCAAACGAATTTCCGATAACTTAATACATCATTTGTACACGATGTCCGCCCGCTATTTGGTGCTTCTCGTGCTGGCCCTGATCGTCGCCCATCTCGAGGTCATCGAAGCGACCAAGTGCTACAAGTGCATGAGCCCCGGACCAAAAGATACATACGATCCGAAGGCGGATACGTATGGCAATCATACACATTCAAAAAGTTAACTGATTGCAGCTCCGAGTCACCGCATCCCCTTCACCCGGATTGTCTGCAAAGCAGCAAGGTTGACAAAAACGGTTGCAATGGATAGATAGTGACTTACTTACTCACTCCACCCGTATTCCTGATATTATTCATTTTCAGGACCTGCCCACTTGCGACGGTGCTCACTGCTAAGCGTCGTTGAGCGAAAACACGGAAGGCGGACCGTTAATGATTAGGACGTGCATGCCGAACCCACGAGAGTGCGGTCGTGATCAAGGTCCTGCAACCATTTCGCGCTGTCGTTATTTTCAAATCAAGCCGACTTGCTTGGTTTCAATGAGAACGGGCGCTAAACCCCTGCTGCGTGTGCCAAAAAAAGCCCCTGTAGCGGTAGGGAGGAAGCTCAGCTCGAGACGATTTTTACACAATTTTTCGAAGAGGCCTGAATACAAGCGCGTTTCATTTTCTAAGTTTTATTCCCTTTCTATCGATATTGAACCTTTCTCTAAACCAACGGGTAATTTTGCAACAGCGAGTTCGCAAGTAGCATGTAGATCTGACACATGTCAGCTGTTTTCGTGGCTTTGTGAGTTAAATTCACGGATAAAAGCACATAATAGAGCAATGAACACTCCTTGTTTACACGCCTTTTCTAGAGATTTCGATGGATACCTAAATCGTGACAATCCGGTATGATTGGGCGCCGTTAGAGGCTCGTACTTTTTTGGGACACGTATAGTTGACCACCCGCAAGCTAATGAGATGGCCCTTCTGGCTCAGCTATTTTCATACGACGCTTTTTTTCGCTAAAATCTACATAATGTATTTTACATTGATCAAATTTCATTGTTTGGCAATTCTCGTGAAATTTCTGAGACTGTTAAACCACGTGGCGATTTTGTTTAAAATAGGGCAGATCGACAAACATCAAAAATTTCAGTCGGGTCGCTGGTCTGCTCTTGCCCGGGTGATCTGTGCAACAACTGGGATCCGGTCACGCTGAAGGCAAATATTCCATCCAGCTCGTCCAACTCGCTCCTCCCCCTCATCATCATGATGGCCGTCGGCGTGAAAATGATCGCCCTTTTCTGAGCTCATCGCTTATATGCGATTTTATGTACTGGTTCTTGTAAATAAAGAGATGATTTTGCATATGCTTCCGGTCATTTGCATCGCGGACGCGCGGACGCCCCAGCCCGCACTGCGTCCGTCCGGCCCGTCCGGGTCCCGTCCGCATTTTTTATGCAAATTGCGCGGACGGGACGGGTCCGCGTCCCGGGCCGGACGGGCGCGGACCGGACCGCAAATGAACAACCCTGCCCCCGACATTAAGCAAACGTAGGGATTCGCAGCCGGAAGTCGATGCAAATCCATGCAAAGCCCAAAAAGATAGCCGAAAGAACTGTTAAGAACCGCGTCAAAAAAGAATTTTGGCGATAACTCGAAAATTACTATAGCGATCGGGCTTTAACACTGGATTGTCGTTATTTCTGGTCCGATACACCCTAGTGCAAAGTATGGGACCGATCGGATGTAAGGCGGCGAAATGCCGGAGGGGTGCTTTTTTGGGACACCCTGTATTTACTATTCTATGCCATTTGCTTTTATTTATCTGCTGCTCTTTTATCGAGACCTTGGCGTCTTAGCACACATCGTTCTCTCTCTCTCTCTCTCTCTCTCTCTCTCTCTCTCTTTCTCTCTCTCTCTAAAATTTCTGCACTTGTGTGTGGCCGGCCAAGTGTATGCGCCATGAACTAGTGGCTGTGAAAAGATAACGGCGGGCGAAGTACGGACTTGCGATTGCCCATAAAAATTTAGGTGCTTGAGAAAAGTTGAAGAAAAAGAAGAGAAGCATCATGTAGCCCTGGCCAATAGAACAAACCGTTTTATTCGAGCTCGAGCAAGGACAGCAAGGGTATGCCTAAATTTGTGGGCATGAAAAATGTAGGAAAAGTTGCAAAAAATCAATAGTAATTGTGATAATCGAGTGTATAAGCGAGTCAGCGAGTAGAGAATCGCAAGCAGAAAGGGGCAAATTGATGGGAATGACGTAAGGGGTGAAATTAAGGGCTTAGCACTCGACGGTCCAGCCGGGCACCTCCACGCGTCCGTACTGGATGTCGACGATGGCGTTAAAGAGGCGTTGCATGATTTTCGGCTTGGCAGTCATCGTCGGAATCGGGAGGCGGACGACGTTGCCATCTTTTGGGCGGTAGACGATCTCGCCGATCGGCGACATCACCACGGCGGTGCCGGTGAAGAAGAGCTGGAGCATCTAAAAAACGAGTAACGGATCACCGTAGTTGAGGCGCCTACCCGCTTTTCCTTGATCGCATCGACAATGTCGCTCATTGTGAAGGTGCGCTCAGAAACTTTGCAAACATCCCATTTCCGGGCAAGTTCGAGGAGGGAGCGGCGGGTCACACCCGGCAGGATCAAGCCGGAATCGAGGGAGGGGTGATGAGCTCGAGTTGACCCTAGGGCGACAATTATGACGCTTCGAGAAACCAGACAACCTCCTTGTCCTTCCACAACGCAAAGAGGTTCATCGCGCCAGCTTCAGTGACCTGTTCGTCGGGTCCGTAGAGCCAAATGACCTGCTGGCAGCCGTGCGTCCGGGATGCTTCCTGAAGTGATCTAGAATGCGACTTGGTGCGTCGCAACCAAGTGCTTCCGGCCAAACTCACAGCTGCAACAGCAATCGTCGGAGCGTAGTTACCGCCCAGCTTGAACGCGCCGACGCCGCCCTTTCCGGCCCTGCAGTAGCGGCCATCGGCCAGCAGGGAGACGGCCTTGGGCTTGCCACCGTAGTACGGGCCGACCGGGCTCCCGATGACGAACAGTTTGACCATCAGAAAAACCGGATGTTACACTGCCGCTCGCCCTTCAGAATACCGAAGATGCATGGAGGCCGAGGGAAGGATCGGTGCCGATAAGCGTGGGGCGGATGTAGTAGGCCGAGTTTTTCACGCTGGGCACCCAGTTTTTGTCGATGCGAACCTAGGAACACGCTAAGTTAAGGAAGACAAAGTGCCTCACCAGTTCCATAATGAGCTTTTGCAGCTCTTGCCCATCAAAGTCGGGGAAACACAGCCGCGCCGCCGACTTGCGCATCCGCTCCATGTTGAGCTCCGGACTAAAAAAAAAAGAATGCTTCTACCTAGGAATTCTACTACCGAAAAAGCCTGATCTTCCCGTCATCGCCGCGGTAGGCTTTCATACCTTCGAAGAGCTCGGGCGCGTAATGGAACACCTAAAACTCGCGGCAGCATTAGTGCCTTCACCGGACAACAACGTACCTTAGCCGCCGGATGAATCGAGAAGTCACCGAAGGGCCCAATCTTCGGCCGTCCCCAACCCTGCTGCGACGTCCAGTCGATGCTCAGGATGTGGTCGGAGAAACGGCTCCCAAACTCGATGGACCCGTAGTCGGTCGGCGGGGTGCGCAACTGGCTACCACTGGCCGGTTGGACCTACAAGCATCAAGTTTTCGTCTTAGCGTGCTTTTGTCTTCACCTCCAGATCACTGTGAAGGAAAGGGCGGCTCGTACCGCTGCTGTAGGCTCGAACAGCGCGAAGTCGTGGCAATATTTCGAGGATGTGCTGCGCCGGCTTCATGCCAACCTGAAAAGAAATGTGAATCCAACTAGGACGATTACGCATAGAAATCGGGCTTCGGGATAACAAGCTGATAGGTGCACAGCCAATATACAAAAAAAATCTATGGTTAGAAGCTATATTTCTTGAAATTTTTCATTTACATCCTAATTAGCCTGTCACTCCGATTTTGGATCCTCGCTACAAAAAAACTCGAAACGCTTTGGACTGCTCACCCACCTAATCGCGGCTATGAGACGAGTAGAATATTTGTATTAAAGGCTAGGTATGCACGAGTAGACATGCAAATTTCATATTAAAATAACCTCATGGATATTTTTCAAGGATGGATCGGATTGGATCGGCACCGTAATCACATTTCTTTTTGGGTAGCTGTCGTTCTTTTGCAGATATCTTTTCCTACAACTCTTCATGGTTGTTTTTTCAATAGTTTTCTTGGAATTTTTTCTTTGACTCCAAATTTCTACATGCAGTACACCAAGAACCAAGCCTTGCTTATCACAACCCGAGCCCTGCTCTCCCACTCCAGAACGTTGTAAGCCTGCGCCCGCCGGCTTATCTCATGGCAAAACTTCTGTTCTTCTAACAAGAGAAGCCGGTCCGAAACCCGATTTGCCACGGTTGGATTGATAGCGAAGGTTTTCTTCAGTACTGCAGTTTTAGGTGAGAAGGCAAGAAAAGCCTCCTCTGGCTGATAGCTTTGAAGAAAGAGGGAAAGCATCACTATGCATTGCGTTGATTTTTAGCTACCCTTGTTCAATGCCAAAATCTCAAATGACAAAACGGGTTAACAGGTAGGGACTTATTTTCATTTTCTCGACAATGTTTATTTTGTCGAAATTTCAATGCTTTTTTCGCAATTTCGTAAACTGAAGTTTCGAGAAAATGTAGTTTCGACCAAGTTATCGACAAGGTGACTTTCGACAAAATTTTTGTCGTGAAACTGATAGAAATACAAAAGTGGGATCGGCAGGTATTTATTCGCCCGCAAATTAATAGCAAGCCGGGCACAACAGCATTCGTTTTATATGGCGTTGCAGTAGCGTAAGCGTGATGCTCATCCAGATGATGCTGGCCGCTAAAAACTATTATTCTGCGGATACTATCCCCTTAACATGCAGGTCAAAAATTGCATCACTTACCTCCAATCCCTAGCCCGATCCAATCATGATGCCAAATCAATCCAATGAAGCTTGCCAAGTAGAGCACGATTAAGAGAATCTAGGCAAGAATGTATATTTTGAAAAAAGCAAACCAGTAAGACACGTGAAATCCTTAGATGCGCGTAGCTCCTCCTGCGCACACCGGAAAGGTTTAGGGGGATCACTGAAGAAATTGGATTGCTTGTATATTGAAACTTGATCACCGGTCACCCCAGCAATGTCATGTTTTCATTCTTTTTCCTCCCTTCTAGTTTTGATAACATAAGAGACTTGTAGGATGGAAAAAGGAACGTTAAAAACCTTCATCTAAAACCGACCAGCGAACGCCAGGAGGCAAATCAGGCCTCCCGCCAGGACCAGAACCGTCACGATCAGTTGGGCCGAGCCGTTGTAGTCTTGCGGGCTACAAATGGTCTTCACTTTACTACCTTTGATACCATACTCTACAGCGTTTCAGAAAAAACACTAGAACCACTCCAGAAACACTCAAAATCAAGGAACAACGTGCTGTGACGTACTACTTTCCCACATCGATCATCAGCAAAATAACCATCGCTAAATGGACGGCTGGCCCGGCGATGACGGGCAGGGATACTAATACGAGTGTTGCCTAAAAAGATATAGCAACAACATGCAACTCCCGCCAACCTTCGATCTTTCTCCCCATTCGGCCCATTTCTTCCTGGTCAGTGCCTAAAACACGAGTTCCGTTGACAATGCGCCGGCCCAGATATGTTTATGCGTATCTTTCGTCTGTATTGTGAGAGGGACGCGATAATTTTTCGGTGCCGTCGCCCGGTAATCCCGAGAATTAGCCGTGTCTGCCTTTATACGTCGGAATCAGCCGATTTCCATTGATTTGTTTCGTCTTTAAAAAACTAACACAGTGGTGTTTGCCTTTCGAATCAAGATAGGGCCGCCGGGCCGGGTTCCGTTGTTGTTGCCGCTCTGTGTCCGTTTCAGAAGCAGCTAAAAAATTCATATTGCCGGGACAGGGTAGTGAGAAGATTTGCGAGTCTGAGTTTCAGACGGCTCAATGGCTATTAACATAATCGATACGCCGCGATGAGTTACTTAAACGGGCAAGGAAGTGCCAGGTCAAAGCCTCTTTGGCGGGGCAACTTGATCTGGCAAATTGCTAGCGGCCGCCCCGGGACGAGTGTTCTCCCTTTTTCGAGTTTTGCGCGAAACGGTTTATGCTCGATTCCTTTGCGAAAACACTAGAATTCGTCAATTTTGAGCTCATTTCTGAAATCCTCGCGAAATTTTGAATAGTTTTGGTGTTTCAATCATGGGATTTGGCCCTGAAACTGCCGAAAACGATATTTGGGGGTTGACGACGGGGAATTTCAAATCCATGCGCTTCCCGCCCACTGGGTTGCGCAAAGGCCTTCGGCGTACAGGACTCCGGTTTGCAAGCCGTAACCGAATTTTTGGCCGTTCGGGGCCCCTTTAAGAAAGACCAACCTAAAGCAGCCGCCATGCAAAAATACAAGCACATATTGGACGCGTCGGGTCGAGGGGAAGGAGACGATTTTAAAAAGTGCCAGCCCGCCACGCGAAATTTTCCTGCGGCTCGGTGGCAATAATCGCAAGCGATAACGGGGCGCGTGAATCAGACGGGAGTGATTTCAGGGTTATTTTGCCTAGTTGCGCTTGCTGCGCGTGGTTCGGGGAACAGCCAAGGAGTGATAGAAGCAATGCCGAAAACGGTAACGCCTTAGCGCTACAGTTCCAATGTGTATCAATTCGTTACTGTTGCTGGAGGTAGGCGCCAAAAGCGCTCTTCGTTTTTTTAAACAGCTTGCCGTCGCGTCAGCCACACTCTGTACGTAAGTCGCACGCAATGTACTGATCGTGGCCAGACAATTTATTCCAAAAATCAAAAATTCATTTCTTTTTGTTCTTGTAGGCTAAGACCATTAACGAGCCCGTCTGAGCAATGCCATCTTGCGGGTTCGACGAAGATTGGCAAAGTGCACAACAGTAGGATGATCTAAATTCAGAACGCTATCACCATCTACAGCTGTCCAAAAAATTATGAACTAATCGACAGATTGACCGTGGCATTACTTGGGATACCGAGCCTGGTACGTACTAACGCGGCTAACCTGAGGCCAAGATTTTGACTTCGTATAAAGCACTGTATCATACGATAGAGCCGAGTGAAACTGGGGTACGCCGTCTGTCTGTCTGTGTTCTATATCAGCACATTAGCTGAGCTCATAAAACAACCAAAATCTCAAAATTTCGAATTTTAGAAAAATTTTTCTAAAATTTTATTTCAGAAAGAAATTCAATCGACAATTTCCGAATGTTCAGAAACTCAAATTTTCAGAAGCTCGAAATGGCATAGGCTGGATGCTTTCTGGCAGCTCTTAAAGAGATGAATGAGGACGTCATCTGTTGAACCCCCCCTTGGGGAGGGGAGGTTCAACAGATGCAGCGGCGAGAGAGGGCGCCCATGGGAGAGACGCAGAAACATTTTCTTCTGTTCGAAAATCTCCTGTTCGAAAATCACCTATTCGAAAAACATCTGTTCGAAAACCACCTGTTCGAAAATCATGTATTCGAAAAATCACCTGTTCGAAAAGACACCTGTTCGAAAAATCATCTGTTCGAAAAATTTGCATGTGGAATTGCCTAGAAATGGTACCAAAAATGACCATTTTCGAACACATGGTTTTCGAACAGGCTGCTTTTTCGAACAGGTGTCTTTTCGAACAGATGACTTTTCGAACAGAGTTTTTCGAATAGATGATTTTTCGAACAGATGATTTTCGAACAGGTGATAGGGAATCCGCAGAAACATTTTCTTTCCCGCGCGTAATCGATTGACTTATGCCGCCCCTATCCCTTTAATGTTGTGCAATATTATGGAAATTTCGAGATTCTCAAAATCCCAGTTTCAGAAAATTCAAGGTTCTGGAAAATCGAGGTTAAGAAAATTCATGATTCTGAAAATTGGATATCTTGGAAATTTAAGTTTCTGTAAGGCAAACACCGTTTTACCTATTTTCCATATTTCTTCGGTTCGCCGAACAAATATTGGCGCAGCTTCAGCCGATGCTGTTATCTCTATGAGGCGCAACAGGGCAGGGCGGCTGCCGCGTTCTCGGTTAGTTTAACAACATCCGTGAATTTATGTCTGCCATAATGGCTCGAAACGGGCGTGTGATAAGGGCGGCTGGTTTTCTAGGTTGTTGCTTGGGAAACCATGTAAAAAAAATTTTTTATTGGGAAAACAATGTGTACAGACAGTGCCTGGTGCCTTTCGTTGAGGAGTTACTTGCCGTGACCGGGGCGTCCCACTGAAAAAATCGAATAATAAAAGGGGACAATAAAATCCGGCAGATATCAGGGGCCTTGGACTTACATGGGCACAATCCTTGCAGGACACAGTTTCCATTGCGAGCTCTGTAGAGGCCCTCGTTGCAGACGCAGACGCCCTGACGCTGGATCGAGTGGGCGCAGATGATCTGCTGTTGCTTGGGGCAGTTCTAAAAAGGAAAGTTAGTATCGGCAATTCCGTGGTACTTTTTCGTTAGGTCGCATTGCTTAGAGCTAGCATTCGGATTTAACTTCAAGGGGATTTAATAAAAAACAATAGTTATCCAGACCGCTAAATCCATTACCTGGGGAGGCAAGTCACAGTTCTGCTCGCAATTCCCCGGTCCACAAGTGTTACAGAACTCTCCACCGCCACAATCGGCGTTGGAGTTGCAGAGTCTTTGGCCGGGCGCTGGAGTTACGGTGATTTGCTTCTTAGTCGCAGTATGATCTAGAAGTAAAAAAAATACTTATTTACAACTTCAATTTTACGCTTTCGGTGCCTGGTAGTCCTCAGCGATGGAGACGTTTCTAAAATCACATTTACGGAAGTACGGTACAATACTTACGAGCAGCCGCTAGAGCCAAAATCGCAACAAGGAGGGCAAGGAATTTCTTAAGCTGATATATAAAATTTTTAAGGATTATAACGAACCATTGAATTCATGTTGATCAGCTTACGAATTGAGCTTATTCTGACTCGGGAGCCCTCCATTTTATAGCCACCAAATTCCCAATATGCCCCCGAAAAAGTGCAATAAAAACATGGGATGTTTATTTTGGTCGCCCAGAGCACAAAGCCCCTGCGTCAGGCTGGATGCTAATTTTGAAAGTTACCAGTTCAAGGGCGAAAGTTGTGAAAATATTTTTAGAGCGTAGGCCGTCAATATTTATCGCTAAATTGAGTATTAATCAAACCCAGTGAAGAATGTACGATATTGAATAAAAGATGATAAAATACTAGCGCTAAAAATTTAAGGTAATCGGGTCGTGAAATAAAAATCATAGCCGCTGTTTTTTTGCAAGCAATATCCTATTAACATAACAAATTGTTGCCAGAAAAACACATTGTTCTAGCTATTTTGTCACTTTGTTTTTTGAATTTTCCATTTTTACTTTCTTGCTCGCTCTTCTCAGAGCCTCGGCATCCCCAAAATTATCTAATGCCTGTTTTTCCAGTTGAAATCCTAATAGAAATTGCCTCCGGGGTACCAACAACAATTCTTCACAACGCCAAGCAGCACATTCTGGGATTTTTCCACGAACTTTGTAGAAAATTACAGCCCGCGCATGTGGTTTGGGGGCGGGGGTGTGGAGAAGCACCGAAAGCAAGAATCGCTCTATTTTGAAGCTCCAAAAAATTTCTGCATAAAAGCGCGCCTTTAAAAGATCAGTGAAGTTGTTGTCAGATTTAGAATTTTCCACGTGCCGACAGAGCGCACTTTTGGCGCACTGGGAATTACGTGGATTCCGGGGGCCAGACAATCCCTTGTAAGGCAGGAAATATATAAATTAAAACTAGTATTTTGTGCTTTTACCCAACAGCTCCACAGTAGGGATATCAGAATTTCCAGGGAATTCCACGATAATACGGGCGCTCCTATGGACGCCTCCTCGGACGCACGATTCAACCACGGGTATACGGTAGCTGCAGCTCGAGATGTGCTATTAAAAATTCCGCTCTACATTTCGAGCCTGTTATTGATGCTTTTACAGAAACGGCATCCGGAATTGTATGTTGCCTATGGGGTACCGTGGTTTTTGATTCCCCGAAAATTCTAATTTTCCAGTCTACCGTATTCCGGACCGTCTATGCATTCGCTATGCTGTTAACTCCAAAATTTCTGGCCGATGCGTGTATTTGTGTTGCTTGCTGGCTTGAGCTTGAGGTTGAAAATCCCTTGCTCTCGAGCTTCCAAACCATTTTAGACAACCCCTTTCCATTGTGCGCTTCTGAAATCGGTGCCTAGCTATTTTTTGTGGAGCTTTGAGTCATATTTGCTAGTAAGCTATGAAAATATCTCTGATTGTTTTTAAACGTATAGGCAGCCTCCATCACACGATACCTGAGCATCATCTGGAACATCAATTCTTTCGATGTCGGGCAGCTGATGATTTTTCTGGTGCTGGATTGGAAATTGGTATGGCTTACCCCAACCCCGCTCTAGCTCTCTCATTCTCTCTCTCTCTCTCTCTCTCTCTCTCTCTCTCTCTCTCTCTCTCTCTCTCCCTGTCCCTCTCACTCTCTCTCGCTCTCTCACTCACTCTCTCTCTCTCTCTCTCTCTCCCTCTCTCTCTCCAGCAGCCTTTTTAGATCCTACACCCGATCACATTCCTATTTTGGGGAACGGAAACCTACAACGATTGCTGCAGAGTGAGCCTGACCACGAGTTTTCTGGGAAATGATACGGTAAGTTTAATCGTGCCGCGAAAAAAAAATAGATTTTCTAGTTTATCATGATCCAAATTATTGTCTACGACCTACTCAGTTTTTCACTAAATCTGTGGATTCTAAAGTTTTTGAGGAGCCACCGACGGGATAGCAATGGTTGGTTATGCCTTCTATACCATTTTTTTGGAAGTTGCTGTACTTTTTCGGGTTTTACCGGCGTATGATTATTCGAAAGCTTCGGGAAAATGGTACTTTACAGGTCACATTAAAACTCGTCTTCACCTCTCCGACGAGCGAAACATAACAATTTCGCTTCGGCTCCAAGGCCTTCTACCTTTACTGGCCTTCGGTTTTCACATCGCCCACGCCAACTTGGCACTGGCAAGTAAGTAAAGTTAGCTTGAGACCATGTAAGCCTGCTTTGCTCCAGGAGACCTTGAAAGCTTTCAGACTTCCCACTCCCAAATTACGTTACCAACTCAATGCTCTTGATCTCGGCTGTTGGGTATCTTTTGCGAGTCACAATCCCATACGCTATGATTCCGGCTTTTCAGGTAAGCGGGGGCAGATTGACGCCTCTAAAACAGTTTCATTTCTTTACAGAATGCACTACACGAACTGATCCAGCCAACCTCTCCAAAATCGGTCATCACCGTCCCGTACGCCATAAACCAAATATACCATCGCCACTCGATGCCGACAAAAATTTCTCTGGTCAATGCCATGTGACCGTCACTGACGCATTAATAGGCCGAACCTGGCTTCTGTTCTTCTTTTCCTCAGTATTAAAAACAATTTCGTGTATGCCTATTTTGTAAGATTTCGTCATTTTTCTCCGTGTATAAAGTGTCTATAACGTATTTTTTGCGACACGTGAGATACTTTATTAGGAGGTCCCGGTATGGATTATTAGGTTTGTGGAAATCGGAGGGTTTTACATTTCCCGAATTCCCGCGTGGTGGCAGTACATGATGACGTTCCAATTATACAGACAGGTGACGTCTTCCTTTGTGATTTTTTCGATAGCGGTTCCCGAGGGGTCGCACATTCTTAGGCAGCGCGAACCGATCTGGAATTTAAAATACTGATATGGCAAGCCGTTAGTTGCGATTCGGAAAAAAGGAGAGAGAGAGAGAGAGAAAGAGAGACAGAGAGAGAGAGAGAGAGAGAGAGAGAGAGAGAGAGAGAGAGAAAGAGAGAGCGAGAGAGAGGGTGAAAAAAAATAGATCAGTAGAGAGAGATACAGCGAGATACAAAGTCATACAACCATCAAATTCAAACCTGAAGCTGCGGCGCATTCAAATCCAAGTCCTCACAGCACTTCCGGTTGTCCCGATTCTGCGAGGCGCAGTACAGGATCGACGACAGATACTTGATCGAGCACCTCTTGTGCTTCACCATGTCGATCAACTGCAAAAAAGTGGATACAATACTGAGGTTCAAACATGTTTCGCCCTGAACTTACAAGGAGACGTTTTTAGGTGGGCACGGAGTTTCGTAACGAGACCTAGCTCATTCGAAAGAGCTTGAAAAACTGAGCAAGTACCCGTTTTCCATTTCTGCGAAACGATAGCGATTGATTTTTAATAATTAAATTAAAGAATTAGCATAAATTGGTGTGATTCCCCTCGCGCGGAGCGATTTCCTTCATAGATCCCCTCTGTCGGAAAGCCAGGCCCCGTCTTCCCTTCCCCATAGCGATTTGGCGCAGTCGGTACGGCGTTTGCCTCTCACGAAATTTTTTTGGACTGTTGTCAGTTCGACCCCTGAGCTTAGAATTCGTTTTGCTTTTTAATTCCTGAACACTTTCTAAACGTAGAATCTAGTCCAAAATTATTTTTTTTTTGTGGTATGCCCCAAACCGGTAGCGTTGCACTCGCGTCTCCGCGATTGAAATCAACTGGCCCGCTTGGGCCTACACCGATGCTGTTCAGAACATATATGTAACGCATTGCGATAATTAAATTACAATAAATAATAAATTCAGCCTCCTAAAATAAAAAGCAAAACGAATTCTGGGCTCAGGGGTCGAACTGCCAAAAGGTCCAAAAAAATTTCGTGAGAGGCGAACGCCGTACCGATTGCGCCAAATCGCTATGGGGAGGGGGAGACGGGGCCTGGCTTTCCGACAGAGGGGATATCTTGAAGGAAATCGCTCCGCGCGAGGGGAATCATGCCAATTCTCCTAATTCTTTAATTTAATTATTAAAAATCAATCGCTATCGTTTCGCAGAAATGTAAAACGGGACCTTGCTCAGTTTTTCAAGCTCTTCCGAATGAGCTAGGTCTCGTTACGAAACTCCGTGCCCACCTAAAAACGTCTCCTTGTTAGAACTGATCAAAAATCTCGAAATTCAAAGACTCGGGCTCACGTTTGAAGGGTGGTAAACTTACCATTTTCCTCGTCTTCATCTGATCCGTCTCGTACTCGCACATAAAATGACACTCATCAGGAACGTACAGCTCGCAGCAAGACCGGAAGAGCTTGTTGGCAATCTTCTTTGTCGTGCATGGCTGGTAGTTCTTCTCGGCTGTACCGCACTTTGCCTAAATTTTATAGTTGAGGGGTGATGAAAATGTTGATGAAAGATGATGCTAGGCACTTACGGTATCATCATGCGTTGGTGATCTTCTAATGTCACTGCCCTTCTTCAAGATTTTGCGGCCTGGAGGAGAAAGATGGCATCAGAAAGCTATTAAAAAACTGACCAAAAGCTGCCCGTCGATCTGGGCAATAGCGCTGGATGTATTTGAAACAATTTTTCGGTGCGCACTCTGGAGCCCACTAAATTTATAGTTTGTAGTGGTGAGTAAGCCAATACTTTTGACGTTCGCTGCTTTAATTAGTTAATTATTTTTTTAGGATCGTAGAGTATCTGTTGAGGTATATTTTAGAATATTATAATTCATATAATGCGGTGGCTCGGTGTATGGTCTTGTACGGGATGTTTCACCTTTTAAAAATGACTACTGATATCCAGGGTTGGTCTTTTTTGACCCGGACCCGGACCCGGTCCGGACCCGGGGGGTCCGGGTCCGGGTCCGACCCGATCAAATTTGCATGGGTCCGGGTCCGGGTCCGGGTCCGGGTCCGGGTCCGGGTCCGGTCCGGTCCGGGTCCGGGTGGGTCCGGGTCATTTGCATGCCGATTTCTGGATAAATTCCACGATATTGCACGACATTTCTCACGTCTGCTAACTTCGGATGGGGGCTCCATCCGATGTGATTTGATGTTCTGGTCTCGACTCCTATATACCTGAATCATACCGGATAAACCATTATAATTAATGCCGTTGTCTTTTTCCGAGGAAAATTAGAATCCTAAATCTCTATCTCAAATAAATGCAAATACGCAACTTCCGGACCCGGACCCGGACCTGGACCCGGACCCGGACCCGGACCCGGACCCGGACCCATGCAAATTTCTGCGGGTCCGGGTGGGTCCAGGTCCGGGTCCGGGTCCGGGTCCGACCCGGGTCAAAAATGACCAACCCTGCTGATATCGTGAGGTGGGAGCGTTAGTTAATACGAACGAATTAAATAAAAAATGGGTAAAGCAAGGAAGTATATTAACGTTAACCCACCCTCGTCGTACAGCAAGACGCTCCATGTATCCGCCGACAAGCAATGTCCACCTCGGCTGCTAGGCAAATTAACAGTGCGACTCCAATAAGGAGTCTCAATTCCGACTGCATCTCTCAAATACGCTGACCACTCGAAGAGCGACAACCTGAAATTGTACATCCTTCTTCCTATTCCCAAAACGTGCTAATCCCCGAGCCCTACAACCGCATAAAATGAAACGAAGCCATTCGTGCGAATTAATGGGCCATAAAATAAGCACGAGGTGGAAGAAGAAGCATTGGATAGAGGCGACGAGACTTGCGCGAACTGCCCAATCCAGCCGCCCAGGTCGAGAGCGCCCAAAAAACGGCCGGCTCCGCCGGATCCGAGAAGCCTAATCGGCCGTCGGATCGCCGACGGCCGCCGCGCCGGCTTCGACGACCGGATTTCAACAGTTTCTTATGTTTTTCACCACTTTGGCGAGAGGTGGCGATACCCGGGGGGTAAGGGCGCGAAATGCGTTGTCGGGAAACGAAAAAATAGCCGCGGATTTGGCGGGGATCGGCTTGGGATTGAGGAAAGTGCCTATGAATGGATTAATGCTATCTAAATTCAATTAAACGAATAAAAAACAGCTAACAATTTCAAAACGAAATGGTATACCAAAAATCACATCAAAAGCTATTCCGTTAATGAATTTTCATAAAACGTCGTGGAATGATAGTAACAATACATAAATACCGTAAATTTTAATAATCGACTTTAACCTTTTTGTTACTATGTAAATTTCTTGAAATCTGGAACCACCTTTAAAAACCTATATGCAGTCAGCTTTATCTAATAAAAAACTAGGATAACGTTTAATGCTGTGGTTTAATGCGATAAACAGTAACTTCAACCAAATCAATGAGCAATAGAAAATCACAAAGAAAAAAAAAGATCAAAAGAAATAAGTGGTCATAAAGACGTCCAGTACATTACTAGCTTACTATTGATCAATCCATGCAAAATTAAATTCGAAACCTTTGTGTTTGTGCCTGAAGACATACAAACAAGGGCCTTGACACCACAGGATTCGGTCAATAATAGAAACGAGTGAAGGAGGCCTAAAATAGAAACGGGACCGGAATTCCCGGCAGGCCGAGATACAGGATGAGGCCAAGTATGGCTGCGAACATAAGGCGTCAAGAACGACAAGTACAGGTGCCCGCTTTTTGCATAGCAACGTGCGAAAAAAGCAAGCATGGGCTATGGATTTATTGCGGGGAGTGTCACGACCACAAGCTCGATTGATTCGCCCTCTTCACCCGAGAGCACAGCCCGAGAATGTCACTTTGGGAGCAAGGGGAGAACCTGTTCCCGCTTGACCACCATATAGCCTGAGGACTTGCAAGCGGTTAGCCATCCCCAAATAAGGGAAAAGCGGCGCTTGCCCGCTTCTCAGATCCCAGGCGGTTTTCGCCCTAAATTTCTCCACTCGCCTGTTTTCCCCAAATTAGGCGACCGCCTCTAGGTGTGATGGCAAATATCCCGCCTCGGAAAATTTACGAGACCAGTCGCTGGGCCGGAAAAAATCTCCTCGAAAAATCTGAAATCAAGAACCCGCCCCCGGGTCGTGCGGACCGCACCCTGCTGGGCCGAAAAAAGACAAGATCGACAGAAAGCGACCCATTTGGCTTTCACCGGATCTCATTTCTCCCACCTAGGGGCAGTCCTCCATTGCGCCCTGCCCTGCTGATCATGTTTTCCGGGACAGAACGGAACGAATGACGATCAGCTTATAGGGCGGGCCGGAAGATCATGGGATCCCTTGAGCCAACGGGACCGGCAAGGCTTGGTTATGGATTTTGCAGTCTATGAATTTGTATGGATTTGCTTTGACCAAGCTACATTTCATAACCGTTTACATGGCGTAATGAATTACATTGTATTACACACCGCGGCTATAACAACTTCCATAGCGCACCATGTCAGATTCCACACCATTGCCTTCTCCGTCCCTTTAAACCGTTAGAAAAGTAATAAATAGAGAAATTTACGAATACTGATGATCTTAACAAAACTGATCTTCTGGCCTGATTTGGCTGTTTTTCCGGGTCGAACGCTCTAGGCTACGCTAGGCTACGTTACGCTACGTTACGCTACTCTAGACCACGTCACGCCATGCTACGATACGATGCGATACGCTTCACACCTTCAGACGTATGTAAGTGGTGATGATGCTCGTTACCTCTGTCTTGGAGATTCCAGCAATACATTTTCATAAAAGTGGATATTTATACTCGCAAAACTCTGGTATCACGACATCACAAAATACATAACAAGGTAAATAAAACACAGCACCAACAAACAGTAATCTCTCCGGCGTGGAAGTTCTCCGAGTGTCTCTACTCAATTTAGGGCATCGTTGATTTGGTCAGCAATCGCTTGGCTGTCGCCCAAATTCAACCAGGAAATGGTTTTTCCAGGCGAAGCCAAGGGTGAAAGTTGTGCCACATCGACCTAGAAATTATAGCTTCAAATGACCCATTAAAAATTCATACCTGAACTCCCACTAATGTCACGGAGCCTAAACTCTGTAAGATCTTTGCATAAAATCCAGTCGATTGGGGGTCGGTAATGTTCCTAAAACGATACATTACGACCGAATTTTGTAGCCTACGTAGTCGAAGTGAACACTACAGCTTTCTGGTTATGGTAAGGTGCCGTTGGACTGAACTTGAGGGCCGTGTTTTGGAAGGCGCTGTAAGAAAACTGATATTTTAGGAATAGTACTGCGATACCTCGTCAAATTCGTCATATCCCCATGCGGCTGCAACTCCGAAACGAGCGTCAACAGCTGATCTTGGTTCCGAAGCTTCCCGTAGTCGGCGTGAACTTGGTAATCAGCATCACCCGTCGAATAGCCGACAACTCCAACACGTTCATAGTGATTCCACGAGTTGGTGAGCTTCATGAAGAGGGTGAAAAAGAAGGTTGGGAACTGAAATACAGGATTTTTCGATAGGAAAGCTATACTATACCGGTTTGTCGGATAATGACTCATCAAGCACTAATAGTATATCGCCAGCTGACGGGTAGCAGTCGGGGCATACTGGAACCGTTGCTAAAATTGCAGGGAAGGTGTGCTAAATTTTTCAAAAATTGTACTTGTCGTGCTCGGAGGCATAGTTTGAACTGTCGTGGAGGCACCGGTACTTGCCGAACTTGACGCAGTGGTAGGTTCTTAATGATATTTTCTTAATTAAAATATTGTGGGTTTACTAGCTAGTTTTTTTAAGATTCGATCTTGGTTAAAACAGTTAAAAACAACCATTTCGCCTTAATAAATTTCTTTGCTGTTTTTTTGCCTACCCGTTGTCATTCCAGCAGGAGTACTAGGGCCTTGATAACCTACAAAAATAGCTTACGATGACGTAATGCTAATTGCATACCTATCGTCTTCTCCACCGCATCCACAATATCATCTACCGTTTCGCCCGTCCACTGAATGTACATGTCGGGGGATGCGAGGTACTGTAAAAAATAGAAAGCTGAAGCTTAAGCTACTCAACCGACCTCGTACAGCTCGCTGGCGGGGTAGTATGCCACCACGGTCAATGGGCCGAGCTTCTTCACCTCCTTGGCAGCTTGGATCGCATCAGCAATGTCACCGTTGTTGCTAAATAAGTTTAATTCCGTGATTTACGATAAAAACTACTTCGTCTCCGTAAAGAGAATGACATGCTGCTGGCCATAGCTTGGATCTGGTTGGAAGGTGGTTAGGGCTTGGGAGAGTGCTCTAAATCAATTAAGATTTTCGGGTATGGCGCTAAATTCGTATGGCATTATGTAAGATATGTTTGTATAAAAATACTTAATTACGCTTACAGGGTTAAGTTCGGACTCGTTCCCGACATCCTTGCGATCCACCCGATTTTGTTGTCAAAATCATCCAGCGATTGGAGGTCACCATATTGCGTAGTGGAGAATGTAACGTTATTATAGCCGGCCAACGCCACTCTCTCAAAGTGATTCCACCTCGATCCAACGCCTTCGACGGCTTCCATTTGCTTGATGAACTGAATCAGACGTTTCTTTAACTAGATATTAAAACACTACCGCCGAATTTTGGGCTGAGGTGTCGAAGAGTAGGAGCAGATTTCCGGGTGGGTTACAATCAGGGCAACGGTTCGTGAATGTGGTTGTTGCTAAGCGTCAGAATATATTGGTTTTTAACGTATCCCCGATACCTGTGTTACCAGTAGCTGTTGCAGTAGAGGGACGAGTTGCTAAGTTGTGTAAATTAAACAAATAAGTTTGAAGACTCACCTTTTGAGGTCGTTGGAACGGCGGTGGTGGTTGGCAAGTGGCCTTCTATAAAAATCGTTTTAAAAACTTATGCCCTGAACCACGCTTAGTACTTTAAAGTTGGATTGGAAATATTATTCAAGCGTGGCTTGGGTTAAAAAGCACGAAGAGCGTGCGTTAAATCGGGTTAGGTACGTACGCAACACATCGTCCAGGTCCGCAGCCAACCCCTCGATATCATTCAAGTCTGTCTCAGCCACAATTTCATCCGCAATTTCGGCAAAAACGTCCGCTTGCGATATACCCATCCCCAACGCAACAACGATTAGCCGTCCGTAGAGCGCTTCGGCGTATGGTTTCGCGCTAGCGACATCGGCCCGGTTGCTACAATTAAATTTGTAAACCGACTCCATTTTTCTAGCTTACTTGGAAGTTGTGAAAAGTAAGGTTTGTTGCTCCCCAAATCTCGGCACCGGCTCAATCTTTTCGGCTGCATATTTGAGGGCTCTAAACTTCAAAATTCCATATTTCAATAAGAACTGACGCCGTCATATTTTCCACCTTCACGCCCGGAATCAGGTTCCTGATGTATTCGTTGTAGTCGGCATAATCCTTTAGCGAGCCGTAATTCGCAACCGGGTATGCAATACTGGCATACGAGATGATAGCCACTCGCTCAAAGTGGTTCCAATTGGCAGCGACGAGCGTGAGACCGGCTTGCGTTAGTTTAAACTACAAAATGTATGCTATAATCCGCCTAAGCACACGTACGGCGTCTTGACTCGCGCCCTCATCGATGATGATCAGGATGCTCGAGCTGGTCGGATTGCAGTCGGAGCAGATGTATTCTAAACAATTATTAAGCAATATGATTTAGCGCGAATTTTAAGCGTGGAGGCTTGCGCCACGTCTCTATGTTGAAAGCTGTTAATGAAGTAAAAAACGAGGTAAGTCCTTAAAAAACTTACTTGTCGTTGTAGGCCCAGTATATTCTGTCGTGGTCGGCTCGCTACCTCCTGAAAGAATTAATGACCATTTTTGAACTTCCTTACTCAAAGCATGATCGATCCTTTCCATTACATAGCTGAAATCGTCAAGATACGTCCATGGAATAGCGTAGTTGACATAAACATAAAACGGCCTCAGCTCCTCTTCCACCAGATCAATACCGACGACGATGACTTCGCCGAGACGATGCAAACTTTCGCCGTAGGGTTGGGATGCTTTCACGTCAGCTGCGTCGCTAAAAATTATTTAAAGAATTGGTTATGTCATCGATATCTTTGAAGAAAAGTCTTACTTCGAGGCCGAGAAGAACAACACCTTCATCTCCCCAAACTTTGGATCGAAAATAGGAGTGCTATTGGCCGCTTTCAGTGCGCTAAAAGACCATAATAAATGGTTCTAAAAATTTTCCATGCTTTGTGATGTTTTCGTGTTCTCCATAGGGTGGTGTGAGGTCGAGGAGATGTGTAAAGTCGTCATAGCTATGCAGATCCCCGAAATCGGCTGCGAGGTTGGCTGAGGGTCCATAGTCCATAAGTGCGATGCGCTCCCAGTGAGTCCAATCGGACGTTAGCTCCTTCAGCATCGCCATTTGCTGCGCAAATCCGGGATTTGCTAGCGAGCGATCGACGATGACAAGTATGCTTGAAGATTCTGGGTTGCAGTCATCACAGCGGAATGCTCAAATTATTCAGATTCTTGTAAGTTTTAGGGACTTACGCGTGGTAGGGCCTGACGTTGACCCGGTCGTCGCTGGTGATTGCGTAGGGAGAGTCCCACCTAAATAGATTCTTTTGTCAGTTGATGGAATGCTTTTTCTATAAGATATGGTAAATCCTGACGCAACACACGCGCGACGCACCATGTCATTTGGTTTCTGCTTCCGAAGACAGCTAGAATACTCGAGGCGCTGGAAGCTAGCTCACGCACCATTCAAGGCAACCCGTAGTCTGAGCATCCGCTACCACCACGCAACGCAACACGCAACACACAAAAGGATACGTAACATAACTTCACTTTTACTTACCCAAAAGCGCGTCAACCCAGCGCCCGACCGCCATCACATCGTCCAAATTCTCCCAAGCGTAGACGTAGTTCCCTAGCAGCTGTAGCTTTTCCGCATCTTCCAACCCTAGCCCCAATCCGACGACCGCGACTTCACCAAGCGCTTGTAGTTGCTGCGCTGGCCCAACCGCCGAATCGATATCAGCTTGATTTACGGACCCAGTGAAGAATACAACTTTTTGCTTCCCGTACTTTGAAATTGGGTGGTAGAGTTGTTGCGTCTTTTCTAGGGCACGAGTCATGTTCTCAGGGTCTTGACTTGGTGCCATGTAGGAAAGCGCTTCGAGGAAGTCCTCGTAAAGCGTCATCTGTCCATATTCTGCTAGAATCGAGAGGTCGGATGAGTATTCAGCCAAGGCCACTCGCTCCAGGTAGTTCCAGTTCACGGCCAAGTATTTTGCAAGCTCGACTTGGCTTCTAACTTTCCTTGCTATATAGGAAACATCAAAGACGAAGAGGATGTTAGCTTGGGCGGGGTTGCAATCGTCGCAGTGGTAGGCTGTAGTTGCCGGACTTGTCGTTGTAGTGGCCCCAGGTGCCGGGTCCGTCAATGTCTTGATAACGAAAGCCTTGACCAGCTCGGCTTTATCGCCATCAGTCCAAGAATAGGCAAAACCGGGGGTTGCCAATGGCTGTACGACCTCAACCGGAGTTCCCAACGCGATAATCGTCAGTGTACCCTGAGCCTTTATTTTTTCGGCGGAAGGTAAAGCCGCAGTGACATCTGCTTGAGTGGGTTTGGTGAAGATGACCACTCGAGTGGGCCCGAACTTGGATACAGGATTGAAGAGTTTCGGATCAAACAGCGATTCCAATGCCACAGTCAGGTTCGCCTCTTCGCCACCGTAGTCCAAGTTGTCAATCCATTGGTCGAAACGGAGGCAATCGTCCCTATCGAAGTCGACATGACCGTAGATTTTCGAGTCGTAGGCTCCCATCGCAATCCGCTCACAGTGGTTGAACTCCTCGGGGAACTTCATCAAGAGTTCTTCAATGTAGCCAAACTTAAAATCGGGTTTAATTACGCACTTCTCTTTCACTCTCTCTCTATCTCTCGATGTCTCGTTGTCTAGCTCAATCTCGCTCCCTTAGACTTACAAATTCAGTTTTTTTCGATCCGTCCATCAAGAACAAAATATTTTCAGGTTGCGGATAACAGTCGTCGCAAACAAAACCGGGCGCTAAAATTTTACCTCATTAACTTGCTAATGCCAAGGTCAGGCTCAGCTTCGACAAGTCCTTGAAATCACAAACAACCTACTCGTCGGCTTCTGCGAGGTAGCTGCGGAACTTGTCGTCACTCCAGGATTCGGGTTATTTAGCGTGTCGATGATGAACGCCTTCACCTCGCCGGATTTTGTATGATCGCTCCACGAGTAGGCAAATCCGGGAGTAGCCAACGGTTGGATCAGCTGGAGAGGTGTCCCCAACCCGATGATCGTCAGGGTGCCTTGAGCCTTGATTTTCTCAGCAGACGGTAGGGCCAGGGTTACGTCGTCTTCGGCGGCGTTTGTAAAGACAACCACTCGGATTTGTCCAAATTTGGCGAGAGGGTTGAAGTATTTACGGTCGAATACAGACTGCAGGGCGGCCGTGAGGTTGCCCTCGTCTCCGCCGTAGTTCAGGCTGTCTAGCCATCCGAGGAAAGCGAGGCAATCCTCTCCGTTGAAATCAACGTGGCCGTAGATCGTGAAGGCAAATGCGCCCATCGCCATTCGCTCGCAGTGGTTGAACTCCTCGGCCAGGGCCATCAAGATACCTTTAGTGTAGCCGAACTAAAAATGGATGTTCGCGGCTTCTCGCTCTCTCTCTCACTCTCTCTCTCTCTCTCTCTCTCTCTCTCTCGCTCTCTTCCTCTCGCAACCTTGTACCTTACCAGTTGATTTTTATAAGATCCATCCATCAGAATCAGAATGTTTTCAGCCTGGGGGTAACAGTCATCGCACATAAAGCCGGGTGCTAAAAACAAATTATTAAACCGTCTATTACCTTTTCCAATTCTGTAAAAAGTCATTCATCAATTTTTTTAACTTATTGTTGATTTGTGAACCTACAAAGCGCAATTTGTGATCAAATGAACCCACTGGTAGCTATAGGGCTGCCGGTAGTTGCTGGTCCCGGCGCTGGGTCCGTCAGCGTCTTGACAACAAATGCCTTGACCTGCGCGAACTTATCGACATCCGTCCAAGCGTAGGCAAATCCAGGCGACGCCAGGGGCTGAATTATGTCAATCGACGTCTCCAACCCGACAATCGTTAGTGTCCCTTGATCTTTGACTTTCTGAGCCGAAGGTAAAGCCAAGGTGGTTTCCGCTTCAGTGGCTCCTGTGAAGATCACCACCCGCGTGGGCCCAAATTTGGAGACAGGGTTGAAGACCGTGGCGTCGAAGAGCGACTCCAGGGCCACGGTAAGGTTCCGGACATCTCCGCCATAATCCAGGTCGTCCATCCAGTCACCGAAGCGGGTGCAGTCCTCTTCGTTGAAATTCAGGTGACTGTAGATTGTCGAATCGTAGGCGCCCATCGCGATTCGCTCGCAGTGGTTGAACTCGGCGGCCAGGTATCGTAATATGTCTTGGATGTAGCCGAACTAAATTTAGAGAGTTAGTTTGACTCTACCATTATTGTAGTCATGCTCTCTCTCATTCTCTCTCTCTCACTCTCTCGCCCTCTCTCTCTCTAATCTAGAACTTACGAATTCAGTCCTTGTCGAACCATCGATCAAAAACAAAATGTTTTCAGCTTGAGGGTAGCACTCATTGCACACAAATCCAGATGCTAAATGCGGGGGAGTTAATTTCAGTATATATTTTGAGAGAACTGTGCCCTTAAAAATCATAACTTAACCCACTCGTCGCCTGTGCCGAGGTAGTTGTTGTACTCTGTGTGGTAGAAGCCGCTGTGGTGGTGTGGGTACGCTCTGAAAATGACTTGTTGGTTTCGAAGCAAAGACTTCAAAAAAAATATATATAGCTTTATCAAAACATCTCAATTATGCATCTGTCATCGGGTACCGAGGGCTTGCTGGATGAAGCTGACGAGTGCTTGTTGGTCGCCCTGCCATGATAGTGCCAAGTCGGGCGCGGAAGCTAGGGGTTGAAGAGGAGCGGCGTCAACGCCGAGGCCAACGACGGCGACGAGTCCAAGCTGTTTCAATGCTGCTGCTGGGACCAGAGCATCATCGACGCCGATGCTAAAAACTCGACATTGAGGCTGCCAAAACTTTCATTACCTGGTTGATGTAAACAAGATGGTCCTCTGCAAGTCGAGCTTGCTGAACTCGAGCAGTGGCTGGTAGGTTTCAGCTGCCTTTTCGAGAGCGCTAAAAGGGAAAATGACCAATTCTGAAAATCGGTTACGTCGCCATATTCGCTTGTCCGGTCAACCGGTTCAGGTCATCGATGCGGTAAAGGAAATCGCTGTAGCCCTCCAGCTCCCCGTAGATGGCTTGTGTCAGGAGGAGGTTCGAGTACTCGCCGATGGCAACGCGTTCAAAGTGATTCCAAGTGGATGTGGCGTTACGGATTGCTGCTTGCATGTCAGAGAACTGGAAAAACAGGCATTTCCACGATTGGCGTGTTTCCCGCTGTTCATAGAGTCTATTAATGCGCAGCCCTGCGCGCTCTGATGAGATTTATCAGTCGGGTCTCATTTGTCTCAAAAATTCGTGTTTTTCGACTTTTACACAACAAATATAGCTCTTATTTAGTGTTTCTTATTTAGTTTTAGCTATGTATTCTTTCGTTGTTTCTTTCAATACTTTCCCATTTTTTTTTCTTCACTTACCATATAATTTCCCTCAGAAGTATCAAAAAGCAATAAGATGTTCTCACTGCCAGGCACACAGTCCGCACAGTCTGGCGCTAGAACGAAGCAATTCACGCGGAATGTTGTTAATTACCTGGGGTTCCGCAGGTTGGCGAGACCGAAGGGTCGCCTAAAAGCATTTCGAAAATTTCTCATGTTTCTTTTATATTTTGTATTAAAAAAATCGTGTCTTCCTACCCAAATTTGTCTTCAGGAAGCTGAGGATCCCACAAAACAGCGGGTCCAGCTCCTGGCCCAGCCAGTTGAAGTACATATTCGGCGAGGCCAGATTGGCAAGTTGATGAGCGCCGCCGGGCAGCGCCACGATCGTCAAGCTGCCTTTGGCTTGGAAGGTTTGGGCGGCTGGTAGTGCTGATTCGATGTCGAGGATCGAGCTAAGTTTTAGCTATTTTGCAAAGGATCCATTGTCTTACTTGGCCTGGGTGAGCACGACCGTTCTCTGGATTCCATACTCTGTTTTCGGTTTGTAGACCTTGTCGGCCATGATGAGCGCACTAAAGTTGTTTTTTCGAATGTGATTTTTATCCGACTTTAATTTTGTTTATGTCAGCTGCATAACGTTAAGTTTGAAAGCTACTCCAACTCACTAGGTAAGATTGACATCCCCGGTGATCGTGTCCAAATCATCAACAAGTTCATAAGCCTTTTCGAGATCCACAATCTCGCCGTACCCGGCTTTCGTTAACAAAATGGACCCAAACTCGCCGAATGCCACGCGTTCAAAGTGGTTCCACCCCGTCACGAGCTCGCGAACAGCCGATTGCGTGGCCAGCATCTAAATTTTAACCAGCATGGATTTTTAGGTTCTTCTTACGTTCTGGTTCAGTGCCGACGTATCGAAGAGGAAGAGGACGTTTTCAGCTGCTGGCACGCAATCGGGGCAAAAACCGGGTGCTAAAGGTTGAGGTAGATAGCGCTGAACGTCACTCACTTGTGGTCGGGGCCGTGGTGCCAGTGGTGGTCGAAAGAGGCGGCATTCCAAGCTGTCGCATCAGCACATCCACAACCTGGTCTCCCGTCGTGATGTCGTCCCAATAGATGGCGTTCTGTGGGGGGTAGGCGAGATGAGAGAGTTCTTCCAGGGTATTGATGACCGAAATCGGTGTCAACGATCCCATCATTCCAAGGGTACGCGCGGATTCTTGAGCTTGGTTCACGTCGTCGTTGTTTCTGAAACACTTTTTGCCTTCAAGCAGTGCAACCTACGTTGAAGCGGTGAAGAAAATCGTATGCTGCGTTGTAAACGGAGCCTTCGGCTTGAAGTCGTTGTCAAGGCATCTTTTGATAGCGCTAAAAAAGGCTTGGAGTCGATAAATTTTGCTTACGTTGTCATATTCTCCGGCCTTTCGTCGATGTAGACCGAGGCCAAGTCTGCGGCAACATCTTCGATCTTCCTCAGATCGCCGTATTGTGCAACGACAACCAGCGTTTTTGAGTAGGAAGCGATAGCGATGCGTTCAGGATGATTCATTTGCTGGGCGAGTTTCACGACGACGTCTTTCATTTGGTCGAACTGGATTGAAATAAATATTGGCTCAGGTCGATAACTTACTCCTTTGTTATTACTGCTCTGGTCGATCACGAAGAGGATGCTGGAGGTAGCAGGGTTGCAATCAGGGCACGGGTCGACTAGGTTAAATTAAAGATATATCCCTTTCCCCGAGCAAAAATACCGGTTGGAGCGACTGTCAATTTTGTACTTGTCGAAGCAGCTGCAGACATAGTTGTTGTCCCGCCTGGTAGGGTGACGGTCGCTAAAGTGATTCTAGGCTACCGTCACCTCAAACTTACGTGAGGTAGTTGGCGCAGTTGTTGAATTTGAGGCGACGATTCCTAAAATAGCAGATCGTTAAGTTAATGACTGTAAACGTGCCAAGCTGCTGATTGAGAGTTGCCAAGACGTCGTCTTCTTTTGTAAGATCATCCCAATAGATAGCGTATGAGGTCGGGAAGGCCAACTGGTTCAAAGAGTCCAGATGACTGACGACCGAGATCGGCGTCAGCGTGCCCATGGCTCCGAGCTGTTGCGCAAATGCCACTGCTTGCGTTGCATCCTCATTGCTTCTGAAAAAATGGCTAGCTTTGCATACGCTCGGCACTTACGTCGATGCCGTAAAGAAGATCGTGTGCTGAACGGTAAATGGACAAACGGGCTTGTAGTCGTTGCTCAGGCATCCTTGAAGTGCTCTGGATAGACATATCTTTGGCATATCCGGAGCCTTACGAGGTCATATTCTCTGTCCGAGCGTCTTGATACACCGCTTCCATATCAGCCATTAGATCGTCGATCCTTCTGAGGTCTCCATATTGCGCTACTGAGACCAAAGTCTTTGAGTACGCAGCCACAGCAATCCGTTCAAAGTGATTCATCTGTTGTGCCAGCCTGAGCACCAATGATTTCATGTGTGCAAACTAAAAAGAATTCTTTTTTCAGCACTATATATCGAGAGCGCTACCCCAGTGTTGTTTTTGCTTTGATCCAGTACGAATAGGATACTTGACGTCGGTGGATTGCAGTCGGGGCACGGGTCGACTAGACGATATTAAAGGTATCTAATTCCCGGAATCAAGATACCGGTAGGAGCCACCGTCAACTTTGTGCTCGTCGACGCAACCACGGGTGTAGTCGTAGTACCGACTGGTGGAGTGACGGTAGCTAAATGTTTCCTATATATCGTTACACTGGACTTACGCGAGGTAGGCTGTGCACTAGTTGACGTAGATGGTACGATTCCTAAGCTTACTTTCTCCGAGAAGCTTACCGATTACTTACCGAGCTGCTGCTTCAATGTCTCAATCACAGCATCACCCTTTGTCAGTTCGTCCCAATAGATCGCGTCAGACTTCGGGAACGCTAGTTGATCAAGCGAGACGAGGTGGGTAACGATTGAGATTGGGGTCAGAGTTCCCATAGCTCCGAGTTGTTGAGCAAACGTTGCGGCTTGTGTAGCGTCGTCGTTGCTTCTATAAATACCATACTCATACTAATAATCTTCATAATTCATACCCTGAAGCTGTAAAGAAGATCGTATGCTGTGTCGTGAATGGAGCAACCGGTTTGAAGTCATTGCTGAGGCAAGCTTGAATTGCTCTAAATTATATCTATCGTTTGGCCAAAAAGCTTTGAATGCTCACGATGTCATGTTCTCGGCCCTGGCGTCCTGGTAGATAGATTCGAGGTCAGCGGCCAGATCTTCTGTCCTTCTGAGATCTCCGTATTGCGCCACAGAGACCAAGGTCTTTGAATAAGCAGCTACAGCTATTCTTTCATAGTGGTTCATCTGTTGGGCCAACTTCAAGACAACGTCTTTCATTTGGGCGAACTGAACAAAGATTATCGGCTCGTTAAACAAGTTTTATTTACCCCATTGTTGTTTTTGCTCTGATCCAGTACGAAGAGGATGCTAGAGGTTGGTGGGTTGCAGTCCGGACAGGGGTTGGCTGCTATAGGTATGAAAGTGTAGTGGCACTACATGGCGCACTTACTGGTTGGGACTGGCGGGTTCGAAGTCGTTGCCTTTGTTGCCGGTTGCGTCGCCGTAGCTAAATTACCTAGGTTATGGCTTCAAACGTTATTTACGTGGTCTCAACGTCGTTGTTGCGGCAGATGGAACCCCCGTGGGTGTCGGGCCATCTAAAATTAGTTGACTAAAAGGAATTTCGACTTTCATCAGTGACTGTTCTCACTACTAAACGTCAACTTACACAGTGTCCTGTTAATCAGCCCGACAAATAGGTCCATGTCATCTTTCTCCGGATTGGGCCATGGAATGGCGAATCCAGGAGAGGCGAGTGGTGCCAAGTTGGTGATATCGTCCATATCGACTCCGACTAGGGTCACTGTGCCTCTGGCCATGAAGGCATCGGCATACGGGGCGGCTGCTGCGACTCCGGATCTAATCACGAGCACTTTAACGCCATTGAGCCAAACTCACTCAGTTCCAGTCAAGATAATCAGCCTCTCAATGCCGTAATTAGCATTTGGCGTAAATTGGTTGAACGACTGCTTGAAGCCACTAAAAATCCAGTATCTTCCCTTTTAAAGTCAAAACCGACTTGGCCAGGTTCGGGGTCTTTCCAAGCCTGGGATTGATCTGGCTCAACTCCAACGCGAATTCATCTGCTGTACGGATCTCACCGAAGAGCGCGATTTCCTGAATAGCGCTTCATACGACGTATTCTGAAGTTGAGTACCTGGAAGATATCCGAAAATGCTCCCAAGGCCACACGAGCCCAGGGCCACCAATTTGCCGTGAGCTTCGTGACGAGGTTGGCTTGGTATTCGAGCTAAAGGGGTTTTTAGAAGTTTCAGAAGCTAAATATGGACGAACGTCTTTTGAAGTTGCGTCGAGAATAATTAGAATATTTGCCATCTCTGGAGTACAGTTATTACAAGTGATCGGAGTTACGGTCGGAGCTAAACAACTTTTTATAGATTTTTTTTGTGTATCTGAACCGATCGTGGTCGGAGGAACAAATGGGGTAGTAGTCGTTGGAACTGGTGCCGTAGATAAAGTCGGAAGAGGCGCTAGCGTCACTGGTGGATCGGCTCGATCGCAAGCATGATCATTTAGCTGGAAAGTATGAGGATTGGAAGTTACATGATACTTTCAAATCTATACGAAAATACACTACTATACTACTTACCCATCGACACAATACATCGTTAAAACTCTCCGCATTAATGACACGACCGCTCAGCGCTCGCATCCAATCACCTAAATATGGTTTTTTAAGAATGAACACATCAACTACCATTCAAATCCTTGGAATTTCCAATCAAAATCAAGTTGAACAAGTCAACACCCAATTTTGCTTCGATTTGCTCGCGTACACCGATGGCGGATTTGATGTCTTCGTAACCGCTAAACACACAACAAATCAAGTTTGCTACTGGCGAAAACCTCGAATTGGTGAACATCAATGCCGTCAGCATCCTGTCGTTTGTCGTACGGGAATCCAGGGAGCCCAGCAGGCTTTGAAGACCGCTAAATTTTCGTTGCACCCTGAAACAGCGCCTTGATCTTACGCCGTCATACTCGGAGGTCCGCCGAAGTAGACCCGATCAAAGGACGTGAAATTCTTTTGTACTGCCTGGGTCGAGTCGTAGTTCCAAGCATTTGGTTCCTAAGGCTCACGATGCTTCGAAACACGGGGGGTTTTCCTACCAGGAGTGAGTGGCGCTTGGTGTAGAATATGATTTCGGCTTGACTGTTTACACCAATGTCCCAAGGGCCAATCAGTAGATCGGAGAGGAAGTCGACCGTCTTAAGGTGGGTTTTGTATAGGTTCAAGCGCTTGGAAATGTTTGTTGGCTCTCTGCTTTAACGTTGTTCTTTCATACCCATTGCATGTTATCGGCACTTCCGGTGGCGTCCGAATTATCAAAAAGTATCGCAAAATCGACGTGGCACCCAAATTTCGTAGGATCGGGCGGGGTTGGGGAGTCTGTTCCAGTACCTAAATTTCTTTTAAGGATTTTTTACTATTATGTATAGCAAGTAATTTATAACTTTCATGCGCGGTATCTTTTGAATTGAAAAATCCAGGGTCTTCTGTCTCCATATGCAAATTTGCAAAGTGCTTTTTCTGGTTGCGATGTGTTTTGAGCTCAAATTTTAAATAGTTTTATTAGGATTGCGGACAAAAGTACGAACATAAAGTTGACGAAACACATCACCACCGGAATGAAAGCACTTTACAATAATTACATCTCAGGAAAAAAGGAGCACCCCGTATAGGCAGTAGATATCAAAAATTTTCTCTGGATTGCCACAAATGGTCATGGGACCGTTTAAAAAGAATACAATTCAAGCCAGTTTGTATGATTCTTAGAAGTCTGAATATATCGCTCTTTTCTAGGTTGGTCTACCCACTGGTTGGTTGCGTAGAGGGTACTGTAGTCAAGGCTGGGCTTGTGGTAGGTCCAGGCGAAGTTGTTGGACCTGTAGGTGGATCTGAAATGTGCGTAATTACTTTTTTGATGATCAAAATACGGGACGGGGAAGGTGAAAAAAACTTGCTTTGCAATAGTCCCAGTATCGTAGCTTCGATATTCTTGGTTTGGGTGAGATCCGGCCAGGTAAGAGCTTCTTGAGACGATGCTAGACTTGCTAAAAACACATAGTTTTTGCTATACTATTAGGTTGAACCGAAAGTAATTGTAATCGATCTTCGGGACAAGATTTATAATATTTCTACCAAGTAGCCAACTGGCCTTGAACTTCCTTTGTTTGGTCTAGCAAGGTACTATATGCCCTAGAAATATCAAGCGGATCCTAGCCCTAACACTCTTTTTATAACTGATTTTGCCGGCGGCACAGGGCCACCCGGGGCGCCGACATCCGGGATCCCTCTTTGTTTCCAGCCTTATAAAAATTACCGATGCCGTAATCCCACTGTCGTAACTGGCAATGTATAATGCCGGTGTAATATCTTTCTAGTTATGGTGCCCAATTCAGCTAACGGATTTACAGTCGGCCGATACTCTCCTTTGTTTGGATAAAAATCCGACTTTTCGGTGAGCGTGACTAAAAGGCTCTCTTAAATTTATTGAGGATAATGAAATGAAATCTGATTCATTTATAATAAGCAGTTTTTATTGACAAACATACTACCGATTCCAGCTATCTTCCCACCATTCTTTATCTGAACAAATTTTGCCAATTAGTGAGGCACCAAGGGACCGACCCGAAGATCGGCTGGCGACACACAATTTGCATTGCCACTCTTTCATCTTTGCCAATCACAATGTTTCTATAGTGCAGTATTATTGGTCATTCACAGTAAATACTGTGTTACAATTACCAATATTCTAAACCCATTCTTTCGCGGAGAAAAAAATAAAACCAAAATGTGCTCAAAATTACGATCCATTTCTCAATTCCAGACGGAGACAGAATATTTGTTCTTAGGTTATCTACGGACATAAAACAGCTTTAATTAAGCTTCATTGTGATAGAGTCCACTCAAAAAGTTATCCACTAAACTCGGAGAAAATGGCCGACAAAGGAATATGTCGATTCGCAGCCCAAAAACCCAGATTGACATCTTTTTAAATTGACATGGGAAAAAATAATGCAGCTAGCTATTAAAATTTTCTTTAATGCTCCGCATAGCCCAAATTTTTCTCTATCTACTATCACTTATACAAGTCACTAGGGTCGGAACGGCCGGCGATATCCTTCACTGAAACCAAAAACCCGAAATCCGGAATGCGCGCACCCTTTTCCAGCTAATTAAAAAAATTTGTGGCAGTCCCGAGTTTAAATTAAAACTGAAACTGGACAAGGCTTGACCCTCAATCATAGCAAAAAATTAGAATGAACGAATGCTGGCTTCCGTAAAATTTTTACAATCGAAAAATTACAGTTACTTTCGGTTCAACCTAATAATTTAATGTGGTCGTACCTAAACCATCGCTCAATGTGCTCAACCCTGTGCCGACCAAGATGACGTTTCCCTTATTCTTCAGGCTCCTCGAAGCGGCTTGTGATTTTTGGATGGCAGCAGCATCGTCTTTTCTGAACAAGAAAGGTTTTGGCGTCTCAGGTTAAAGACTTACGTGGTAAAGACAATGACTTGTTGGTTGCCATAAAATGCGCTGGGTTCGAAGGCCAGGTCTGCTTTCCGGAAGCCACTAAAATTGGGATCGTCGCTAACCCTTTTGAAGTCTCAGGCTCACGTGCTCAAGTCCGTATTTGCTCCAAATGCCGTCAACGTCAAAAGCTTGTAGAGCTCGGCAATGGAAACGAGTTCCTTGTATTCGACCGGAATCTGGAATTCACGGGTTGGGTTATAAAATGCCATATTCACCTGGAAGTTGGCCAGCGTATCGCGATACGCACCAACGGCAATACGCTCCGGATGGTTGATGTTGTTTGAGAGTTGGACGACGAGTGAGAATTGAGCGTAGAGCTGAAAGAGAGATACTGTAGGTATCATCGGTGTTTGCATACGGTATCATTTCCGGCGCCTGCATCTAGAATGAAGAGGATGTTGCCTTTTGGTGTGCAGTTGTCACAGAAAGTTGAGACTAAAATTGTTCTACGTCTTGACATTTTAACATACTCGTGGTAGTGGCTGGTGGAGCAAAGGTGACTTTCGGGGTCGTCGTTGTCGATGCCGCTGATGTTGTGCTTGGGATTGTTGGGGGCAAGGTTTCACGACCTGGTTTCTCGTTGCAAATGACGCTGTTGATCTGAAATCGGAGTCTTAGAGAGCGAGCGCGAGAGAGAGAGAAAAAAAGAGATACTGAGAGAGAGCGTGTGAGAAGAACTGAAATCCCTTACCGCTGCTGCCAAATTTGCATTCCAGTTGTCGGCCGGGCCAGCAACAATGACATTTTCCGTCAACGCCTGCAAGTTCGGCACGCTTGGGTTCTCCTCCATGGCCACGATGATAAACCGCTCGGGCTGTGCGGCTTTCAGTGCTCTTGCGACTTGGGAATACGTACTGAAAATGCGTAAGGCCGCTTTATCCTAACTCACCTGGTGAAAGTGAACATCATCATCGTCATCGGGTGATTTCTTCGGCCATCGTCAGCAAAGAGGTCACCGAAGAAAAGGCCACTGAAATGGTTGTCCTTACTCTTCAGCTTGCAGATGCACTCTATCTCTATCTCACTCTCTTGTTCGCTCTCTCTCTCTCTCTCTCTCTCTCTCTTTCTTTCCCTTTCTCTCGCTCTCTATCTCTTTCAATTAACTCACTCGTCCATCGCCGGCTCGCAATGCGGCTCATAAAAACGAACATCACCCATGAGCTCCGAGACTAGCTGGTCCGTGCTGTTAAAATTGAAGAAGCCATGGCCCAGCGCAGTTTGGCCCTAAATTACTAGCACTAGGGTGGTAATGTGGTCTCACATCACAATAATGGAGGATTTCCGCATTGGTCTTGTTCATGTTGACGTCCCAGGTGGGGGCAAGCCAGTTGGCGAGGAAGCTGATCATCTGAAGATGATTAGTAAGAACCGAAACTAGCGATACCTTGGTGAACTGCTCGGCGTTGCCGGCATTTGAGCAATCGAGGAGGAGCATGATATCGGGGTCGCAGGTGAACTGCTCGGGGAAGGCGGTGGTTGGAACGGTGCTTGGTGTCGTTCTAAAAATTTTAAGATCAATTTGCTTAACTAGACGTAAATTTGAAGCTTTTGCAGGTTTTTTCAGATTCGAATTTGATCAGGATTTCATGACGTCCATGAGACCCGCGGGATCCAATGACCTACGGTGGCGCAGGTGTCGTCGGGGCCGGGAGACACAGAGACGTCGTCAACAACCCAGCAACTTTGTCTCCAAGTAGCGTCGGGTTGTCTTGGAAGAGGAAGCCGAGTCCAGACGAGATCTAGAAAACCGCCCTCTTTTCCTAAATCTCTCACCCACCTTCTCCAAGTCGTCGGTCCTCACATCCTCCAGTGCCAACACGGATATAGTGTTTCCGCCCTGCTTCAACTGATCCGCATACTGCTTCGCTTTGCCGATATCCCCATTAGCTGTGATGATCACCGTCGTCATCAGGGTGTTCGGGAAAAGGCCAAGGGCTTCATGCAGCGACTTGTCCAGAGCGTAGCCATTTCCAATATATTGGGCCTGATCGATGAGTTGTTGTACTTCAGCCAGGTTAGCCGAGTCACCAAAGTGCATGATCATGTTGATTTTGTTAGAGTATGTGGCGATGGCAAGGGTGAAAGAGCTGAGGTCCCACTGTGGTACCAGGGTGTTCCTGACCCAATTCTTGACCAAATTAAAGTTGGTGACACCGTTCATCGAGGAGCTTGTATCGATCATGAGTAAAATATCCTTTTTGCACTTTCCGGGGGCAACACTAGGGAGATTTGTCGTACTTCCAAGTGTTGGGCCAGATGTGGTAGTTGGCAGTTCTCCAAGGGTGTTGTCGATATCATATACAACGGCATTAACATCGCTTGTATTCTGCCAAGCGATGGCTCCTCCGGGTGAAGCCAAGGCTTTGAAACTATCGGCGGTGGCCATGTTCAGTCCGACAACAGTCAGTGAGCCAAGTGCTTGGAGTTTCTGTGCAGCCGGAGTGGCCCTGGCAATATCCGCCGGGTCGGTTACTGAGATGAATAGCGTCGTTTTCTGAGGTCCGAAATCCGCGGTAGGCGTCACCTGTTTCAGCGCGCTTTCGAGTGCTGCGGCCAAGTCGGGCTTGGTGCCGGGGCTCTGTTGGACGCCCGTGAGGTATGTGTGCACGTCTGAGATGGAAGTAATATCGTAGTAATAGGCGACGAGGTTGAAACTGCTGTCATAGGCGCCGAGTGCGACACGTTCGTAGTGATTCCAGGTACTGGCCAGGGTCAGGACAGCGCCCTGCTCCTGTAGGTAGTCTGCGGCCGAAATGGTTGCTGAACGGTCGAAAATTACGAACAGATTCGACCTTGGTGGGTTGCAATCTGCGCAGAAAGGCCCTGAGGTGGTCGGTCCTTGGCTGGTTGGAATTGTCGGAATCGTCGTGAAAGTGCTAGTCGCAGGCGAGGATACTGTAGTCGAAGCCGCAGGTGGAGCTGCAGAAGTGCTTCCAAATTGCTCGCCAAGGGTGACGTCAATCTGCCTGGCGACCGTAGCATGATCCTGATAGTTGGTCCAGCTGATCGCGTCGTTCGGTGTGGCCAAGTCGTTGTAGATGGCGACGGCCTCGACGCCAATTCCAACGATGGTCACCGAACCCATGCTTCTAAGGGTGGCCGCAGTAGTTGCCGCGGCAACAATGTCGTTGACATCCGTTTGTGTTGTAAAGAGGATAACTCGTTGGTACTGGAAGTCAGCGAGGGGCTTGGCGAGTTTGAGGACTTGCGCCAGAGTCGCATTCAGATTCACGTCCGGCTTGGGGAGTTGCATAATGCTTTTGATGGTCACATAGGCGTCATCCAGTTTGTTGAGTGTACCATATTCAGCATTCTGGTTGAACGTTGTTGCCACGGAGCCAATGGAGACCCGCTCAAAGTGGTTCCATCCCTGGACGACGGTCAGGGCGACAGCGAGTTGTGCTTGGAAGACGTCGTTCGTCAAGGCACCAGAATTTTCGAGCAGTAGGAGAAGGTTGGCGGTAGGTGGGTTGCAGTCAGGGCAGAATGGTGCTGGGGCTGTCGTTGCTCCAGTAGGGGTCGGTCCGGAACTTGTCGGCACAGCCGAGCTGGGTTTCGTGGAGCTGGGGGCCAAGCTGCTAGGTCCGGCCGTGGTTGGACCACGAGTAACTGGGTTCGGGTCCAACAGCTTCTCGATTTGTCCGACGATGGTGTCCGTATCCTTGACATCAGCCCAACCAATTGCAGAATTCGGGGAGGCGAGAGGTTCGACTTGGGCGACATCGTTTGACCCGATGACGACGACAATGACGGAGCCCTTCGCGAAAAGTTTGTCAGCGTACGGAGCTGCAGTTCGGACATCGTCAGCGGACCTAAAGCATCAGTGCTGCATCTTCGCAAATTCCTACCTTTGCGTCAAAAAGATGACAACTTGTTGATCTCCCCATTCCGACGACGGCGCGAAGGAGTTGTCGGTGCGTTTGTAAGCCCTAGAACAGTTTTCAAACGTTGAATTTACTTACAGGGTCAAGCTTGGCGCTCCATTTACTGCATAGATCGTGTCGACAAAAGCGGCAAATGTATCCGAGTTTTTCATGTCACGGTACTGTGCGACAACCTTAAGGGGTTCGTAAGTCAATATCTAGGATGCATACCTCGTAATGCTTGTCAGTGTCACCAAACGCAGCTAGTGCAACCCGCTCAAAGTGATTCCACTGTGTGGCCAGCTTCTTGGCGACGATCTTTTGCTGGTCAAGCTGAAAAAAATCGATACTTTAATCAGCCACCAATCCTTACCGATCCCCCAGTAGCTGCATCGAGAACAACCAGCAGACTCGAAGCCTTCGGGATGCAATCAGGGCAGTGGGGAGCGATTTTGGCTAGAAACATATAATTAGCACTTCAACTACCGCATAAAAATTACTGGTAGTGGGCGGGGCAAAAGTTTGGGTCGTCGGAGTGGTCGTTGGAGTCGTGGTAGTCGGCGCAGAAGTAGACCCGAGGGTGCCGTGCTTGGTGTTGCCTTGGCAGATCATGTTGTTGATCTGAATCGACCGTATAAGTTAGTGTTTACGCAAGAAATTACGATGTTTAAACGCCGAATCAACACCAGTAAAATACTCACCATACTGACCATGCTGTCATCCAGCGACCCAGTAAGAACACGGGGGCTCATGGCTTGCAGGTTGTCGGTGTTGATTTGGTTTTGGTCGCCCAGTGCCACAATAATCAGATTCATCCCGCCCAGTTGCTGGTCGAGCAGGTCCAGGGTATCGATCGAAGTGGCCGCATCGGAATAACCACTAAAGAAAAAACAATTCGAGGATGCCGTAGGTTTCTATACCTCGAATAGGTGAACAGTACTAACACCTTCGGCTGCGTCAATCGGCGGTTGGACAATCGCATTGTTTGTAGGATTGCTCTAAAAGATGAGGATTTGTAAAGGATAAATCTGTTACATGATACTATTAGCGCTATCACAAATTAAATATGAATAATACTGTTACAAAATGTGAACTTACTGATGCATTCCTGGAGGTGTTCCGTAATAATCATAGTTGTGCCGAGCCACCTCGATCGTGAAGTCACTGGCATGCGCGTAGTTGAACGTGTTGTAGACGTTGAAGGCGGTCTGAAAGGGGTAAAATTACGATCGTCAGTTCTCTACTTACCGTATTTGTATACAAAATTGCGGCAGCTTCTGTTTCGTTGCGATTGATCGGCCAGGTGGAGCCGAGTTTGTAGGCGACAAAGTCGATCAACTAAATGTAGGTGGTGTATTAGTTAGAGAGAGAGCGAGAGAGCGAGCGAGAGAGAGAGAGAGAGCGAGAGAGTGAACCCACATTGCCAAACACAGCCATACTGCCAACAGCCGAACTCGAATCAATGCCAATGGCGATGTCTGGGTTACAGACGAATTGGCTGGGTACGGTAGTCGGGGCAGCTGTCGTGGTCGTTGGAGGCCTAAAAACATCAAAACTAATGTATAAAAACCCTTACATTGTCACGGGTGGTGGGGGTCCTTCAGCACAAATCTTCTGATTCACGGCTGCGACATATTGATTGCCCTTGTAGTCGTCGGTGCGGAAGTTGAAACCGTCGCCAGAGGAGAGCTAAATATTTCAACACCTTACGATTCAGTATGGTTATTACAATTGACGCGTCGGCTCCTCCGAACGATACGGTAATCAAGGAATTGCCATTCTGCTTCAACTGGTAGGCGAACGGAATCGAGCGGTTCAAGTCGTCGCTGTTGCTAAAAAAAAATAAATTTGAATCCCATTTCTAAGATTTCGAGGTTTCTCAGAATTGCTCAAAAATATTCTGATTTAGTGCTACTGTAATTACCTGTAAGCTGTCAGCAAAATCGTGGTGACAGAAACATTCTTGGGGAAATCCAGACTAGCGACCGCGTGCATCACACTAAAATCGCCCTTCTACGGCTTCGGATTGCTTTTCATACCTGTAGACTCCACCATGTTGAGCCGGGCGGTAATTGACCTTGTCCTCCACCAGATTCAGCCATTCTTGCGTGCTCGTCAGGTCGAAGTCGGCAATCAACTCGAGAGACTGGCCGGTGAAGCCGAATCCGGCGACGTTGTAGCCGCTCGGGCCGACACTCCACGAGACAACCAGTTGACGCGCGAATTCTTTGAGCTGAAAGCACAAGATCGACATTAAAAATAAGCTACATACTCCATCATAAGAATCCGACGGGATAGCATTCGACACATCGATCAACAACACGACAGCACGCTGGCAGGCCGCACTGCTTGGAGATGTCGTGGTGACTGCCGGAAGAGTGGATGGTGTGGATGGAAGCGTCGTGGCTAAAAGTAGTTTTAAACCGTTTCCTTACGGTTCTAAAGAACCATAGAAACCAAATACATAACCTAGAGTAGCTCAACAATCGTACGAGGATAGATCAGACGTTCCAAACTTACTAGTGGTCGTCGGTGGTAGCGTAGTTGGTCCGGGAGTCGTCGTGGGAATGCTTGAGTTCAAAATCCCAGTGACCGTGTTCGTAATATTCAAATCCGAAGTTGTTGGCCAAGCCAGAGCATCACCCGGGGTAGCCAAGGGCTGGAAGGCGGATACGTCCGCTTGTCCGACACCTAAAAATTTGATGAATTTTTGGCAACTTTTTTGCTCACCAATAACCACAACTTGTCCTCTAGCCATTAGTGCTTGGGCGTAGACCGAAGCCGTGTTTATGTCAAGGGTCGTTCTAAAAAATCATGCTCAGATTTCTGAAACTAGACCTTACGCAGTCCCCGTGAAGATGATCGTCTTCTCATAGCCGTACTTGCTGTTTGGCTCGAAAGCACGAAGCGTCTTCTTGAAAGCACTAGAGGCGGATTCCGATTGGGACAAAAAGCCTCATTACCTGGTCAAGCTTCCCGCACCACCATATCGCTGTACGACAGCACTCGACAGCGTAGCGTTCACATCACCAGCGTTTCTGAGGTCTCCGAACTGGGCAAGGATCTCGTAGTGGGCATCTGTGTCTCCAAAAGCGGCGAGGGCAACTCGTTCAAAGTGGTTCCAGCCGTTCAGCATTGTGATGGCGGCGAGGATTTCGTCGTTGAACTGGAAGGTATCGATTTTAATAGGAGAATTTTAATAGATGTAACAGCACTCAACCATATTAAAATGGATGGTACTACCCAAACGCTCAAAAGCCCTTCGGACCTACCGTATCCTTCGTACTTCCAGAAGCATCGATGACTACGACAAGATTCGCCAAAGCTGGGACGCAGTCGGGGCATGGTACTGGGTTTACCGCTAAATACCAAGTACGTTTTTACTATGAACGGATGTATTACTTGTAGTTGGTGGTACAAATGCCGTGGTCGTAGTTGTCGTCGTCAACGGGGTGGTAGTAGGCGGATTCGTAGGCGGAAGAGTCCCAGGACTGGTGTTGCCTTGACAGATGAGGTCGTTGATCTGAATGTACTTGTTTCTTGGCTCTCCCCTGTCTAAATTAGCTGGACTCATTGAACTCGTTGAACCCCTCACCTGATCAGCCAAGCTCTGGTCCAACGCTCCCCAAAGGATCCTAGGTGACAACGCCGCCAGATAGTCGGCATTCACATTGTTTCCAAGTCCAACCACAATAACGTTGGAACCAGTTTGAATCAGGTTAATTTGGTTTACAGCCGCTGCAATGTCGGAGTAGACGCTGAATCGTGGTTATGGAAGTTGGGTTAATTGCACTACCTTGACCAAGTGAAAAGGAGCAGCACATGAGGTTGTCCTCTCTGCCAGTGCTCATGGTTCAGCATGAATTTGATACCTCTGAAAATTGCAATCATCAAAAGCAGGAAAGTGCCTTACTCATTGATCGATGGATCTCCTCCGTAATAGATATCTCCATGATTGATCAAAGCCTGGTGGAATTCTTGGAGATCCACGTATTCGTAAGTCTTTCCGCCGAGCACGAGGTTACCCTTAAAAATAGAAACTGTTACGTTAAATGTGCTAATGTACGCGTGTTTCACATTAATTGGAGACATCTATGAGGTGTCGCCCGTATCGAGGTATCGTTATCGAGGTATGATAAGCACCCACCTGTCGTGAATAGAAGTAAATTGACGCCTCGGTGTGGTTGAGCATGATAGGCCAATTCCGAGACAACGGATCTACGATGAAGTCGGAAACCTAGGTCTTCACATAAGCCACAAGGTATCTAAAATACAGTACCTTCCTAACACCATCTGCCCCTCCCTCCACAGCTCCACTACCATCAATCAGGAGCGCGATGTCGGGCTGGCAGGGGAATGGAAGAGGTTGAGTAGTTGTGGTCGGAGCTTGAGTACTAAATTTCGATTTGTGACGTCCGTAATTCGCCCTACGTAGGTGTTGTCGTAGTCGGAGGCGCCGGTCCATTCTTGCAAATCATGGCATTGATTTGTCGGGCAACATCGAAGGCGTCGAAGGTGTCGAGTTCAAAGGCGAAGTCGAGACCGGAGGAGAGCTTCGGAAACGGTATTGAATCGGTATTTGTGACAAACCGGGCTGGCATCGGCATCCATCGATACGGTAATGACGGTATTACCATTCTGCTTCAGCTGATTTGCGTACGGGATGGCCGAGTTGATGTCATCGGGATCGCTGCAAAGTTTCTGTTAAATAAAAGCCAAAAAGAGAGAAGGAGAGAAAGAGAGAGAGAGAGAGAGAGAGAGAGAGAGAGAGTGAGAGTGAGCGGAGAAAGCCAGAGAGCCAGAAAGAGAGCGGGCAAGAATGAGAAACAGAGCCAGAACCTACCTCGAAGCCGTCACCAAAATTGTCGTCACACCCTCCACAAGAGGCACCTTCAGTCCCACTGCCGTTTTTAGAACCCTGAATCACTTTCCTAATTCTAATATCCTGGCCCCTACTTTGTCATTCCAGCCGGAGACGTGCTGTGCCAAGTCACATCCGCATCAATCAGAGCCTTGAGCTCCTCCGCGGATTTCAGGTCGAACGTCGCGATTTCAGTGATGATCGATTTGGTATAGGCGATTGCGGCCACAGAGAATTGATCCCTCGAGAAGATCCAGGAGCCGGTCAGCGCGTACAGGAATTGTTTGTACTAGGAAAATATGGTATTCAGTGATTTGACAATCGCTTACGTCATTAAATTGGGCACCAGGGACCTTCAGGGACTCATCGATAAGTAGGATGACAGCACGTTGGCACGGTCCGGTGGGTTGGACGGAAGAGGTCGGGATAGCTGTTGTAGTTCCGCCAGTGGTAGTAGTTGTCGGACCGGGCGTGGTCGTAGGAGGGGCCACTGAATCAAGGTTATGACTATACCTTTTGAATTAACTCTCTCTATACTAAGAATTGAGAATTTTTAGCCTGGCTTGACGACGCACCAAGCGTCGCATCAATAGCATCCGAAAGCCCGGTAGTATTTGTCGTGGCCGGCCAAGCAATAGTAGCTCCTGTAGTAGCGAGTGGGACGAATGGTGTCATGTCACTCCAGTTGATTCCGACAACAGTTAACGTTCCTAGGGCCTGAAATGCAGCATGGGTATCGGTGGACGCACCATGTCTTGAGCAAAAGAAGGTCGTTGGACCTACCCTTAATGCGTCAGCATACGGATGGGCAGCTACGATATTGTTTGCCGTGCTCGTGAAAAGAATTGTATGCTGAATACCGTATCCAGCCAGCGGAGTATAGCGTTGGACAGCGTGATGTAGAGCGCTAAATTTTGCTTTTTTTTAAGTGAAAAGGAAAGCGACCGAGAAAAGGAGACTGAGAAAGAGCGAGAGAGAGAGGGAGGGTGAGAGATAAACTTACGCAGCGACATCAGGTTTTGATGCAATCCTGCCCTGAGAGTTCACCAAAATCGAAGCGTCGTTTTGATTGGTGATGTCGCGATAGTTGGCCAAATCGATAAAATGGGCATTGTCTAACTAACCGTTTTTGGTTCGTATGATTTTCAAACCTCCAAATCCAGCGAGTGCCACTCGTTCCCAGTGGTTCCACTTGCCAAACAAGTCCGTGCTCAAGAATTTTAGGACGTTCGCGAACTAGAATTACAAAAATAATGTCAAAATTCGCTGCTTACGTCAGTTGGCAATAAGGCGATGCTGATGTCGTAGACGACGAGCAGGGAGGAGCGGTCGGGTTTACAATCGGGGCAAGGAGCAGCGGCTAAAGGCTTGTATGATTGAATAAGGATCAAAAAATCAAGAGGTCTAACGGCAGAATCAAAATTAAAACAAGGAGATGTTTGTGCAGGCAAAAAAACCATTTTCTAAGAAAAACTAACTCGGCGTTACGGTAGTAGTCGGAGCCTCGGTGAAAGGAGCCTTCGTGGTAGTTGTTGTAATCGTACTCGTGGCTACAGTACCCGGCGAGGTAGTAGAAAGTCCATGCGGAGGTCGTTTGGTGCAGATCATACTGTTGATCTGGAAAAGCGACGCGTTTTTCCTTGTACTAATTGTGTCGCTTATTAAAAGTATACAAAACATATACCTGATAGGCAGCATCGTCATCATAAGCCAGCTTGGTGATCACATTTCCGGTCAAAACACCTAGCAAATCTCCATCAACACTGGGACCTATTCCCAGAATAATCAGGTTTCCATCCCAAGCCTGAGCAATCGGGATTGCCGCTTTTACGTCGTTGTAGTCACTAAAAATGGCCTAGGTTGTCTTTTGGCTACTTACCTCGAATAAGTGACCAAAATGGCGGTTTGGTAATTGCCACGCGAGGTCAAGGACAAGAAGCGAAGAAGGGAGAGACCGCTAAAAGGTATTTTTTTAAACTCTGATATAGGTTTCTCACTTGGTAATGTTTGGGTTTCCACCATAATAGTCGTCACCGTAGGAGTTGAGATCGTCGATGAAGGCCTGGGTGGTTGAATAGCCGTAAGCTCCCGGGACGACAAACGCGTAGCCCTAGAAATGAATGTTACTACCACTTTAAAAGTCGTATAGTATACTTAAAATCTCGTTAACGTAAATTTTAGCTTCAGATTCAATGGTGCTCTACGTTTCGATTCTGTAGGCGTAAATTTTTACATACGTCTAGGTTGCAGAAGCAGACTTACATTTGTATAGATCGCTCCGGCAGCTTCTGTGCTATTTGGCGACACTGTCCAGGTTGGAATGACTCTTCCGGTAAAGAAGCCGACTTGCTAAAAATCAATTTTATAGTGATGCTGTAGAAATTGCATAAATTACGCTAGTGGAATCAAAGAGCCAGGTATGAAGCTCCCCGCATAAAACCAGCCTAAAACTCACTTTGCCCATCTCATCCTCCGATCCGACAGCCGTCGAGGCATCGAAAAGTATGGCAATATCCGGGTTGCAGGTGTAGGGAGGTGTGGGTGGAGCTGCGGTTGTAACAGGGACCGTATATCCGTAGATGGCAGAAATCAAGCTAGTCGCCAGGGTATCTCCTTCGGAAAGGTCCTTGCTGGTCAAGACGTAGTTTGGAGCCGTTGCCAGCTAAATACCCATCCTCAACAGTATACAAATGTCTTACGATTGTCAAAATATCTGGATTCACACCCGCTCCAACACCCAGCATCACGATGTAGTCTCCCCTGGCTTTTCAAGAGATTGGCTTGTTGGATAGACTTGGCAATGTCGGATGGATCGCTAAAATGTGGACGATTAGCATTAAAAAGATCATGGGATTTTAATCTGTAGAAACAATATTGGAAGAAAAATTCTCTTTCAGCACTTTTAGGTCCACTGATCAACAACTACCTTGACGCCGTCACCATCAAGATCGTCCTCGGCGCATTTCTCCCAGCGCTGTGCAGAATGTTGACACGCTTTAGTGCACTAAAAAAAGTAGTGAAAACTTTGTTGAGGCTCACTTGTAAATACCAGGCCCATATTTCCCTTCATAATTCATGTAAAATCCGATGACGTTCGCCAGCTCGCCAGCCGTCTGCGCGTCGAACAGGTCGTACATGTTGAAGTGGCTGAAGATGATCATGTTTTTTTGGAATTTAGGTCAGACTTACTGATCGTCATATTCTCCCACGGCCGCCAAGAGGGTATCATTGCCGATGCTGAGTTTTGGGGCCAGGGTTTTGTAGAGGAAGGGTTTTAGCTGAAATAAATAATTATTTGTCGTAAACAAGTAATTTAAGGAGCTGGCGAGGTAAAATAGTTCGACGTGCGTACAGGCCTTGGTTTTGAAAATATACCTTCAAGAACACGGCCTGCTGCAAAGCCGTCGAAGAATCGATCAATAGCACAAGGTCCCTGACGTTCGGATTGACTGGATATGTCGTAGTGGCTAAAAAAGCTTTTTTCTAGCCAAGAAGTCGGCCTGACCTGGCCCTTGGGTCGGGAAAGTCGGGCATTGTGTAGGTATCTGCGGAGTAGTGGCACCTGAAATGAACAAGAATTAAATAGGTATCCGTAGAGCTGATACTCGAACTGGCAAAATACGATTTACCCGCACCTGGTGATGTTGTTGTTTTCTTTGTCTTTGAAGTGGTAGCGACAGTTCCCCGTGTAGTAGTCGCTCCAGTCACCGTAGTCTTCTTCGTTTTCGAGGTGGTGGCGACAGTTCCAGTAGCAGTAGTGCCGGGGGTAGTGGTGGGTCCAGTGGCCGTGGTCTTCTTCGTCTTTGAGGTTGTGAGCATAGTTCCAGTTGGAGTTGAACCAGCTGTAGTAGTCGTTTTCTTAGTCTTAGATGTCTTAGATGTTGATGGGACTGTCGTGCCGGGAGAAACCGTTGTTTTCTTGGTCTTCTTGGTGGTGACTCCAGTTGGTGTTGTGCCTGTAGCTGGGGATGGTGTCGTAGTGGTTGTTGTCGGGAGAGTAGTGGTAAGTAGGTCTTGGAAATCATTGACGACCATGCAGAGTTGAGTGTTGTTAGATGAGGGGATGTTATCACCTTAAATATGAAACATAGAAAAAAGAGTTTTTTGAATTTTCAATCGTATTCTTGTGATATACCACTGCTCACTCTAGAACTAATTGTAAGCGAGAGGTGACTTCAGCACGCTGTCACGCTCCCATTAATAACATCATTCTTACTATGACACCAACAAGGCGTGATTTATAGAATTTTTCGACAGCATTCTGATGACTCCTCCTTACTCAAGGTGTTCGAACAACTTAAAGTGACTTCAACAAGCCCTCACCGTTCCTTTAAAACCCAAAGACCCCTATTAACGTACCAGTAACCTGGTTCACCACCACATTCTTCATCGACTCCAGCTTCTTCTGCACCTCGAACCCAGAAATATCGATGGGGAAAATGAGGGCAGTAATGACATTGACGCCCTGCTTTGCTTCAGAGATTCCGAGACTATGCAATTTTGTTAGGATCATCGAGCGAACACAACTTACATATTGACCTTCAGATTACTTGTCGGGAAAACTTCCAGATCGTAGTCCTCAGAAATCATGGCCATTTGGCCGAGGATCTAAAGTAAGCTACCGTAAAGTGTATTGTCGCGTACTCTCGTCCGAATTGACGCTGCGCTTCCCTCATAGTCATTCTTGACGTCATCATAATTAATGTCCGTAAAATCGAGGGTCGAATAGAAGGGGTTGATGACCGCTGGGGCAGGTTGGGTGGGACCTAAAAATTGGGGTAGTTTGGGCTTTGGTTTAGGGTTAGCTTAGGCTTAGTTTCGGATTAGCTTAAGCTTACAAGGAGTGCTTTTTTTGAGTCATCTGCAAAACCTGACGAGACCTAGCTCAGTCGATAGAGAATTCGATTCTGAACAAAACCCCGTTGTCCTTTTTTGCAGAATGGCTATCCCTGAATTTATAAAATTGTAAAACTGCACCCAAAAGCCTCTCTTTTGGCTCGAAAGGCACTCATGGTAAGGGACGGTCATTAGTATTTTAATTTTATAAAGTCAGGGATAGCCATTCTGCAAAAAAGAACAACGGGGTTTTGTTCAGAATCGAATTCTCTATCGAATGAGCTAGGTCTCGTAAGGTTTTGCCGATGACTCAAAAAAAAGCACTCCTTGTTAGGCTGAAACTTGAGTTGCAACACTTACATGTCCCCGGCACCGGCACGGTCACCTGCTTCTGCTCCTTATTATTGTTGTGAATGCCGACGCCGAGCATCACCGCTCCTGCGATGAGGAACAGGATAGAGACGGCCAGGATGCCATAGGAGAAGATCTAAGATAAGTCAATGGTCCTCAAAATTTGTTCTCATTTGTTTACCGGTTTCTGCCAGAAGGGCTTCTCATAGCTGGCAATGGAGTGGCGGCCCTGGTAGGTGCGGAAGGCGTCCTCGTCGCCCCCGCCACCACCGCCGTCCCAGTCCGAGCTCATGTCTGGGGAATTAGCCGTTAAGTTGACGTTTTTTGGATATTCTCGAGAAGCAATTAAAAGTGAGCTATAATTAAAATCTTCGAAGCTTCAAATTTCCGCGGATTTTTCAACGACAATTTTTATCAAGTTCCCGGCCCCTTTAAAACGCGTGAAATGAATTTCTCGTGCCTTCGAGGATCTGGTTTTGATGTTGAAACGGCGTGAAATGAATTCACCGCGGTCGTGCGGCTCAAGCGTTGCGTGTCGCGGGCAAAAGCGTTGTGTTTCGCCTATCGCTACAGCGCTGGTTATCGCGGGCCTGGCGCGTTGCGAGTCGCGGCGGCGTTAGATATCTCGGACGTATGCGCGTTGCATGTCGCAGCAGCGTGGCAAAACGCAGGTGTAAGCGCTCTTCAAACGAAGCCCGAGCTCCAAGTCTCAGAATCAAAACCCCAAAATCTCTCAGGCTCCTATCCAATCGATCAATCAAGTCTTGATCTCCACGTGACTCACTGTCATATCCGTGGATTCTGACGTGGCAAAAGGTTAAAGATACCAGTAAACGTTCTCTTTTACTCCTTTTTTCACCAGGGCCACACCCAGAAACACACGCTGATTTCGGACATCCATTCCGGGGGAGCTGATGGGAACGCGGCAGCTGGCCACACGTCTCGACGCAAATACGGGCGGCTACCGTGCGGCGTTTTTTCAAAGGGCGGAACCCCTTTTGGGGTGAGGATTTGCGCGTATTAAGCTCAAGCTTACTTTTTTAAGCTTCTTAAGCTTTGAAAAACAAAAATTCGCGCGAGACAATTTTTGTACTTAGAACCTTAACTTTTGTGTTTTTTGCAAAAATAGGAGGAACAACCTTTCTTGATTTCAAATCTTGTAAAACTTTCCAAGCTTGATAAGCCCGTTTGAAGGCCAAAATCAGCGGCTGCTTCAAATTCTGAGCTAAAATGTAAAAGAAATCATAAAAATTGGACCAAAAATTTAAAAGCTCGGTTTTCGGAAGCAAAATTTGTGACTTTTTTTCAATATTTGGCGATTTTAAACCTTTATAAGCCGATTCTGAGGTGATATGCGGAATCAGCGCAAAATTCTGATCAAGATCTTCTGATTCTAGCAAACACAAGCCCTACAGTAACCCAACCAAAAATCTTCAGAATGCGCGGAACGTCAAATCATCCGTAGGCTACTGTAGTAAATCGGCTTTTCCCCAACCCGATGTATTTAACAGGGGAATTGGAAAAAATGATGACTGTGCCAGAAGAAGGGCGGCCGCAGGAAAGAGACATTCGACTACCCGGTGCGTGGAGTAAATTTATCTGCCTTGGAAGCCAACATAGAAATTGGGGACTAAGGTGATAAGCCCCCCTTTTCGGGAGCCGTCCACTTGGAAAAGAGGAGGCCCGTGAATTTACGATCCCCCACCGCCCAGTTACAACATGGGGGGTGACGCGGGGAGCAAACCATCGAGGCTCCTGACTTTCGGGGGCCCCCGTACTTTTCGGGGCTATTCTGCGTGAGCGATCTTTGATGATGTCAAATCCTGATTTTTTTTTGCTTGAAGAAAATAATTTTTTAAAGATCTTCACAGACTTTTGAGACTAATGGGCAAGTCAGCTTGTCGGCGCGAATTTTTTAGGATAGCTGAAAACCCATCGATAGCTGTTAACCGGAGCCTAGCCCTGAATATCGGAGGTCTTTTGATAATCAGGCAATTCCCCGGAGCAAATTTAGGCATCTATCGCTGGCCAGCAGAGACTCTCTGGAGGAGGATGCAAAAAGGACCATTTGCGTATCTAGGCAGACTATCAGAGCCGATTCAATGGGCAACAATATTTTCAAAAAAGAGCGCATCTTTGCACGATGGGCAGGCTGGCAGGGACCATTTGTATAACTGAAGACAGGCTATTAAAGACCAGTTATGTCTCGGGTGCAGGATAGCAGTGACGATTTGTGAAAGAACGACGGGAAGCCAAGCGGTCACGCTTATGGAAGCGGCGATTATTCTAAAATTCCGTGAGGTCTGCCAAGAACATTTGCGAAAGGCAAGATACGTCCGTCGACCTCGTCCCATTAAAACGTCGCGGACTGCGCTTAAACCCAAAAAAGTATCAGGTATTTATTTTGCTCTTTTTAATCATTTTCCTGCTTCCAAGGCCCTTGCCGCGCCCCCGAAATTAAGCCGATTTGCCGATGGGGGGATTGATAGCGAATTATCACACTTGCCTGGGCTTACACCCGATTGAATGCGGCTTTCGGCTTCTTGGAGGAAATCTGGAGAATGTCGCATTTTGTGAATTTAAACAAATAAAAGAGTTCAACTTTTTTTGGATTCAAAAAAGTTTGAAAGCATTTTCAGATCGTCGCATCAATTATGCGTTTGAGATCTGAAACTGAGGCAGCTGCTGGAAGAAAAGAAAGCTCAGAAGTTTATGTCATGTTTTTTTCAAATTTTTGAGATTTTCGATGTTTTGAAAACGCGAATCGATAGAACATCAAAAAATATACTAAGAGATTTTTTACAACGCGAAAAAATGTATTATAAAAGTTTTATTGCCTAAAAACGATTTTTGAAAGCTATGGGCAGCACATAGGATAACAGGGGGGGGGGATTTTTCGGCGTTTTGAATATTTTCGATATTTTCAAAATGCCATTCGATAGAGAACCGAAAAATACACTAAGAGCTTTTTTACAGCCCGAAAAAAGCATACTTAAAAATACTTTTATCATATAAAAAGTTTGAGTGCCCCCCCGTTATCCTATGTGTTCCCAAAATTTAATTACAAAAATTCTATCTATCGATTTAGTTTTATCCCAGTCCCCCCTTTGACCTCACGGCAGCACGGGAGACGGCGACATCTGGTGGACATCTCGACACTAGGGCTACATTAGTGCGTCCGGCCATATCAAGCCCAAGAACAGATGTAGTGAGTAAGGTCATTAATGCTTCAGATAAGATATCCTATATATAAGATCGGGATTCGCCTGCGTTCCCCATCAGTACTTGCCTTCTTATCCCCTTCCCCCTAAACCCAAGAAAACTCTCCTCGAAAGCTGGCGCGTTCAAAGCGACACCACTTTTGAGGAATGTTCTTGGCAATCGATATCTATTAATATATTTGTATCTGGCTCTTAATGACTTTATCACTCTGCAGAGAAAACATTCGTTATTTATTACCTTCCTAGGTAACTAACCTGAATTGCCTTGCCCGTTTTTACCCCCTCAAACACGGCTTTTCCTCCATTTTCGTTTTCATTTTCTGTTATCAACTTTTTATTAACCCTTTTTTCAGCCTTAACGACACCTTACACCATGATGATGTCCCTGGTTGCCCTCTGTATGGAAAAGGTTCTCCTCAAGACCTCTGGCGACACCTTCCTCGCCGGGGTCTCTTTCATGTACGCCGCAGACCTCGCCCCGGATCGGTAGGTTATATTTTACACTTTTCTCTTTTCGGTTTACGTTACGTTCACGTTTAAGTTATCACCTTTCGTTACGTTTTTTTTAGCATCACCGTGCAACGTACGCACTCGGGCAAGTACGTGATGATGTTCCACTCCAAATGTGACGTCCGCCCGTTTGCGGTAAGGATTTGGAAAATCATTATTGGGGTCTGACATTATTTTTGGTGGGATTTGACAAAAAGCCATTTGAGCAAGCGGCAAAAAATAGTATAATCCGGCCCGACAAGATTTCATCTAAACTTTATTATTATTTCATAAAGAGGAAATGCTCCAAAACTATGGCCGTTAAGTATAAATATCTTCAAATTTTGAAAGATTTATCTTACTTTATTTTAGGCAAACTACATCTCCTTCGACAGAGTCCTACAAGGACTCGCTCACCTTAGCGCGTGGCACCTGAAATCGATCGAATTTATCGACATCCAGTTCCGATCGAGCGATATGCCGCTCTTGGAAAAATCGATCGAGGTAAGCCCGGTTTATTTTACGATCAAACGGTTTATTTCGGTTGACAGGAATGCCAAAATTATAGTTTAAAGTCGACCGAATTTAGCATTTTGAGAATTTCGAAAGATTTTCCCTTTTATGGTATGTTAAGATATCCGGTTTTAAGGTAGGGCCAAGCCTAAAAAAGTTGCTTCGTGCTCTATAATTCTAAATAAATTAAAAAATTACACGTTTATTTACATTAAAAATATAATTAAAATTATGTTCACATTAAAATCAATTTGAAGGATTAGATTTATTTGCGTTTTTTAGCAAGTTGGCGCTGAGCTGGTCATGCTGCGCAATTGCACATACCCCGGGATCCTGCATGGGGAGGAGTCGCAGAAGCTGCTCAGCATCTTGAATCGGTAAATTTAAAACAATTTCAGAGAACAGACAATTAAATTACAAAAAATAAAACCATAATTAAAAAATTATCAATTTTGCCTTTTCAGGAACAAGGAAGGGGTTGTCTGTGAGTACGGCAACGCCCGGCTGAAGCTTCGGTTGAGCCCGCGTCCGAATCCGATTCCTGTTATTCCTGGGCTTGGACAGCAAAAGTAAGTATCGTTTTATGAAAACTTTTCTGATACCTGCCGAGTCTAGAATTAGCGTTGACCATGATTTTAAATTATAAATGTAAAAATTATTATTTGAATTTTTCCAGCTATCTCGACGAGGCCGTGGTTTTGATGCTGGCGGCAGCAGCTGGACAGCGTGTGCCGAACCATCGGGCCAGGCGATAAATGTATTCTAGTAAAATTTATTAAGCAAAAATTCTTAACGTCTATTTAATGAAGTAACGGGTTCAGTCGCATATTTTGCCCCAATTCTGCGCTAAAATCCGCTCCATGTTGTAAATACCCTGTGTCATATACCGCGATTGAATAACATTGCCAAGAATAAAGTGTCAGAAGTATGTTTTTTTCGTTTTTTTCAAAAAAAACACGATGAAATATGCAAAAATAGGGTTCATTATTTCAGTTTTTCAGGTTCTTGACTGCGATAACAATTCTTGTTTTCTCTGCTTGTAAGTTAGAGTATTTTGTATTTTTTTATGCAAAAGCTTAGCAAAAATAGGGTTTATTCAGAAAATATAGAGTTCAATACATTTTTATACAAAAGGAATGCAAATTCATCGTCACGTTTTCTTTACTCGTTTGCCATCTGGAAGACGGCACGAATGCTGAAAGTTGTATTACTCATCAGAATTTAACGAATTAATGCAAAAAATATATAACTATACCAACGATTAAAAATAATTATAGTTAAAAGGCCTACCATTTTCCCTCGCCCATCAAATCAATAGCTTCTCGGATCTGGTCCAGCTGGTATCGCTGGGTGATCATCGGGTCGGTCTTGATTTCCCCGTTGGTCACTTTGTCGACAAGTACCGGGAAGTCATCTACCGTATGCCAATCTAAAAAAAAATATTATGATTGGTATCACCCGAATTTTTAAAATACCTCCAATACATCCTCCGGTCACGGTTCTGCCCTCTAGGATCAACCAGGTGGGGAAGGTGATTTGCTGGTCCTTGGGAGGTACGCCGAGAATTACAGCAACACCGTAGCCTTTCTTTACTAGTTCAACGGCCCATCGCTAAACTTTTGCGCATTAAAGAGAGCTTTTTGCAAGACGAATACAAAGTTGTTTTTTTTTTGAAGGATCCGGACAGAAAAAATTAAGCTTTCTTACCATGCAATCACCATTTCCGACGCATTCGATCGATTTATCAACCGGTCCATATTCGTCGAGGAACCATTCCTAGGGTGATTCCATAATTTCGAAATGACCTAACGGCAGTATTTGCGCAGTAAAACGTAAAGCGTATCATTCCGCAATTTTCTTAGCCTCCCTACCGCAAAATTCTTATCCTTGGGGCAATCTTCCGGGTTGACACACTGCGTGGCGCCCATTTCCTTTGCTAAAAATGGATTTCATCAAAGATTTCTAGCACCCGACCGGTGTCAAATTTTATTGGTTTCGTGTCGATGCAGATGATATCTTTGGCTCCGCAGTGTTTAGCGCCTTGCATGGCCGAAAGTCCGATGCATCCGGCGCCAATAATGGCAACACGTTCGCCTTCTTTGATCTGAAAGTGTATAGATAGAGTGTTCTAAGGATTTTTCTGCTGTATCAAGGCCTTGATTTAACGCTTATGGCGGCAAATAAATCTTAAGAAACGTGAAATTCACTAACCTGAGCGGTATTCAAGGCACCTCCATAACCTGTAGCCAAACCGCAACCAACGAGACATACTTTGTCCATAGGAGCGTGTGGATTGATCTAATATTTTTACGTACTTATCGACTTTTAACGCATACCTTGCACAACGAAGTTCTGTTAACAACGGTGTACTCGCTGAAGCATCCGAGGCCAAACGAGTGGTATACCTTAACGTTCTATTAGTTTTCCGACTACTTAAAATATCACCTCTTTTCCTTGACACTTAATCCGGCAGGTACCGTCCTTCATTGTGGCGGTAAGGGACGTCATGTCGGTCCTAAAGGTATGTAAATTTCGCTTCTCGAGTGGCTTACAAGGCAGCATTGCACATATTCGTGTCGCCCCTTTTACAGTACTCGCACTTTTTGCACTCCGGGAATGGGGTGGGCATGACGATGTCTCCTACCAGACAATGAAGATTTTCGACAATTAAGTGTTCATACCTGGCTGGAACTCCTTCTCGCCGGGTCCAACGCTTTCTACAACGGCGGTGGCTTCATGGCCAGGGACGGCTGGGTATTTGGCTAAAAAGACGTAATTTACTAGGTTTTAACAATATTATGGTTTATGATAGATTTTATTATAGTTTTAATTCCTACCTTCTTTCATCCAGCCGCTAATAATGGCAACGTCGGTATGGCAGAGGGCATTGTAGAGGATCTGGAGTAAATTGAGACCATGATTGCGACCAGTAGGCATGCAAAAGAGAGAGCGAGAGAGCCAGAGAGAGAGAGAGAGAGAGAGAGAGAGAGAGAGAGATAGAGAGAGAGGAGAGCGAGTAACGTTTTCAATTTTTACTTACCTTGATACGAATCTCCTCCTCCTTCGGTGGATAAACTTCCACCATCTCCACGCGCAAGTCCTTGGGTCCCCACGCGACAGCGGCACGGCATTTAATAACCTAAGAATTCTGAACAATTCAACCAATAAAACCTAGGTCACCTCTCCTTCAAAATCGGGCTTCATCTCGATATCTTTATGTGCTTGCGGTCCAATGTTATCTGAAGCAAATAGGGCTTCGATCATTTCTACCGAGGCAAACGGATATGGAAAGCAGTAAGGGCTCAATGAAGGGCCCTAGAGCGAAGAGGTCTTTATACGAAAATACGGCACATCCTCTCGTGCTTGTTGTCCGTTAGGGGGTTAGGGTAGCGAGAGGTGTGGAAAAGACCTTATTTATAGGGCGCGAGGAGAGGGGAGCCATGGGGGGTGTTTTTCTCTGTAAAGTCCGCTTTTTAGGGTCCGAGCGGCGGGTGGGGGAAGCTAAAGGGCAACGAGCCGAAAGAGACTAGACTGCATTTGGGCAATTTGCATATCACAAACGCCAAAAATCAGAACTTGGTTGAATTAAAATGTGCTTATTAACTTGAAAATAAGATAAATTAAACGTGAAATTTTATGTAATGCTAATAAGCATTAACTATGGAAGTTCCTAAAAAACCTCGAAAACTTAGTTTTGCCAGCAGAATAATAGGATTACACAAATGCGCAAGAAAATTGCCTCCTAGACGACAAATTTGTGTCTGAGCCGCACAAAATGGCCTCCCGACTAGAAGGAGGCGGGGTTGTTGTTGTGGTGGTGGTGGCATTTGTTTATGTGCCCTCGGTGTGTACTTCTGCTTTTTAGGGCTAGCGGCCCGTTGGCTTGCGTGCGAAATTGTGGTCCCGACAAACTTATTTTTTACCTTTTCTCCCCCGCTCTCCCCTATCTCTCTCTCTCTCTCTCTCTCTCTCTCTCTCGCTTTCCATCTCCCTGTCGCCCTTCTCTCTAATTTTTTTAATTTTCCCAATCTCTCCACTGACCAGAAGTCACTTGTTTGTCTCTATCCATTTTTGTTCATGCATCGTATAGCATCGCTCTCTCTCGCTCTCTGTCTCGCTCTCTCTCTGCCTCTCCCTCGCCTGAATAGCACGGCCTTATAGACTTCTATCCGAGATACAAAGGCAAAAGAATACTTTATTTACATAAAAGAGAAACACGATTTGAGCGTTTAGTGTGCTGACAGCTCGAAGACGGCACGGATGCTGAAAGATACCGGCATTTGATTTTTCAGAGCTTGCTAACCATTTCCCCTTATCCATCTGCTGAACGGCTTCCTGGAACTGCTCAAGGTGGTAGTGGTGGGTGATCATCGGCTCTGGCGTAATTTCGCCAGCCATCAGTTTGTCGACAAGCTTTGGGAATTCATCGACGGTGTGATAATCTTAAAATACAGGTGAAGCCGGATCATTTCCGTAGCTTATCATTTAATTCATTTAACCTGCCGAGTTTCCGTTAAAGTTACTACTTCTGTCACCCACCTCCAACACATCCCCCGAGAACCGTTCGTCCCTCCAGAAGAAGTGCAGGTGAGATCTCCAGCTTATCTTCAGGTGGCTGAACACCAAGAATCACGGCTCGTCCCCAACCCTTGGACACAATCTCGATCGCCTGGCGCTGAAACGGGTCATTTTTGCTGTTGTTGTTGGGGCTAGACTGCAACGTGGTAGGGAGGCTCTGGGAGGTGTACTCTATGCAACCAGCTCTGCTGCCCTCGAATACAACAAATTTTTTGAAGTCAACAGCGGTGTAGTTGGCGGCCAGGGATTTGAGAGTACAGAGATGTATCGAGGCTGAGAGAGAGGGAGAGAGTGAGAGTGAGAGAGAGAGCGAGAGAACTAGCAGAGTTCGTCTTCTCCTTACCATACAATCCACATCTCCCACGCACTCCAATGATTTGTCCATAGCCCCATGTTCCTTGGTAAACCATTCCGAAAATTCGGTCCCCTCCGGGCAGTCCTTCGGATTCACGCACTTTGTGGCACCCATTTTCATGGCTAAAGCCCAGGCTTAGAAACGAGCGTCGGCATACCAGCATCAAATTTCTTGGGGTTGCTGTCGATTGCGATGATTTCAGCAGCTCCTGCATGTTTGGCGCCATGGACCGCAGATAGGCCAATGCAGCCAAGCCCGATGACGGCAACTTTATCGCCTTCGCGGACCTGAACGGAGAGTTAAAGGAGTTGAGAAGTGCAATATATAGGACCCGCTAGGAACAGGCAGGATTCTCAGCACCATAGCTTGTTTCATTTGGCTTAAATGCCTCAAGAACGATGGGTTTCATGAAAAAGCAAAACGTGTTTGCGTCTGACGGGGGTCGAACCCGCACCGTTCGACGCACAACTTAGCGCGCTATCCGCTATACCACGCCCCCCAACTATGAAGAGGGGGCAAAGAGGGGTGATCTGCCGCCGTATTCTCCTCCCCAACGCGGCGCGCCTATGTACGCCGGCGACGTGTCCGCGCCCTGCAGCCAGCCGCAACCCGTGCGGCTGGGTGTCCCAGCGTCCCAGAGGTCTTTAAACGCTTAGGTAAGGTCGGTAAGGTCCCTTAAATGAAAAAAATAGCCCACCTGAGCTGTATTTACGGCGGCGCCATAACCAGTAGCGATTCCACAGCCGACCAGGCAAGCTTTATCCGCGGGAGCTTTCGGGTTTATCTAAATTACAGAATTATCGCTAAAATCACGATAAGAATGCCTTGGCCAACGCACACTCCTTGACCACGCTGTACTCGCTGAACGTCGCGATGCCAAAACCGTTGAACACCTGGAATGGCCGATTAAGTGAATAAGTGTCGGATAAAAACAGTTATAACTAGAAAACTCACGCCTTCCCCTCGACATTTGATCCTCGTAGTACCATCGCCGAGTGGCATTGTTAGCTGATTCAAGCTAATCCAAAAAGTTTGAATTGTCAAATGTTACTTACTCCATCTCCTCACAAAGGTTCGTCTTGCCACTCGTGCACATTTTGCATTTATTACATTGCGGGAACGGGGTTGGGATTACGATATCGCCTGAAATTAGCGTCCTCGATGTCCGTTTATGGATTACCAGGTTGAAGTCGTGTCACGCCCTCCCCAACGCTTTCCACCTCAGCTGTTGCCTCGTGGCCGGGGATGCAGGGGTATTTTGCTAAATTTAACAACGTAGGTATAATGATGAAAAATTTACAAGTGGAATAAAGCTTGAAAATTAGGCTAAATAAAAAAAATCGGGATTCTTCTTACCTCCAACCACCCATCCATTAATCAGGGCAATATCGGTGTGACATAACGCGTTGTAGAGCATCTAAAACCATCGAAAGTTTTTATTTGTAGTTTATTGTTGTATTTTGTAGTTTATACCAAGTAGCTCACCTTAATGCGTACCTCCCCAGCCTTGGGCGGGTCGACCTCAATTTCTTCGAGCTTGATGTTTTTCTTGCCCCAGATGACCAGAGCTTTGCATTTGATCGTCTAAAAAAATTAAGTCTAAATTTCGAATCTCAATTTATTTTCATAGTTAATGTGATCTCCAGGGACCCTTAGTCTTAAAAAATCTCATAAAGCCTTAAAAAATCGATAAAAAAGTTTACCTGACCGGTGCAGTCCATTCGCGTCTTGTTTCCACTTTGATTCGGGGTCTGAATATCGGCTCCAGCCGGATCGCATGCAGAAATGGCGGCAAACATTTTTAGTAGCACTTTCCTTACAAATTACACTTGCAAAGTCAGGAATACCGATATTTCGACGCTATTTATATGGGATGGGCGCTCTTTCTCCGTCTCTCTTTTTGCAGCCCTTTGAGGGAGGGGCAGTCAATATGTTTTTCTGCACTCTGAGTACTCTTTTGGGTTGACGCTAGGTTTTGGGCCAGATACAAAGAAAATAATAGGGTATTAGGTATGAAATTAGAGTTCGTATTAAGCACTTTAAAGAGATGAGGACGGCATCTGTTGAACCCCCCTTGGGGACTGTAGGGGGTCAGCAGGTCCCGCGGCGAGAGAGCGCGCCCAGGGGAGAGGCGCAGAGACAGTTTCTTTCCCGCGCGTAATCGATTGATTTATGCAGCCCCTATCCCTTTAAACATGCATTAAGCATTATGACGGTAGCTTATAGTCTAACATGACATTTAATAAATTTAGAGGTTAACATTTTAACGTTTTCCAATACTTTACAAAGTTTTTTACGGAACACTGCGCGATGATGGAAGCGTCTATGCGCCGCGGCACTGTCTGATCTGTAAAACGTACCTTTCTTTCAGTTGACACAACTAACAATAATTTGAGTAAAATGAGTAGCTCGTCGCTTTTTGGCAAAATGGCAGCAGTGTAATGAAAGATACGCAGTAATCCCGAAAGCGAACATCAACAACAAAAATTGGCATCTCCTTTTTCCATTGTTATTACCACTCTGCCATGGAAATCCAGGTATTTTCGTAGGTGTAAATAGTCTGGGAAAGTACTACACTTTATTCAGGGCCAAAATCTACTCGTGCCGGGCCAGGGAGATGACGGAACGGATGCTGAAAATCAACCAGAATAATTGAAATAAATCACTAGTCCAAATACCATTTCCCCTGCTTCAGCAGCTCGACGGCCTGGTTTACATCTTTCAAATCGAAACGGTGCGTGATCAGCGGATCAATATTGATGGCGCCGGTCTGGATCTTTTCAACGAGTTTTGGCGCGTCTTGCACGCGGTAATCTGATGATATCGTTTTTATCGCTTAATTTTTGTGCATACCTCCATAACAGCTGCCCAAAATCGTCTTACGCTCCAGGAAAACTAGTGGGTTGATGCTGAACTCCTTGCCGGGGGCGCCAAGCCCGACAATGACGGTGCGGCCCCAGCCCGGTTTCGTGATGTAGACAGCATTTTTCTAAAGCAAATTAATGGTTTGTTAGGCTTAAGCTTAGACTTAGGTTTGCCACAAAAAAGGTCATACAAACATACCATGCATTCGATATTCCCAATGCATTCAATGGCTCTGTCGACGTGCCCAAATTTTTCGATGTACCACTCCTGAAGAGAATTTGTATGCCAATTTACTGTCCAATTCCAACTTACAGCAAACGGCTTCCCCTCGGGGCAATCCTTAGGGTTGACAAACCCTGTTGCTCCCATTTCACGAGCTAAACAGTTAAAAATTTTGGATGAGGATTCCGGTACCAATCTTCTCCTTGTCCGGGTTGATGTCGATGGCGAAGATCTCCTTGGCACCGGCATTTTGCGCTCCATGCATAGCCGAAAGCCCTACGCAACCAGCCCCGAATACGGCCACGCTATCACCAGGACGAATCTAAAAAAGTCGAGCTATTTTAAGGCTTCACTCATTCTTTGTAGTTTAAGCTACTCCTACCTCAGCCGAGTTCATCGCCGAGCCAAAACCTGTCGTGAATCCACAGCCGACCAGGCACGCCTTTTCCATCGGAGCTGCCGAATCTATCTGGATTCCACTTTTTCTTGGGTTTTTTTTCAATAAGGAGACCTTGGCCAACATTGTCGCTTTGACGACCGTATACTCGCTGAACGTCGAGGTCCCGAAGAAGTGCGAGACCTGCGTATTATCAGGATTTTTCAGCTTTTCGCCCGCCTACCTTTTGGCCTTTGCATGTGAACCTGGAGGTACCGTCGTCCATATCGGCAAAGAAGTTGGTAAGGCTGAAATTTTGGAGGTTGGAGCATTATAATCGATTTAACGTAGCGTAACTTATTAAAAACGGGATAGAGATCCCCCTAAACAACAATTAATTTACTGACTTACCTAAGCGTCTCGCAAAAATTGTTATCATCCCTCTTGCAATTCCCGCATTGCAGACATTGAGGCATGAAAATCGGAATCACGGCATCACCCAGATAAGAATATTTTCATTTTTTTTGTAATTTTTATACCAGGCTTGAAATTCGTCACCCCTTCTCCAACACTTTCCACAATTCCGGTCGCCTCGTGACCCATTATAACCGGGTAGGGGGCTAAAAAGCTGATAATTTTAATGCACAAAATTTAACCCGGCATTCCTCCGCCAATAAAGTGCAGATCGGTATGGCAGAGGGCATTGAAAAGTACCTAAGATCTATGAAAACAACCGTTAAAAATGTTACCTTCACTCGAACTTCCCCCTTTTTCGGCGGCGCCACCTCGATAGTCTCGACTTTCAGGTCATTAGCCGCCCAGAGGACCGCGGCGCGGCATGTAATCGACTAAAACTCAATTGATTTTACTTAATATAATTCAAGCGTCTACAAAAACGTAATAGTAAAACGTTATTTTTTGGCAAACGTAATAAGGCCAGCTGTAGTAAAGCAACCAGCTTTTTATGGCACAAGTAGGCTAAATTATGTCAAACAAACCGTTGGCACCGTCCCTTTAAAATGTCAAAGATCGTAAATTACCTTTCCTTCCGTGCTCACCGCCATCGTTTTGACTGAAAATGAAAAAGTGAATAGTCAACTACGCCAAAGCAGCCAAGCGTGAAAAACGCTCTGCAAATAGAAAACTGTAAGGGATCGGGGTCCCTAAAAACAAAAATAGGGAGCGCAGATCATCGCCAAAACGGGAAAATTCCGGGCAGCGAATTGGGGAAATGTTCTTTAATCGAATTTCCAGTTTATGTCTCGGCGTAGCGTCGTATCCTTCTCTACGCAGGGATAAGGACAATGCAAGACCGAGTATTCGCCACTGCCTGAAATAGTAGACTGCTAGTAAATTCCCGCTATCTTTTAACTCAAAGTTTCTTGCGATGTAATAATGGCACCACGCTGGATTCGATGGCGCGCATTACAAACAAACGATATCGAAAGATGTGACATCCTCGCAACCTGGGATCTGCAGAAAATCGTCCCGCCCTCCCAAAAACGCCGATGATCAAGATAGAGCGTCGTGCATACGATGAAACCTGGCGATCGCCTCCGATAAACCTCGCTGGGTCCATGCATCTTCCCGCGCGGCAGTGATCCAATACTAGATGAAAGTTTCAGCGTTCAAGAAACAACTCGTATCGCCATGCAGCAAAGCACACCACCATTTCGAACCACTGCAAAACCTAACCTTTCACGTTCTTCGATAACATAGTCGTCTAATGGGTGGAATCGCTTTATTGATAGAACATTCAAGGTAACAAAAGTGTGAGGAATCAAGTCTTCCAAAACAACCGGAGATCGAGGAAGACCTCGTAAAAGAAAACAATAGAAATGGACCCAAAGATAAGCAAGGATTGACGTCGATAAAAGTTGAAATCATCGGTATAAGTTACGAAAAAGGCCCGTCTAGACGCTGCGGATCAACGTGATGTTGTCGCCCTTCAGCAGGATTCGTCCGATCTAAACAAGAATAATGAAAAGGAGACTCGGGGTACCTTTGAGCTGTTTGAGGTTTTTACATTGACTTCTTCGGCCTCGTCGACAACGATGTTCATGTACTCGTCGAAGCCAAGGATGTAGCCTTCGATTCTGGAAAAAATCTAGATTATCTAACCAAGAAATTAAAAGGCGGCACACTCAATAATAAGCAACTCATAACAAACCCAACCTGGTTGTGACATTTTCATACAGCCAAAACTGGACGCGCGTTCTTCCCTGGAGGTACCGGAAGATGAGGTTGATGGGTTGGACCATCACCTTCTGAACTTTGCCGCGTGCGCTCATCTTTGCTCTGGAAAAGAACTATAGTGATAATTGATAAAGAAATCGAGAATAGAAGTTTAGAGAAACAGCATGCGAAAACAAATTCAGTGCGTGTCAACGTTCTTACACACATGAAATTTTGAGGTGCCTTTAAGGCCTACGAGTATAAATCGTCAAGTAATTCAAAATATCAAAAGCAATTCTAAAAAGCGAAGATTTTTAGAAATAAACCGCGAAGAGCATTTAGAAATTTCGAATCCTGCTGGTCCAACGAGTTACGATCAGCGCACAAAGAGAGGTGTCAATTGGAGCGCCCGTAGTCAAGGAATTGACAAAATCTTACCGAACAAAACGGTTGAACAAGCTTCACAAAAATATCGAAATGCACAATTTATCCACTAGAAAAACATATCAAAATCTAAAAAATCATTGTTGCTTCTTCCCGTATTCATCCCTGAGACTGCGCTTGTACATCAGGCGGTAGAAAAGAGTCGGCCAAAGCCATCTGAAAAAGAGAAATTTTTGAACGAAAACGAAACGGTTACCTCAAGAAAATTCCGGTTCTGTGGACGAACGGGGCTAGGATGAGCTCGATGTCTCTTCTAAAAAAATTAGGTTTATCAAGGCGCTGTAAAAGTAACTACCTTTCCGCGGAATCCAGGATAGCTTTGGCCGAATATTCTGAAGAATAGCCCTTGGCTTGGTCCTGGTCCTCCTTTGCCACTGGTTGCCCATTGATGTCAAGGGCCTAAAAAAGGGTCTGATAGCCGAATTCTTCTCACCTTTGCGCCAAATCCGGTATTCATATAGCCAGCCGACACGATGAGGATCTGCAGGTTGTGGCGCTCCTCGCCTCGCATCGAATCGAAGAAACCCTATAGGAAATTAAATCGAAGTAGAAGAACTAAGTACCTGCAGAGCGTGCTTACTCGCCGAATATGCGCTTCGATATGGCACTGCAACGCGCCCTTGCAAGCTGCTCGTAACAATGATACACCCTAAAAAGTTGAAGTTGAAATGCTTAAATTGGCCACACCTTCGTCCGGAATAAACGGCAGCAGGGCTTTTGTCACCGTGATGTGGCCAAAGTAGTTTACCTGGAGTAAAATGTTAAATAAAAAGTAAAAAGGCATACTTCCATAATTTGTCGCTGAACCTTGATCGGCGTGTCGGTAATGGGGCCGCGATTCGAGAGACCGGCGTTGTTGATGAGGACATCGATCGTCTTCCCGTCGATCGACAGCTCGACCAGTTTTTCCAGATCTGTAGGCTCGCAAATGTCCAGGTATCTAAAGTAACTTTGCGATTTTTTCGGATAATAGTTACCGGTATGCCGGCTCGTGCTTGTTTTGGACACCAGACGCCTTCAGCTCCTCGGCGAGCTCACGAAGCTTGTCAATCGAGCGGGCGGTGAGGATCAGCTTTGCGCCACGTGCGTACAGCTCGGTGGCCAGGGCGCGGCCAAGACCCGTTGAAGCACCTGGATAAGGATATGTAAAGGCATTTAGAAAATCAAATTACCCGTAATCAGGACAGTTTTGTCGCGGAAGCTGAGGCGAGGTTGGTTGTGCGGGCCGGGGACGAGCTTCTGGGCCAACTTTGAAATTGCGTAGAGGCCGGCTGGTAGTAAGATCCATTGGATGTTGCTGAAAATAGAATCATCGTCGTTGTTTTCTAGAAATCAACATTTTTTCTAAAACTCAAATTTCAGATTTTCCTGAAAATAAAAGTCTTATAGATTTTTAACGAGGGGCCAAACTTCCTTTATTCAGCCTAACCTTCACGGTAATAACACAACGTATTTTTATAGTTTTTAATAACTCGTTTACGAAAAAGCCTTGAAACGTTCTCTGTTAATTTAAAAATTCTGCACGTTTTCGACTTCTTTTATACATCCGGGACCAAAAAAAATACGGTACCTTTTCAAATGCTGCACCACAACATCCAGAGATTCGTGGAGATCCATACGGCTTCTTCCTGAAACACTAATTGCGGTTTTGAGCAAGGAAAACAAACAATAACCTAGCGCTACATAAGTTTTGTCAAGAAACCAATAAAGCAGGAGGCCGCGATGCCAAATCGACGGCGCTTATCGCAAACAACTGCGCCGGCACACCGGCTGCAGACTACAGAGTGGCCTTGGCAGAAAACAACGCGCCCCAATGCATGAAAAAGCTCCTCAAAAACCTCTTTAGGTGTCGCCGGCTTGCACGTGTCTATAATCCGCATGTGATTTCGGTGAAGTGAAATGACTTCTAACACTTTATTGCAATCAATGTTATTAAAATGGAGAGCATATTACAGGCGATACCCATAGCGTGGATTAGGCTTCTAAACATAAAAGGCGCAAAATAAGTAAAACACATCGTGACGGGGGGTATTTTTGGCTGGCACAAAAGGCTGTGCCATCGAAATATTAGGGATACTTGAAGGGCTGATTGTCTGGATGATGGAATCGGACCCGCTACTTCGTTGAATACACACACAAATAATCAGCTAGCAATGATCGGCACATATAAGGGGGAATTTGAGTTAGTTGTGGGAACCCACCAAAACTAGAAAAGTCGGAAAGACTAAATTTTAGGCCGAGGTCAGGAAACGAGAATTATATATCCGGATTCCGTTGGAATTGCATAAGGATGAGATACGGGTAGAAGGCCGGTTCTAATTAAGACTACCGTCTGGCCCTGTGATTCTGCGGACGTGGTGCTGCCGGCGCCATCATTGAAACGGCATCATCATCGGGAACGCTGAAAAGAATTAGATAAAAAAGGAATGACAATTTACTTTTGCTGTCCAAGCGCAGGGACGTCGGGGGCAGGTGCGGTCGGGCGTCGGCATAAGCGATGCTTCAGCCGTGTGTCGCCGTATTCACAGACAACCGCTTGCTTTTTCCTGAAAAAAAAAAGAATAAAACTAACGATAGATAAATTGCCTGTTCAACGCGTTTAGAAGCTTCTGCGATTCCTCGCCGGGCTGGATTCCGTGGTATGTGCAATTCCGCAACACGACCAGGTCAACGCCAAGTTTCTAAGAAAAAGCAAATGTCAATTTGTTCAACAAAGAACTTACGTCGATCGTCCTCTCCAAGTGCGGCATGTCCTTTGACCGGAAATCGATGTCGACGAATTCAATCGATTTTAGGTGCCACGCGCGGATGTGTACGAGTCCACGGAGGACTCTGTCGAACGATGCATAGTTTGCCTAAAATTAAATGAAAATAATGAATCAAAATTTGTACCGCAAATGGCCGGATGTCGCATTTGGAGTGGAACATCAAAATGTACTTCTTGTCTTCCTGTGTCCGCATCACGGAGACCCTAAAAAGGAAAATAAGAGATTGCAAAGGACAAATTTACCGATCTGGGGATAGGCCCGCGCTGTACATGAAGGCAACCCCTTCGAGGAACGTGTTGCCAGAGGTCTTCAGAAGAAGTTTCTCGGTGGCAAGGGCTACCAGTGACTTCATCGGCGTGTGGGCCATTCACAGGGCTGAAAAAGGTGGTAAATTTAATGCAGAAAGAAGAAAAACGATAAATGTTTGAAAGGTCAATGCGAAAAATGCGGAAGCTGCCTATCATAACGAAGAAATTTGAACCGTTCGTGCAGGAAAAAAAACTAAAGCTCTTTTTTCGCCCTAGCTGGGAGAGAACAACTGCTTTACGCTGGGTCACCGTGGTCAGTTGGAGCGACAGGGGGAAGTGAACCCTGGGTGTTGTCTCGGTCAATCGTATAGTTGAAAAAGATGGATAATGCATTCCTTTCGAAAAGTGGCCATAGACTTGACACGAAATAAGCTAGTTTGCTTCAAAAAATTAGAAAGGGCAGCGGCAAGCTAAATGACGTCTATTGCGAGAAAACTACGCCAAGAAGTCAAAAACCAAGCACAGAAACAGTTAGAAAGGAGCGGTTCAAAGGGAAACATCTAATTAAACCCGGAAATGTGACTGCACCCGGCGCAAAGGTCCAACGAACGTGTGCGGGCGACGAGGAAGCGGCAAAAAAGGACTGGCGTCGGGCCGGTAGCCAGCAAACGTCCGAAATGTCCCCCTCCCCATCCCTCGTGTCGCGCAAATAAACGGCCAAATTTGGAAACGCCGAGCAAGGATGAGGACGGAAGAGACGGATGGCTCGCACCGGGGGCCTAGGGGTCAACGGACCGTTGGGGGACCCATTGATCCGGGTGTGGCCCAGAGCCGTGGTCATCAATTGGGCAAACTGTCGGGGCGACGCTGGGACTGGGAAAAGTTATCTCACCTTCATGTGGACCGTGAAAAGCGGGCGAGTAAATGAAAAATATCGAAAAATAACCGGCGCCCGTACGTAATACAACGCTGGACAGTACGTACTGTGTTAAGAGGTATTGTCGCGTACATGAAAGTTGATTTTCCGGGTTTCCGTTATTAAAAACTTGTTTAGCTTTCCTTTCATTACACTACGATTCATCCTTTAATAAAAACGCGCACGAGAGGGGGCGAAGGGGCTAGGCTACGGGGCGCTCCAATACCCCTCGCGTAATGCATAGTTAAGCTAAGGGGGCCATCTTTTCCACTTTCAACTGGCTATAACTTTTTTCTGAGAAGATTTCATAATCTACTTGAGTGTACAAAAAAATAGAACAGCTTCTGCTCTATCTTTTGGTCCAGGTTTCCTGAAAATCGTACACGGCAATCGGGCGCCCGGTCAGTTTGAAGTTGAAAAAAATGAGGTACCTAAGACAACGGGCATCATAGGGAAGCTAAATGTTTGCCCATAGCGCCTCAATTGCATTTTTTGATAAACTATAGACTAGCAACTATCCAATAAAGTGCAAAATCGCATCACCTTGACATCTACATCACGCTGCAATAGAAACTTAGTTAAAATTTTCAACTGACTATAGTACGTTTTCCTGGAACCTGCTTGAAAGCTAGGAACACAGAACAAACTTCGCTCTATCTGCCGCAACCAGTTTTAGAACGTCGTAGCGTTGTGATTTTAACAGCGGTCGATTTTGGAAATATGCATGAGTCCGCTGTTTTTCTTCATCCATTCTGCGCGAAAGAAAGTGATAGGATGCTTCTTGATTCGACTAGAGTCATGGCATTCCACTAGGAACATTTTCCGCAAAAAAGCAAAACGAAAATGCGGAGGCCTGCGAACCCGGGAACCGAACCCGCGTTCCCTGTCCCGGGGCTCAACCGCCGCCTTAGACCACTACACCACGCCCCGACCACCCCTCCCGTGCGCGCTCCGAAAGGCCGTGATTAGTAAATAGAAAAATATAGATTGTTTTAGTTCTATTATGTTACTTTACGATAATTTTTTTACCTGGATTTTCTAATGCACATGACTTTTTATGAAAGGAATTTGATTAGCCTTGTTCGGGTGCATTTTTATAAAGAGAACATCATGCGAAAAGGTTTTTTCAACCAGCAACCGAATCCTTACATGAAAACAGTTTATGGGCGATGTGTTGAAGTCGTAAACGAATAGCAAGACCAAAAATCGAACCAGCTTTCGATTTTTGGCATCCCATTCGCATAAAAATCCGACCGCACCCAGCTGACAACCGCCCCGGATTTCACTTCTTATCCAGTCCGCTGCCAGAAGAAGCTGAACGGGTGACGAGCCAAATTGAAACTAATCGAGCAGCGGGTTGCTGAAGAGGGAATTAGCGAGTGACTAAAGGCCGGCTGGTCGGCTTGCACCGAAGCGGGGCAGATGTTGAATGGGGAATGGCTGGGAACGGTGAGCAGAAAATGACCGGCTTTCAAAAGCCCGAAGGGAACCACCGACCGCACACGGGGGGTCGGCTCTTCCACACAAAAAACCAGTGGATGTGCCCGGAAAAATCGGGTTATTGAAAGAAAGGGGGTGTTGGATTGTGTGGAGGGATAGGTCAACGAGGGCAACGAGCGATAGATATGAATTTTTTGGTGTGATGATCGAGGTGGTCGAACAGAAAGTGTAGCTTTCGAGAGCGGGTAAATAGGATTATAGTCGTTTAATAACTAGACTAGGCGTATCGGAGGTGGTACCAGTGACTCATTTTTTATGCGAAAACGATATTTTTGTGGTTTACCGACCTTACGATCACTAAGAGGAAGTGTGCTTTTGAGTGATCGGAAAGGCGGTTTGAGACGTCGTTGATTCGATGGCGAATTGAATTCTGGACAAGCTTCCGTTGTTTGTTTTTGGCGGAATGGGTGTCCTTGGTTTTATAAAATTAGAAAATTACCAGGTGATTTTTTTAATTTTATTAAATAATGGGAAGCCATTCCTTAAAAATGAACAACCGAAGCTTGCGCGAATTTCAATTTTCTATCGAATGCGCTTTGTCTCGAACCGTTTTGCCGATGACTCAAAAAAAATATACACCTTGTTAGAGCTCGTAAGGTTCGCTAGAAGTCCAAAAGGCATCCTTTTTCGCATAAAAATGAGTCAGGAATCTTCTGACCATCCGTCAACCCCGCCGAGTCCAAAAATATTAGCCAGCTGACAGGGGCGGCGCCAAGTCGTCTCATCGTCGGCGGCCCCGTTTTTTGTCACGGGAATAGTAGGAGTGACTGGCACTGCCTCAGCGATACACACGTGGTCAAGACGACCCTAAACCCGAGAACGCACTTTTTGGGATCGGACCCTGGTCAGGCCACTAGCCGCGGCCGCAGCGTCCAACGGACCACAGAGACCCGCTCAAAACAGCCCAGTTGGTGTTGTCCCGGAGACCCGATAGCTTTTTGGAAAACCGAGGGGGCCCGGGGGTAAATACAAACAACGGTACGTAGGGGGGTATTTTCGCGGGTCCCGGTTGTGGACGAAATTTTGGTTTTGAGCGGTAGGTTCGGTCGTAAACGATAAATAGGGTTGGTTAGTGGTTGTTTTCAGGTTTTTTTTTCATATTTGTGGAAGGTATTGTTGACCGTAGCTCGGGTTGATGGCTATTGGCTTGACCAGGAGGAACAGTTTTTTTTGAATTTCCGGTTGAAAATTGGCGCCTAAATTTTGAAAGGTAGTGAATTTTCTCAAACTTGATAAAATATCTGATACAAACGTAACATGCCCAGCGAGAGGGATTATTTTTACAGCTTTCTAGCGCTGATCATGGGCGAAAAACTGGCGTCTGAGTTTTGGAAGTAATTAAATGGCTTTGAAACCGGGTTTGCTGACTTTTTAGCGGTTATCTGACGAGTTATCTGAAGGATTGATTCTTCGGTTGTTAGCTAGTTATGAGAACCATTTAACGCGTTGCTGGAACAAATTATACGCGCTTTAAAAGTTTTATTACTGAACCAGCGGGGGAGGAGCCGCTTCGCGACTCTCCCCCGCTGGACCCCGTCTAGGCCCTATGAATCGAGCGCCCTTCCACATAAAGTTACCATGAAGAAAGAAAAACGCATCTCCCATGAAAACCTCTTTGTATTGGCATGCGGCGCAAGCTTAAACTGCTAGTCTCGTTATTAAGCCTGCGGCGCATGCTTGATCGGCCAGGTCCTTATCCAGCGGTCATCGCGCAACGGCCTTATCCAGCGGTCAGCGGCGGTCGGCGCGGTCATCCTGCGGCCAAATCTTAAGCGGTTTGCTTCGAGATAAGCCTGCGGCGGAAGTTTGAGCGGTTACCTCCTTTTTTAGCCTGCGGCGCTAGCTTGAGCGGCTGGCTTCGTTCTAAAGTCTGCGGCGCTAGCTTGTGCGGCTGACTTCGTTCTAAAGCCTGCGGCGCTAGCTTGTGGGGCTAGCTTCGTTCCAAAGCCTGCGGCGCTAGCTTGTGGGGCTAGCTTCGTTCTAAAGCCTGCAGCGCTAGCTTGTGGGGCTAGCTTCGTTTTAAAGCCTGCGGCGCTAGCTTGTGGGGCTAGCTTCGTTCTAAAGCCTGCGGCGCTAGCTTGTGGGGCTAGCTTCGTTCTAAAGCCTGCGGCGCTAGCTTGTGGGGCTAGCTTCGTTCGAAAGCCTGCGGCGCTAGCTTGCGCGGCTAGCTTCGTTCTAAAGCCTGCGGCGCTAGCTTGTGGGGTTAGCTTCGTTCTAAAGCCTGCGGCGCTAGCTTGTGGGGCTAGCTTCGTTCTAAAGCCTGCGGCGCTAGCTTGTGGGGCTAGCTTCGTTCTAAAGCCTGCGGCGCTAGCTTGTGGGGCTAGCTTCGTTCGAAAGCCTGCGGCGCTAGCTTGTGGGGCTAGCTTCGTTCTAAAGCCTGCGGCGCTAGCTTGTGGGGCTAGCTTCGTTCTAAAGCCTGCGGCGCTAGCTTGTGGGGCTAGCTTCGTTCTAAAGCCTGCGGCGCTAGCTTGTGGGGCTAGCTTCGTTCTAAAGCCTGCGGCGCTAGCTTGTGGGGCTAGCTTCGTTCGAAAGCCTGCGGCGCTAGCTTGTGGGGCTAGCTTCGTTCTAAAGCCTGCGGCGCTAGCTTGTGGGGCTAGCTTCGTTCTAAAGCCTGCGGCGCTAGCTTGTGGGGCTAGCTTCGTTCGAAAGCCTGCGGCGCTAGCTTGTGGGGCTAGCTTCGTTCGAAAGCCTGCGGCGCTAGCTTGCGCGGCTAGCTTCGTTCTAAAGCCTGCGGCGCTAGCTTGAGCGGCTAGCTTCGTTCTAAAGCCTGCGGCGCTAGCTCGCGCGGCTAGTTTCGTTCTAAAGCCTGCGGCGCAATTTTGAAGCGCTAGCTCTGACCTTGGGCCCGCGGCGCTAGCTTGCCCGGCTAACTTCCTTCCGAAGCCTACGGCGCTAGTTTCGGGGGCGGGCCTGAACCTTTAGCCTGCTGCGCTAGTTTCAGCGGCTAGCGTCGTTCCAAACTCTGCGGCGCTAGCTTGATCAGTTAGCTTGATTCCTTAGCCTGCGGCGCATGCTTGAGCGGGTAGCTTCATTCTATAGGCTGCGGCTTGAGTGAATAACTTCATAATAACGTCCCTACACGGAAATCTACTCCAAAACGCACTATCCGCGCAAAAAGCAAAACAACTAAGATTTCCGAGGATCGAACCTCCGATGGTTAGATTAGCAGGGCGAAGCGCTAACCACTACACCATGCAATGCTTGGCAGCACGCGCCAAACACCCGTTTTGGGCATTTCCCGGGGCAAGGGAAGGAAAGGCATCGAGAGGCAGATCCAAAGAGACGACCAAACTCGCGAGTGCAACTGGCAAGAATGAGCAAATTTGTATTTTTTCACATTATGCAAATTAGGCTTCCCGGACCCCCAAAAATCAATAAAACCGGCTTTAACTTTGTAAACTTGTATTTTATCGGGATTCTGAAAACGCCATCGGAAAGAGGAGGGTCGATTCCCCCGGGTGACGGAGAATTAGGGCATTTTGGACACGGGAAGGGCCTCAAATCGGGCCTCGAAAGTGACATCCACACACACACACACACAGAGATACACTCCAAAATTATATAAGGTAGGATTTTTTTGGACGAAAGACAGATGACGAACTAAAAAAAAGAGAACTTTAGCAGTTTATTTTACCTTGATTTTCGAAAAGTTTTCTAACGACTACCAGGGGCCGTTTCTTCGAGTGATTCCAAGTTCCCAGAAAAATGTCAGAAGTTCTGCGAATAAAATGGATAGATAAGACTCCCAAAAATCGTCCAAAAATTCGTATAAGTTCAATCGCCAGAATTACGACCGGGGTCGTCCCCCACCGAGCGCTTGAGAACTGATAAAATGGGCGTGGGAGCCTAGCGTAGCCGCGTGGAAAAAAAGCGTAAAAGGGCCCGCCGGGATGAATAGTCACATGTTGGACCCGGGGCGGCCCGGATCACTGGGAGCCATCCCGAATAGGGCAGTGGGAAGGACCCCGGCCATTTATCACGCACTACCCCCGCCAAAAAGGGCATCGGATTTGGCGGCGGTCGGCACCGCAGGGTTCAGCAACGTGGACTAGACAAAGTACAAGTCGACGCGTTGCGAGTAGTTGATGAGGGGATGAGGAAGCGATTCGAGTGATTGCCTGTCGACATTCGACCCCCTTACGAGAACTGGCTGGCCCAGGTGCTCAAGAAAAGGGCGCGAAAACTGCAGCTGTAAGGTTTTCTGGCCAGGTTTCAGTTCTGGACTGTTATCGGGGGGGGGGGGGGGGGGAACCCGATTTTTCCCTATGATTCTCTATGGCCCTTTAACAAAATACAAAACCATTTTATAGCACTTTCCATAATTGTTAGGTTTAAAAACAATATGAAACATAACAAAAATTTTCGAAAGTTCTTGACTTTGTCCCCAAAAAAGGTCAAAATTTTATAATTTTGTAATTTCAATAGCAACATTTTTATTAACTTTCTAGCAAACAAAATCTGCTAAAAACGCTATCAAATTACATTATATTTTATCAACAGGTGGAAAACTAGAAAGTGGTTGGTGAAGGTGAAGTAATTAAAGTTGGATTAGAATCACGTTACCCCTAAAGAATTCACGAAAAACAAGTGGTTTGTCCTGCGAATAAGCAGTAGCTATTTCAAAAATTCTTTATATATTTAAATACTTTGATAGTTCCTCTTTTTTCGGCCTATACGATACGATTGAAAGAACAAAAAATGCCACCAAAAAAATCTTAGCTAGCAGACATTTTTCTTAAGGTACATTTCTGCCGTAAATTGTCCACGCCATGTTCAAAAGTAAAAAGGGTTCGCGTTCAAAAATGGCCGAAAACATGAGAACCCTCAAAAAACAATCCATTCCCTCGCAGCTGAGTGAGGGATGGATGAGGCGAAGCGTAGTGGGGTAGGGTAGGGAGATCGGAGGCAGTGAACCCAAGGCGGGTGGAGGCGATTCAAATTGGGGCTCCTTTTTTGGGGTCGCAGCAGCATCGCCCGGAGCCACATGGACTCCGGCCCCCTGGTGTTGGCGTCTTTTCGTGCTGACTGGCCGCCTGGCGCGCTCTCTCTCTCTCTCTCTCTCTCTCTCTCCTGTTCGTGCAAGTGCAGTCTGTCTGTCCATCGGTTTGTTCGCTTTTCGTGTCTGTGTCTCGTGCTCTCAAGTGCTCTCTCGCCCCTCTGTGTCTTCTGCCCCTCTGGTGTTCGCAGGCTCTCTGGTTGCGGTCACTCCGTTCAACCAGACCACCAGCCTCGAATCGCGCGCTTCCGCCCCCCAGCCCTGGCTTCTTCCGACCCCAATTAAAAAAATTTTCGGTCGAAGTAGCGGCGCGGAGGCAAAGGGATACATACCGACAGATTACACCCGGGAGATGGAATCGAGGATTAAGAATTTTATGACATTCGCTTCGAATCGTTCGAGTCGTTTTCAAGTGTATAGTTTTGGCTTTTTTCTATTGAGGAGACCATAGGAATGAGGAAGAAAAAAAAATCTATATAAAAAGGTGTTCAATTCTGTGGATAGCAATAATTTTGAAGCGTTAACAGGAACAAATTGTCATTGTTACCTCGTTCTACAGAAATTTTGGGCTGATTTTAGAAAATTAGAAGTATTCGATGGGCCGGGTCCACGAGAAAAATTTAGGAAGAGTACAGCAACATATTTAAAGGGCACGTTCAGGGATGTTTTTTTTTGGAAAAAAGCAAAGATTTTTGCCGCGTCCGGGAGTCGAACCCGGGCCTCCCCGCTCGGGAGGCGCGGACGGATACCAGTCAGCCACAGCTACAACCTGGCTTGGTGGCGAGAGGCGCCCCACCCAGGAAAGGAGGGAATTGTCACGGCACGGGCAGGCAGTGCGCGCGGTCCCTACGTTCATAGGGTGTATACGTTGGACAGAGTATACGCCCCTCTCGGAACGTGCGCTTTAACGGTTGTTCGATAAGCTGTGTCAACCAGGACGGAATTCAAAAATATCTAGATGAACACGGATCGAACTCGATAGAAAAACCAAGAAAACTTGGAGCTATGACGCTCTGCACATAGGCGAATACCCATAACCAAACACGTAGTTTTTAGGTGATATCATAGTGATCCACGGATCAACTTCAAAGAAATCGATTATATCTCGCCAAACAACCATCCCCCATAATTTTGTCCCCCGAGGCACCGGCCCTGCAGCGAAGTCGATAATGCATATGGTCAAGGGTTGACCGGCTGTTGGTGGCGAGGCGCACTTATCGAATCGCGCATAAACCTGTCGAAGAATAGCATCAGAGGCAAGATGATGGTATAACAGATGATATTACGAGGAGAGAGATAGAGAGAGAGAGAGAGAGAGAGAGAGACAGAGAGAGAGAGAGAGAGAAAGGGGGAAGCGAAATCGGAATTTTGTTCGTTCATATATAATAATGACGTTCATTGTTCGTATATAATGTTTTTAACGACTGTAGCTTTTCTAGGGATAAAATTTCCGTTTTCACCGCGAGATGAGGGTACCAATTGCCTTTTTTGAATTAGTAACGTAACAAGCAAAAATTATATTGTTTCAGTTAAGAAATGAACGATATGCTACTTGGTTCTTGCCGATCGTACGTTATTTATTTTCCTATGTTGTACTTTATTAAATTCTTCTTTATATAACAATCTCGCTCATCTTCCGATTATACTTGAAGGAATCGCTGGAGGGTGGTCGCCTGCTTGGCGGTCTTTGATAATCTCGAGTTCTTGGCCGAGAGGGAGTGCGAGCTCGCGGTGGAGTCTTAGGCCGGATTTTCTCGTTTTCAAGCTAAATTGACTTCAATTTTACGAACTCGATCAGCTATACCTTGTCCTTATCCAACAGCTCGGCCAGCCGACGGTTGTAGTTGAATTTGTCGATTTCTAAGTGGTTTTTGAGAGACTTCTGCAGTTTTCAAACCTGTATCTCGATTAGCAGTTAATGGACGGTCGGCTTTCCGATAATTTCCGCCGTCCGGATGATCGTGAGTGTATCGTAGGACCTACAAGAACAATAAAACAAAACGAAAAAATTAATACCTCTGATAAAATATAGTCATCGCTGGTCGGATCGCCACGGAATGCGGCTGCAGTCATCGGTCGCTCTTCGGTAGCTGAATAAGAATGACCTTCGATGCTACTATGAAAACCTAAGCCCAAGCCAAGCCCAAGCCTATCTATAAGCAATCCATCCAACCGAATCCATAGCTTTGCCTTGACCGCTCCTTTAAAGCGCACGTTCAGGGAGGGGCCGTGTACTCGTCTCAACGTGTACACCCTATGGACGTAGGGACCGCGCGCGCTGCCTGCCCGTGCTGTGACAGGCCAATCCCCTCCTTTGTGGCGTGGGGCGCCCCTCGACCCCTTGCCAGGCTGTAGCTGTGGCTGACTGGTATCCATCCGCGCCTCCCGAGCGGGGGGCCCGGGTTCGACCCCCGGCCGCAGCAAAAAACTTTACTTTTTTCCAAAAAAAGTCCTTGAACGTGCCCTTTAAAACCCACAATTCTCCTCCGTCGTGGTATGAGTCTCTTCAACATCTTCATACTGCCCATTCTGAATTGCCTGGATCAGCAGCTCCAAGTCAAAATCGCCGTCACCCATCCCGGCCTCGCGCAGCGCTCGTTCTTTTCGAAGCTTCTCCTTCAGACGCTTGATCTGAAATGCCGGTATAACATTGGACTCTTAGTGTTCAGGACCTGTTCATGTCTCCTTCGCTTGGTCTCCTTGTCAATCTCCTCCTCCTTCTTCTGCTCGGCCCATTTGTTGAAGGAGAACGTGTTGAAGACGTTGGCCTCGCCCATTGTGACCTAGAATGCTGAAAAGATATCTAGCAAAGTGTCATTCAAGGCTACGAGTATTGCTTGCGATTAATAGAGTTTTCGCGGATTTACGAGGTTATTCAAAGGGAGGCGGCTTGACAAAATTATGCAAAAGGAACAAGCGTGAACTGCTTGGTGACGACGCCAGCACTAAAATCACCTTAAATAGCGGGCAAAAAACCGCACAAACACCTTCTGAACCGTCAGACAGCTGTTCGGGAATCGTCGAAAAGCTCCACCCCCATTGCGGCTTCCGATCCAACCATTGTTCGCCAATCGCCTAGTAACCGAGCTTTTGTTCGCATTCAGGCCCCCTAATTTGGTATTCATCTTTTGAACCCGGCCCGCAATTTCTGTTTTCTGCTCCATTGAAATGTCGGTGTAACCGATTTCTTGTGTTCTTTGGGTGGGGAAGCTTCAAAAATTAAGACAATTGAATTGGGTTTGCAATCACCAAAAACGCAAAAATGTCAAAGTTTTCGAAAGTTAAAAAATGTAAAGCTGTCTTCGCAAGAAACTTAAGGCATTGGCTTAGACTTAAGCTGAAGAAAAGCTTCAACAGTTAGACATATGTTAATTCGAGGAGCATTTCAAGCCATATTTTCCACTAATTTCCAAAAGCAATAAAATTTTTGCATTTTCGTAGTGAGATACTATACCATCTTTATTTCATGATCTGCATCCAATTTTTTTTGCAAAATTCTTACAAACGACGAACTTCGATATGAAACAAATTGCCCTTCCTCGTTTTTTTTTATGTTTTTCTGATACAATGTGCTTTGAATTTTGACACATTTCGTGTTATTTGGTAATTCGCATGTGATTTTAGAGGCGTACCACTTTCTTCATACATTGTTTATTCTACAGTACACGGAATCGACAATGTATATATTATGCGCCGAAACCATGACGCTCAATGAAATTATGCAATATATAAACCAAAACTTAAGAATAATCATACCATCGGAATCAGTGTCTAGTCATCGCGAATGTACGTTTTACTGGAAGGAAAAAAACGGGGGCGAAACCGGACAGGATTTGGTAGGATAGCACATTTCGGAAGCCGGGTAGGGACAGTGAAATTTGATGAGATCAGGGAGCTCTGGGGTTTTTCTGAATTTTGATAATTGAAAAGTCTTTTTAAGCATTAATGAGCTTATTTTTCAATTTACCAAAACCCCGCTACTTTAAAGACACACTATATTGCAATAAAAAAAACTGAAAAGAAAAATGAAAGTAAGTTATACAAAATCAATGAATATTTCCTCACGGGGAGGACGGAACACACCCGCTGCATAGAAGGAAGGGGTAATAAAGATAAATTCTCCAAAATTTGAGAATTCACCGTAGCAGCCTGGCAAATATTCCGGGGGTATACTCGTTCCGATGCTGGACAAGAGTTGCGCTAATCTGGCTGGCGGGGTACGGTAGCCGGGGGCACTGGATAGCAATGACAAGAATTTCAACGGGGTGGGCCGCTCAGAATTTGAGCGCGCAATACATATCAGGGTGTAGGTACAATCACAGAAATGACAATTAGGGATCAGGGGTTACCAGTTCTCGAAGAGTTTGAGCTCTTCTTTGGTGCCGACGGGTCCGGGGTCGGTGTTTTCTTCGTACGAGTCGAAGTTGCCCGTGTCGCCGGCGTGGTAGAGGGTGGGGACGATGGGAGGCTGAAATATTGGAATATTAATGCCTTTTTGTGCGATTTGATGACATTTTTCATTTAAAGAAACGTGTAAGTCTACGATGGAACGGCCAAAAAACTTTAAACTTTAAAAGATCGTGCAAGAAATTACTATAAATTCTACTGGTTGTGGGTGCGTATCCTTTTTGCTGCCGCGACACGCAACGCTGGCCGCAATAGAGAGGCATCGAAGTACGCAATTGAATTCCGGTGACGCTCACGCCGCATGTCACGACGCGGACAAGCTCATGGGAAACCCACAGAGAAAACTCTATGGTTTTGCCTTGTCTGTACCTTTAAAATGGCTTCAAAACAGCATTTATAGCCTATCATGAATGCTTCATGTTTGTGATCGGTATATTTATTTTCGCGTTATTAACAAACATACCGTCAGCCGCATCGTCTCCACATCATCCCAGTTAATATGGGAGAAGAACCGATGGCCCATCACGTCTTCAGCTCCCCCCTTCATACAACCCAGCCGCCGGGTTCGGTCCTCTTCAAGGAGCTTCCGGACGAGGTCCCTGAACCGGAATTTGAGCACCGCAAGAAGCGACTCACTTTGCGACGAGGTCGAAGCTCCTGGGGAATTTGAGGTTGTGCTCCAGGATTGCGGCGTAGATCTGCTGGGCGCATTTGCCGACGAATGGTGGCTTGCCGACGAGCATTTCGTAGATGAGGATGCCTGGAAAGTAATGGTAATCCTGATATTTCGATTATAATACCTAAGCATAAGCTTAAACCTTAGCTTAAGCCTAAGCATATGCCTAAGCTAATCCTAAGCCTAAGCTGAAACTAAGCCTCAGCCTAAACCTAAGCTAAGCCCATGCTAAGCCAAAGCTAAGCCTGAGACAAGCCTAAGCCGAAGCTTAAACCCACTTACCTAACGCCCACCAATCCACGGCCTTATTGTGCCCCTTCTTTGCGACCGATTCTGGCGCCAAATATTCTGGAGTCCCGCAAAGCGTGTAGGTGCTGAAATCATATGGTTAATAAGTTAAAATCGAAAGTACAAAAATTCATCCATCATCACTTAAAATAGGATATAAGCATTAGAGAGCTCCCAAACAATTAGAGAGAACAATGGCTAGGTATCGATGCTGGCCAAATTAACGTTTTTGGGGGTTTTGAGAGGTTGTATCTGGCCAGAATCGAGCGAGTTATCGTCTCAATTACCGGTTCGTAACGATTTGGTCATGTCCCGGACTGGGCGATCTGAATTTTTTTGGGCTTCAGCGAACCAAATAGTCGAATTTTCGAGCTTTTTGAGGAATTATGCCAACCCCCACCCCCCCCAAAATAAAATTACCCCCCACCCCCCCCCCTTTCCCCCAAATTTTTATTTTCTAAGCTTTAAGATATCACAAAACCTATTATTGTTTAAAATACGGTAAAATTGTAAAAACACTGCCTTCTATAAAAACCAACCGATCCCGCAGCTCCTTGGCGAACCCGAAATCGGCCATCTTGATGTGCCCCTCCTTCGTCAGCATCAAGTTTTCCGGCTTCAAGTCCCGGTATACCTATAATAAAAAATATTTAATGTATATATTATATAATCAACATTTAATAATAGTTATAAAATTACTTACAATATTTTTGGAATGTAAAAATGAGAGGGCTGAGGTGATTTCGGCCGCGTAGAAGGTGGCCATGGGGAGGGAAAAGCGGCGAGCGGCTCGGAGATAGCTAAAATAATATTTTTCGGTGAATGTAAATGATTTTAAAATAGAGTAATCTTGCAGTATACTTGAAAAAATTATTAACACTTAAGTGGTATCGTTAATGTAAGTTTACTTACCTAAACAATTCACCCCCAGGCACGAATTCCATAATCATGTACAGGTTGCGCTCATCCCGTTCGGTGGCATGCCTGGAAAAACACTGCAATTTTAATTTATCGATTTTCTCACTGTTTTTTGTAAAATTTTCGATTTTCCATTCCGTTCCAGTCCCCGGAACGGATCAAAAATTCCCTGCCCCGGGTCATGTGTCCATTTGCTGGAAATCATTAAGTGGAACCGGGGGCCCCGGGGCCAGCTGCCCAGTGGCCCAAAAAACAGGATTGGCACCTTGGGACGCAAGGTACAGTAGTTTTATGGGGTCAGGTTAAGATTTTGGGGCTGATAAGGTGGTCTGGAATCCGGAAAACAACTCTAGACATCTTCTAGTTATCAATCAGCTTAGGTTTCGTCTTGGGGTACCTTTTAAAGCCTTTTGATCTACAGTAAAACTTACAAATTTACAATGAACGGGTGCTGGATCAAATTGAGAATGTGCTTTTCGTTGTGAACGTGCTCGACCTGACGGGTCGTGACGAGCTAAAATATCGTTTTTAAGGCCAAAACGTATCTAGCTTACCTTATGCATATTCAGCACTTTCAGGGCGTAGTGCTTCTTGGTTTCTCGGTGACGGGTGAGTTGGACTCGTCCAAAGGTGCCGGTGCCTGAAAACATGAAAATAATTTTTAGATTCCATCTCTCTCACGCTCTTTTCTCCCTCCTCCCCCCCCCCCTCTCCTCCCCTCTCCTCTCTCTCTCTCTCTCTCTCTCTCTCTCTCTCACTCTCATACGCTTTTCTACTCTTTCATTAGTGCGTTTTCCTGTCTCGTATGTTCATTTTTCAGCCGCTTTTAAGTTTAGTCACTCCCAATTTTCTTAAGAAATCCATTTCCTCACTTTTCACGTTTTCAAAACGAGGTGAGTAACCACACCACCACCGATCGGCGGCAACACAAAAGCCCGATGATCGCCCGCGTCGTAAAGGTCACACATACACGGCTCCAGCGCGCCTACTCGAGGGCTTTTCACCCCTCTGGTTTTTTTGTCCGGCAGGGCCCCCAACCTCAAGAAGACATGTGCTCACCCTTTCCCCCTTCACATCCACTCCACTGTTTATCCAATGGACCCAGCAGGGTCGCGGCTGGGGGTCTTGAGGGTTCCGAGGTATCCATCTACTCATCCCTCTACTCATCCCCGCAATACCCTATATCCGTGGTTTGGAAAAACAAGATTTGTGGATCAAGGGGACTCGTGTTTTGCGCTACGAGTGGAGAAATGGAACCTGGCCAAGTTGTGCGTTGTGCGTTCATGTGAGCAAATAGTAGACTTTGTTTGGAATTTTGATCGGATCGAGGTTTTACCTCCTTCGGAGAAAATCAAGGCTCGACACTCTTTTTGTAAAGGAACTTGGAGGGTATGGGTATGGACTTTCGCAGATACGCAAACGCGATGCGCATCTGCGAATCTTCCTCTTGAAGAGGTCGAAATCCCCCTACGCCTTCAATTGGCGGATGCGGCGAAGTTCTTTGAATTGGAAAGCCAAAGCCAACCTGTACCCTCTCTTTTAAAGTGACTAGGAAGCACTAAAATCTACCCCTCTAGTTGACTAGGTCTATAAAGTTGGGCGAGACATCACAAAGAGCAGAGAATCAACTAAGTTTTGACAAAAATTACTACTCAAATGGATCTCTAAAATTTTTCCTGTCTGGGAAAGCATTTGACGGGCCCTAGCGAGTGGTTAGAAGGGGTCGATTTTATCGCTTCCCAGTCCCTTTAACGTTGTCTTCAAAGTCCATGTCGCTTTTCAGACTTTTTCGGGGCTGCAAAGGAGCATTAGCCATCTGGGTTGTGTTTAAAAATACATGCTCCATCCAGCTTTGCCTACTATTTTTAGCCCCAGAAAAATTCACATAATCCCAAGCTCTCCGACTTCAACACGTGTCGAGCCGCCCAGCCGGGTGCCCCAGCAGTGGCCCATGCATTTGTTTCGAATTATACGAGGGCCCCAAGGGCCAGATGTGAGCTCATGCCCACAGGCTTCTGCCCCACAGGTGTCGACTATAGCCTGTACCCCTGAAAAGCGGAAATCCCCCTCCTGTTTCCTAATCAATGCGCCCCCATGGGATCAGCGGAGGACCCCCGGAAAAAACGGTCCCCCTCTACCGCTTTGAGAATTCTCAAATACGGTATGACGCACGCAACAGTCCGGGGGACCCCCCGTTGGGCGTGAAATAGAAATGGGGAGAGGGCGACAAAAGCTGAGCCCAAAAAATGACGCCACTTGAGGAGGCGGCTTTTTTAGGTTAGGTGGCGTGGTGTGCTACTGATCGCAAACGGTTTGTTGACGTTGCGGTGGGGGAATACTGAGGATTTTCAACGTAGAGGTATCAAGGTATCTTAAAGGTATTTAGTCGTTTTTGCCGGTATAAAGGTATCTAGTTGTGTTAAAACTGGCTTGCAGGTTGTCTGGGTGTTTTAAAGCTATCTTCAAGGTATGAACGTCTTAAAGGTCTTAAAGGTCTTAACGTTTCTTCCAGGTATATGGGTGTCCTAGAGGCATCTTAAAGGTAGCTAGGTGTTTTAAAATTATCTTGAAAGGTCTGGGTGTCTTAAGGGCTTGGGAAATGGCTTTAAAGGTAAGCTAACACGGTATTAATAGCTTTCAAGTCTAGAAGCTAAGAAAGCTTCAAAAACGCCTTGTTCTCCGAATTAAAATTTTTTAAGGGGTTTTCGACCGAATTCTTGGTCCCACCCCAGCTTTCTACCCGCTAAAATGCGTGGCTTTCCTCACATAGCCAACTGGCCGCCCCGGGGCCGCAAATCACACGGATTTCCCGGCGAAAAAGGTGACAAATGGGAGTTCCTGGCTGATAGCTGATCGGAGATCGCGCCGTCTGGTTTTTTTTTCCTGAGTCGTAGCGCGTTGTGCCCAAAAATTGGCTTTTACACATCGACGCTTGATACCAATCCACAAAAACAAACTATACAATTTTCTCGGGCTTGTAAACAGGTACGCCAGGTTATGATCGCATCAAACCAAAAAATTTCGTCACATTCAGCGCAGACCTTTTCAAAATGGTAATCATTCAGATCAAATGATCTTAAGAATTATGCGCTATGTAATTTCATGATTTTCTACGTAAAATCTGAAGCCTAACTCGAATCTTCTGGTCAAGTTCAGCTTTCGTAATTGCTGAAACCCCACAAAATTTGACAAAATATTGTCGTTTTTCCTAGGGTTTCCCCGAGTTCGAACGTGTCTGTGCTTTTTGCACCCTACTGCGCAACCCTTTCTTTTACCTCCAGCTCAAGGAGGCGAAATGTTTACGCGCCTTTGGCGTCTGAAAGAGCTGACCAGACGGCTACCGTAACTGTTTTCCCCCGTCCGGTGGAGCTTTCCGGACAAATCCGGGGCCCCCAGGCCACAAATTCTCCCGGTTATTTCCGTCTCCCCCTCTCGGATTTGGTGGTGCCACCCGGCAAGTGAGGATTTTAATTTCGCTAAAAGCATGTGGGGCTATTTTTGGGGTGGTGCAGGTCAGCTTGAGGATTTGGTGAAATTGGCCGACTATGTAGCCGAGTTAGAATTTTGAAGATGTTTGGCATGATGTTTGTGAAAATATTTTTAGAATGGATGTTTTTAATAACGTTTTCAGCATGAGATTGAATGCATGGCGTGGGTTTTTCAAATTATTTGTTCTACAGAAAATTTTCAAGTAAATTTTTCAATTTAATAAAGCGTTCAAAAATTTTAAGTGAAGTTAAAAAAGCTAGTTTTCAGTGTTTTGGTCAGTAACGTGACTTTAGACGCGTGCGGCCTCGTCGCGTATAACGTCGCGTAGCTCAATAAATTTTTTAGAGTAACGCAACGCTCCGCAGCCTTTATATATTCTTAAAAGGTATCCCCATCAACCCACCAATAGTGCACACAGCCTCCAGGTCCTGCAACATTGGCGCGTATTCCATCAAATCGGCCTCCGATGTATTTTCAGAATCGGCGTCCGACGTCTTCGGCTCCTCCGAACTTTCGCGCGATGTGCTGCCGTCACGCGCTGAAAAAAAATGAGGTGGACCGGGTCGCGTCGCGAGTTTTGAGGCTAGGTTGTATCTCGCGTTCTTTCCCCTGCTCGCATACCCAGACATACACCCTCACAAAAGCTATTGTTGGACGGGGGGATGGTGAGTGAGGAGAAGCGGGTAGGGGGCAAGGGGGGGGGAAGAAGCCTAGGTTTACAGGCCGGTTGATTCGATTAGCCGGCCGGGATGGTCGGAATTTTTAGTGGAGGAGGAGGAGGACATGGAGAACGAGTTCTATGCCTTAAAAATTGTAGAAATCTAAGTAATGTAAAGGGAATAAAGATAGGCAACTACGAATTAAAAAAAAAATAAAAAATACCGCTTTTTGCCCGCAAATTCCGAGAAAATTCTAGAAAAACTGAATTACAGCCAAATTTCTGTATTTCCCCAATCATCTAAAAAGCCCTGAAAATCCGATAAATCAAGGTTACACTAGCCAATAAAACGGGTTTACTACTCATTAAAGCGAACACACTATAACGATTTTTAAAAGAAAAAAAACCGGAAGTTCACGACAAAATCGATCTTATCGAAAAATGCCGACAAACCCGAGAATTTATCTATTTTTGAGGTATCTACAGGGACAAAAACCTGCTGCTCACCTCGAAATAACTGCGGAAAAATGGAATACAAGGTTCCGAGCTTCATGTTGCTTTGTATAGAGCGGAATGACAAATCGGCCGAGCGACACGCACACACAGCTGATTGGAAATTGTCGCGAAAGTGATGTGTGTCTTTCAGCCCTGTTTGGTCTTGCTGCTCTGCGGGGCGTTTTCGTTTTCAAGCCTGACTCAAGGCGAGCGAGGCAGGCAAGACTAGAGCAGGAGCACGAGGAAGCGGGAAGGAGGAGGAGCAGCAGCGTGGGATTTTCACTTTTACGTGAAAAAGGTGTAATCTGCGAGTGATTTTTCTGGCGTGAACGAGATACTGGGTGTGCAAAATAGGGTGTGTAATAAGGAGGGAAGGGAATCTAGGGAAAGTTTAGTGTGTTTGGTATGCAAATTTAAGGTCGCGGCACGGCAAAGCTATGGATTTGGTTCGCTACCGATTAACGCACACGCAACGCAAAGCACATGCCCGTCATTTCAATGCGTAACCGGTTACGAGCTCCATCTGAGGCGTTGCGTGTGTCGCGTCGCGGCTAATTTATAGTAAATCCATAGCCAAGCCGTGCTTTAAAGGAACCGATAAGGCAAAAGCGCGCTTCTTTAAAGGGCCGAGCAAGGCAACAATAGCTCTAAAAATTGGTAGATAGGAGGGAAAACGGCCGCCCATTAACCAGCGTCACGAAATAACCTAATCTCCAGAAATTTCTAGGTTTTCTGATGTTTTTAAACTTTAAAGGCACCCGGAAGTGAAAGCAATACGATTTGGTTTTCAAACCTAGTTCATTTCCGTCCGTTACCTGTAAAAAACTCACTGGAGCTGTCGGTCTCGTCGTCCTCGTACACTAGCGCAATCGCATCCGTGTCCAGCGAGAGCCCGTTGAGCTTGGCTGAAAAGTGATCGGGTAAAGTGGGGGAATCTTTCGGATCCGGATGGGGGTGGGCTCTCCACCCCCGGGGAATAATAATGATAATGACATTTTTCATTTGTAGTCAAGCGAGGCTCGGGATTTGTCAGGATTTTGCAGGGTAAGGGCTACGAAAAAAGGAAGACGGTGCGCCAAAATGTCGCGGTATATGAAAGTAATTAGCGCCAAAATTTGAGGGTGTTTGGTCGAAATTTTTAGCAACTTTGACGAGCAAATTTGAAGAAGTCAGCAATCTTTTCAAAATTCGAGTTTATAAAATTTTAAATATTTTTGAAAGTTTTTTTATGCTTGGAAACGTGAATCCATCACGCAATGCAGAACCGGTGCAAAAAGAGAGCGCGCGCTTAGCGTCGTATCGTGCGCGTAGCTAAATCCGTAGAAAATCTTTGGCCAAAAATCTATAACCCTGCCTGGCCAAATATTTTTAAAGGGACGGAAGCAGAAGCGGAAAAAACTAAAACCTGCACCCAATACAGTAATCGTAAAAGGACAGAACCCATCCCCAGACACCCAATAACGTGTTCCACCCACACTCAAAAATATGCCACGGGTTTACGAGGGCTATTGTAGGGCTGCGTCGTCGTCGGGAAAGTGGGTGGATGGGTATGGAATGGGACGGAATGGAAGGATCCCCGGAGGAATGGGGTATCGCCCTGGATGGGGTGGCCGAGAGAACGAAAGTGGACGGTTCTCGCTGGGTGGGCGATAGGAATGGATTGGAATGGACTATGGTACAAGCTGTGTTTTTGAATTGAGGGTGACTTTAAAGTTTACGTGGAACGTTATCTAGAGCTTTTCTTAGGCTTACGATGAATTCAAAGCACTTAAAGGGGCAGAGAAGCGAGGAAAAGCCTGTTGAACCGATCTTTAGAGATTTTAAAGGGCTTGTGAAGTCAAAAAAGGGTGAAATCGGCAGAAAAAACGCTTTGAAGCAATTTAGCGAGGAGAATCTGAAAAGTTTTTTTTGGGCTTTAAAGGAACGATGAAGTCAAAAACGCCTTCCTTGGGTAGGTAGGGCTTTTAAAGGGTTTGCTAAGTCAAGAAAATCCTTGAAAATCCAGTTCTAGCAATTTTAAAGGACTTGCCAAGTTTGAAACAAAAAAGGATTCAATGAATTCAATTGTTTCGGGAGGTATGGTATTTTAAAGGGATCGTAAACCCCCAAAAACCCAGGAATCCATAACACAGTGCCTATTTTCGGGATGCGCCCAACGAAAGCGACCGCCGTTCGGGGGCGTGTAAGGGAAAGTGGGGAAAGAAGAAAGAACGGACTGGTGGGTTTGCGAGGGGGAAGGACTGAATCCCTTCCCCCTTCCGAACTGTTCCCCCCCCCTCCTCGTCTCGAGGATCGCCCTGTACTGAGGGGGGGGGGACTGAGGGGTACGCACAAGAAGGCCGGGGCTACTGTTTGTCCTCCTCTCCACACAACCCCTGTGATGCATTATCAGAGCAGCATAGGAGGTGGTTTGGTTTTGATAGTCGCCGAGATTGCAGAGGATTTGAAGCGAAAGGCGAGGAAGAAAACGGAAAGTAGGAAAACTAGAGATTTGAAAAGCCGAGGTCGACTCAACCTTGGACCCACGTAGATGAGAGATCGGCGCTGGACGTCTGGCCGGTCGGGCGTTAGGGCCCAATTTTGAGAAAAAGATGGGTTTGAAAGGCCCTTGCCGGTGCCATAAAATGACAAAAGCACTGCAGGGCGGGCGACAGGTGAGGGTGTTCGGAGGAGCGTCGCGTAGGGGGATTTGAATCTTCAAGTAAACAATTTAAAAAATTTCGTGAAAGATTATCAGTCTTTAAAATGAACATCGGGCAAAAACTGAAGCTTAAACATGACATTTTTAGGGGTTATCAGTTTTTAGGCTTCTATGTCATTTTCCAAAAAATTTTTTTTTTTTTTTTTTTTTTTTTTTTTAAAGAAGAAACAGTGTAAAATTTTGCGCAAATCGTTTAAAACGAAATTTATTGTTTTACCACTTTTCTAGGTTTGAGTATATCATTGTTAAGATACCTTGAATCTACTCACTAGTACCCTCAAGCCCAAAAAACTATGGTTCAGCGCAAAAAGTATACCTGAAAATCCCCCCGAAACTCTCGAGAAGACTACGCCGTACTTCTCTGCACCCCCATCGTCCGATCAGCAAACTCCCGGAAGATGGGCAATTTTTAGCAAAGACCTACGGAATAGGTAAGGAATTTCGCAAACCCGAATACCCCGAGCGTGGAAAGACCAATCCGAAACCCAAACCACACGGCTTCTCGAGGCCGCCGGGTAACCCATCCCATCTAATCGGGCGCGTAAATAATTCGATGAATTCGAGGGAGAGGCTTGGCGTCACCCTGACTGCTCCAACCGTTCTCAGTACGTGCGCGTTCGTTGTGAGGACATTTGCGGAGGGGATTTGGGAAGTGCGGGTTTTTTGTGTTTTTGGAGAACCAAAATATAATTTAATTTCGGGGATGGGGCAGGTTAATCTAATTTCCGGTGTTTTTTTTCGTTGAATACGCAACGAAACGCCGCTTCCGAAGGATATAGAAAATACGGCAAACGTAAAAAAGCGTTATTTCGGTATTATGGATCAGTCGCGCAAATAAGACCATTTTTCACCTATTTTAAACTTCCTAAAACCAACCTGCAATTTGATTGGCACGCATCTTGTCCTTATTGTTGTTTGAATCGATGAGGGTGAGGGTGGCTTCGGCGTCGATGTCGCCGAGGAGTCCCACCTCCGGCTCGCGCTCCACCATCGAGCACATGCACGACAGTACTGAAAAAGCAGGGGATAATTCTGGGAAAAGCTCAACGTTTTAGAAGCTCTGAAATCATTAATTCAGTGGAATGGGAATGATCGGAGAATTCTGAGAAGTTGGCCGGATTTTCAGAAAAAGCAATTGTCTGGAATTAAGCGAAGGAAATCGGGGATTTGGATGTAGAGTGTAGCCTTAAATTTGGCACTAAATAATATTTGGGGAGTTACGTTAAAAAAATATTTCAAACATAGATACCTTTAATGCGCAAAGTTTCAAGTTATTTTACACTCATTTTGCTGAGTTTTGATTAGATTTTAAGTTAATAGCCATCATTAACAGAGGCTGAATGTAGAATATAGATTAATGTATATTTACTATGATAAAAATATAAAATTTACTAAGACACAAATTTTCTGCAAAAAATCAGACAAATTCGCAAAGATTTCCTAAAGGAAAAGTGACCAAATATGGCTATTAAACTCATTTTCGAAAATTCGAATTGAACATTAAAGTAGTAATTAAGTAAAAGTTAATTTAAATAGATGTTGTGAAGTAATAATAATGAAGAAAAGTCTGTGTATTCAACTACACGTCAATCCAAATTACAGCAATGTCCAGAGCACCGCCCAAAATTAGCCGAACACTGTGTGGTCAGCTGTTTCGTAGTTGCCTATTTTCATCCAATATGCCCAATATGTTCGGAAAGGATAATACAACGCGACGCGCGCGAGTTGACCTTTCGGGTCATTTCAACGCGTCCTGGCCGCCGGAAAGTTTGGTAATAAATATTTTTTCGAACCAACAGTCTGTCTCCGCCCTCTAATAAAAGCGGCGCCTTTTCGTGGACCGGGGGGTTTGGGGCCGACAAAATACACAAACAACGGCCGTCACTGTGTCGGAAAATCGACCATGAGCTTCATCATCTGGCATCAGAAGCGGGGAGAGAGAAAGAGAGAGAGAGAGAAAAGGAAAAAGAAAGAGAGACAAATTGTTTTAAAGTGATGTCTTTTGTTTCAAGGGCAAGAAAAGGAACGTCTGATGATATGATGAGGAAATTTGGGAATTAAAAATTTTGGCTCGGTTTTGCGGGTTTTAAAGGGCTATGGAAGCGAAAAACTGAAGAAACCGATGATAGGAGGCGCTGACAATTTTTCAAAGTCATAGATGTTATCGTAAAAAATAAACGGGTAATAGATTTTATAGAGTCCATTCAACAAATAATTTTTTAGACGAAAAACACAAAATTCTAATAAGTATTTTTGCAGCTTCTAAAATTCACGATCAAGCTGCGCTGTGAATCAAGAAATAAAGCTTACTAAATACCCATAAAAACTTGGCAAGTGGCGAAACTAAATAACGCATGCTATTTTGCTTAAAGCCAGGCAAGAAAATTCGAAATAATGGCCTGATCCAGAAAATATTTATCAAAAATTCCGGAGCTCTTAAAGAGACTGAAAATCTGCAAATCCTCCGATTTGCCAGCCTGCCAAGGTGCCACAATTCCAATTCAAAACCGGATCAGACAAATGGGCCCCAGCCTGGTCCCAGGCAAAATATCTGCCTCCACCCTGCCCGGGGCCAAGGAGGCGGGGCTGTTTTTGATGGTCCGGCTGGGGTATGGAGGATCGGGATGTCTGGCCAACGTCGTGAATTTCTTAGAATCCGGAAAAAACTGCTGGAAATGAAAAATTCTGAACACGATAAATGCCGTAGCGTAAAAGGCAAAGATCTCCGACCCAGAAGACGTGCGATTTTCTCGATTCCGACAAAATATCAAGGCTTTTATTAAATCGAAAATCATTAGAAACTTGAGAAAAATGTCCCGGCCAAAAACCGTTTAGGTTCTATATAAAAATGTCATCAAATCCAAAGTTATTTGAAACCTGGGAAAAATGTTTCGGCCAAAAGCGTCTCTGCGATATTAAAAAAATTCATTAAGTGCAAAATTCCTTTGGTACTAGGAGCATACTGTACCAGCATAGAGTACCAAACAAATAGGTCTACTACCTGACGAACCATATATAGTCAATAAAAATTTGTCAATCACAACACAAAGCCGACCCAGTTTTCGAAAACGTAAATTACGAAATCGTGCCGAAATCTGGCGGATTTGGCCCACCGGCGACCCCAAAGAAATCCCTCCAGACCCAGAGCCCCCAGCATAAGACTTCACCAGAAAGATTGGGGAGGCTATTTTGTCAATATTTTCAAATTTTGTGGCTTTTGGGGTATCATTAGCACTACTTTACGAAAGCCCGTACTAAACCCGTTTTAACGAAAAATTCGATCAGGTAATTTTTGGAAAAATGAGGTGTTTCGTACGGTTCAAATTGCGTTCCGTTCGGCAGACCAAACGAACGATATGGTAAGTTCCTCGCCTTGTGAATTGATGACAAACGTGATGGAATCGTTTTTGGTCTTTCTTTGAAATGGCGTTGTAGTGAAGTACTGTACCAAAAAATTGCAGGTGATTAACTCGAGATTTTCCAGGTTACTGTAGCGAACACCGTACCCTGAAATTCCATTTTGTTCCCCAAACGCCCATGTTCTGAATTTTGCTGCGGTTATATAACTAACATGCTTTTTAGAAGTCACTATGCTTCAATTTCATCGCCAAAAAGCTATAAAAACAACGAATAGGACTACGGTTAAAAAATCAAGCGCTTGTAAAAAAGGCAAATCCGGTAGAAGAACCACAGTCACCCAAAGAGTACCAAAGCTACGAGAAAGCCAATAAACGCAATGGCTTCTTGCTGCCAATTCTGGCGTCCGGTCCAAGCCACCCTCACTACGATTTCTCGCCGTGACAGAATCGCACCCCTCCGACCCGGTCGGCTGTCAATAATCGAGGGGGGGGGGTGGTATATTTGAGAGGTGTGCCCGGGCACAATACCCAAAATTCTCGATTCCGAGTCAGGTCCCCCACCGATTACCCGGGCAAATAAGTTTCAGCCGGGCGTTGGGGTGGAACGGGTAAGTTTGCGCGCCCTGTCAAGTCAGGGAGGCAGTTTTTCACGAAATTAAATGGGCTAGAAGAGCCGTGGAAGCGCACTTTGTGCCAAACCGGAGTCGTGGGGCTTGGGCTCGAAGAGCTGTCAAGCTAAGTGCGCTTTTTGGGGAGGTTAGAGATCGCAAAAAAAGCTGAAAGATAAACTCGGGTACCCGACGATCAAAAGAAAAGGAAAAGCAGAAAACTTCGGGGCAAGAAGTACTGTTTGTTGATAGGAATCAAGATACCGTTTGGTTGATAACTGACACGCTATCCTAAAGTTTTATTAAATCCGAGACCCTGATGCAAATATAAAATTATGCACTAGGATCTACTAGTGGGAAATGTGCTTGTGTTTTGAGAAAAAACTAAACTGGTTCCGCCCTTGAAGCTTTGCGGTCCCACGCTATCTTAAAAATCCGATAAAATTTGGAATCAAGATATAACGATGAAATTCACAGCAAATATTGTGTATGTGTTTTAAGAAGAAGAAAAAAGAAGAAATTGGGAAGGAATTGGGAGTTTCGAAAATTTCAGGGTTCGCCCGGAAAATTGGTAGCTTGAGGGGCACATTGCCATCAAACAGAACACAAAAATTAAAAGCTAAGCTTTCCCTAATTTTTCAAAATTTTTAATGCAGAAAATTCGGGAGACGAACACCTGAAAATCGGAGAAACCGAAGAAATTGAAAATTCTCAGCGCGCTAAACTTCATCATCAAGTCCTGAAACCTTAAGACTAAAAATAAAATAAAAATATAGAAAAAGCAAGTTGCGAAACTCTACCTAACTAAAACTCCCAAAAAGTAATAGTCACAGAGATCCGCCGGCTTTTGCTCCCATCGCCCCTAGAAGGTCCCCAGGGAGGCCGGTTCAGCCCTTTTTTGCCTTTTCTGGCGGCTCCAGAAGCAAGGAGGAGAAGCAGAAGCAGCGAGCAAGAGCCCGGGATTTCCCGGTTGTCAACCGGATTGATGTTTTGGGCATGGGAAAAGGGGAAAAAACAAGCAGAAGCGCTTCCAGGAAAACCACTTGTCCGTGAAGGTCGGGCACGTGGGGATGTACACGGACCGAAACTGGTATGGCTGTATTTGTTGGAGGGATAGGAAACCAGAATCGAAGCTTTCTTTAGAAGCTTGGGATGGGCAATAAGCGGAAGCTTAAGCTAAACCTAAGCAAAGCCTAAGCTAAGCATAAGTAAGCGAAGCCAACTCATCGAATCACAAAATCCAAAATTCGGTGAATAGAAGCAAAACGAAAACCTCAAACTAAAACGGGTTAGCGGGCCTAGCCCGCTAACCCCGGAAAATTTACGAACGCATGGAGGTGACTCAGACATTCGTACCGCGTACCGCTTAAGATACCACAAGTACAGGATTTTCAAAGAAATCCAGACACCCGCGAAATTTTGAATTTCCTGGAGTGGGGCCCGGCGCCGCGAGAAGAGTGCTGCGGCATTAGTCCGTAATCTGGAGGCGCCCGAGCGTTTTGAGGCATTCCGCGGAATCCCAAGCATGCAACCCCTGGGGCAAAACAAGGCGCTTTACAAGGATGGGTAGGCGGGTGGGTGGATCTCCGGAAAAGTGCCTAGTCAGCGGGGGGAAAGCCAGGGCGGAGTCTTCCGGCGGCTCGTTTTGGGGCCTTGCAAAAAAGTGGATGGAAGTGGAGGGGAGGTTGGACGCTTGCATCGGGTCCAGGCTGGGGCCCGATTTAGGACCCTAATTGTACGAGGCGGTCCGGGGCCAATTTTGGGTGGCCCTGGTGGGTGGACCTTGGGGACGTTCGGGCAGAGTGAGTGGAGCGAAAAATGGACCCGGAAACTTCCGGTATCGTTTAATTCAGGAAAATCTAAAATTTTTCACCTGCCTAGGATTATGCTTGGGCTTGGGCCTAGGCTTAGGCTTAGGCTTAGGCTTAGGCTAGGCTTAGGCTTAAGCTTAGGCCTAAGCTTTGGCTAACTTAAATCAATAGACTACCGTAACCGACAGCAACTCCCACAAAGCTTTGCGTTTTTGAACTCCAGACTCCTCCATTAATTCGAGCTTTTGTCCTGAGGGCCGGGCTTCAGCAGTGGCCAAAAAAACAACAGAAAAGCGGAACCCTCGCCTGGAACGGAGCGCTCGTAGCCGGAAAATAGTGGTGAAAAATAACGAGCGAATAATTGGCGGGAGGGGGGGGGAGGGAGGCGCGTCTGGAAAACGGAAGCTTTGGGAGCGGCCGGGGAGGAGCCGGAGAACCGAAGAAATGGGGCCCCATCGTACTTGGCTGATGGGTGCGGGGCAAAGGGGGAAGGCGAAATTGGCTCATTTGTGCATTTTCGAGTGCGGGGAACATGTCCGGGGGGGAAGTTGAGGAAGTAAGAAAGTAGCGGGTGAAGGCGTTTTATGGGAAACTTCCTGAAGCGAAAGTGATTTCGGAATTTTTAGGGTATGATTTTTGATATCTAGGAAGGTCTCACCAATTTGTAGGGTGACACCGCATTAATGGAAGCTGCTAATTACGAATTTGAGCCTCGAACCTACGGAAAAAGGTGATTTTAAAGGACCGTAGAAGCTGGAACCTCCCAGAAATCGGCAAAATTTTTTAATAAATGAGGATTCCAGTAACAAAACACAAAAGGGGAAATTCCCTGCAAATCCAACAGTCCAGGAACTAATTTGGGCAGAAAACAACCTTGCCAGGGCCAAATGTTGCCGGGAATCTGGCCCCAAGACGCGAGCTGGACACCTGTAACTGATAGATGGACTCCCCGGGGGGTGCCGGGGGTCGAACGTTTTTTACGGGGGTCGGGTCCAGGGGCGAATGTTTGCCCCCAGGCCCGCGGCCCGGGGCCAACGGTCACACCGGAAGCGTGGAGAAGCTTCATGGAGGGTTGAGATAGATGGGTTGTTATGGGAAAATTGGCGCCTTCGCCGGGCTGGCAGTTGCTTTAGGGAGGGCGACAAAGATCGGGGGTTGGGAATGTGTGTCGTGAAAGTAGTGAAATAAAAAGATCTAAAACGTGAAACATAAAAATTTACTCTAGCTAGTAGTTTATCTCTCGCTCTCGCTCTCTCTCTCTCTCTCTCTCTCTCTCTCTCTCTCCCTTTCTCCGTCTCTCTTTGAACCCGCAGAAGAAATTTATCGGTTACGCAATTGAATAGCAATGACAAAAAGGTCGTTTTAGGTTTTAAAGGTTTAAATAGTCAGTGAGAGACACAGAGAGAGAGAGAGAGAGAGAGAGAGAGAGAGAGGGTGAGAGAGCGAGCAAGAGAGCGTAAGAGAGCGAGAGAGAGAGAGAGCGGGTGAAAAGGAAAAATTAAAAGGAACAAGATATTAATCATCAGCTCTAACTTCAAAGCCTGATCTCAAGCTTCCAGCAGCGTTTCCGGTCGACTCAAAGTCGGTGACGCCCAAGCAGCGAGGCGTACGTGCCCACCCAAACCATCAAATATAATGGAGTGGGGCTTTGGCGGGTCATTTTCCACCTCCCAAAAGACGAAGGCCAGGGGACGCTAAGCTTCTTTAGGCCCCCGAAAGCAAGGAACTGGGCGCAGCTGACTCAACCCTCGGTGGTTCAGAACCGGCACTAGGGCCCTCGGCAGTGGTCGACTAAGCCCCCCCCCACGGACAGGAGACGATCAAAAGGCGCAAAAATAGGTATATACTCCCACGGCTAGTGGCAGCTGCCGCCGAGGCTCTCGTAAACGCCCTAAAACACACCCCGAGAAGACGACTGTCTTTCCGGAGTGTCGCCTTGATCTTAGGGGCTCACACATACGCCGTAAACAATAGTCGACACACCGGAAATTGGGGGTAAAATTTCGGGGAGTTAGGTGATTGGGTTATTACGATTTTGATGGTAAAAGGGTTCGGGTGGATTTCATGAAAACTATTGTTTTTGAGTACTTTTAGTGCGCTTGCTCAACCTAGATTATGCTTTTTTTTGCTGCAGAAAGGGAGAGAGCGAGAACGAGAAAGAAGACAGAGAGAGAGAGAGATAGAGAGAAAGAGAGAGAGAGAGCGATAGAGTGAGAGCCGAAAACAAATTTTTAGTTTTACAGAAAAGTGAAGATAATTTTAATGATTTTAATGGTTTTTCAAAAGTTTTATTGTCGCATTTTTTTCGCATATTTTTTGTTGTCGCTCATTTTCACAAAGCAAGGTTTTATTTAATGATAACAGGTAATTGTTGTCACATTTTTCCATTAAAATTATTTGCGTAAAATTCTCAGAATTCTATGAACCCTTTTCCTAGAAGCACTTCGGATATTTTTGTACCCAAACCTAAACTACAAGGTCATCATCGACAAATCCATTACCAAGCATATAGCTTAGGATGAAAAATAGGCTTTCCCCACAACGTCCTGATTATTATGCTTTATTTTCCGGTTCCCAAGGCCCTTTCCCGGCTCGGCTTCTGACTCAACTATAATCCCAAAATGGCGGAGATCCCACGGCAAATTAGTCGGTCCGTTGGGAGAAGAGCGCCAGAGTACACCATTTTTAGAACGGAAGGAGGGGGTTCATGAAAACCGGGCCATAATCCGGTTGGCGAAACTGGGCCATTTCCGAAACCGTACAGATTCTCCGAAATAGCTCATGAGTAAGACCGGAATTATGTTGATCCGGCGATCTGGAGATCGCTAGATTCTTAGAAAAAATCTTCCGTACCTTAAGGCGCGTTGTGGAACTTTAAAGGGACTGAGAAGTCACGATTTTGGCCTGAAACTTTTTGGAAAAATCGACTAAAATTTAGCTATCGCGGTACGGCACCAGCTGATTTAGAGGGAACGTAATGTAGCTGAAATTTCTGACTTAACGGTCATAAACGGCTAATCTACAAAACGCCCGACCCTGCTTTCCAAGCTCCTTTAAAGCACATCAAAACTTTTGAAAATTCTAAAAGATGGCTTCAATTGCGTTTATATAAGAACCTGTGATTCTCAAGAATGTCGAGCCTTCTCAGTCCCTTTAAAAAACCACGCAAAATTAACTAAAAAAACGTTAAGAAACATTAAAGGTTAATACTGTGGTGGATAATTCGATGAAAAATGCACCAATTTTAGGCGATCTTCACTTCCCAGTCCCTTTAAAAATTAGTCAACCGGCCGGGTGCCAAGACGAGGCCGACCTCCACAGCATTGCCGCCACGACCTCCATGTCAATTCCCACGAATTCCCGGGGCGCACGGCCCGTTTTTTCGGGTCCAAGCCCGGAAAGGGCCCGAAAAGGCCCCTAGCACACACACTGGGTCGCTATTTTGAGCCGTTGTATAGCTTCTGTTTGGCCCCCAATCCTGGGCTCTATGGGAGGGAGAGAGAGAGAGCGAGAGAGAGAAAGAGAGAGAGCGAGGGAGACCAATAGGCTGCCCTAAAAAACGGAAGGCTTTTGCGCTTTTGAGCATTCAAACAGGGAGAGACAGACGGAATTGAAAAGCGTCTGGGATTAAGGCAAAAAGCAAATACAACATGACAAGGTAGTCGGTGGCCATTATTTTGTGTTTTTGCGGTCTTACGAGGGGCTTAGGAGGAGATTTTTTGCCCAAGAAGTTTGGAAATTTGAGAAGGGTAGAAGGAAGCGGCGGCTTATGCTTTGAGGGGTTTAGGGTGAAATCATGGCCGCGGAGGGGGATTTTGGTGGTACTTGGCGTGGAGAGGAAAAGGACAGAAAAATGGTAAAATCATCTAAAATTTTTCTATAGGCGATTTTAAGAAATTTAAACTCTAGGTTTACTTGAAAATAATTGAATTTCTAGTTAATTCGATCGGAAATTTAGTGTAATTTTTGGGCCTTACTACGTGGCTTGCACGCTCCTTTAAACGCGTTTTTGGCCTCAAAAACCGCACCCACATTTTCCAAATTTCTGTTTTCAACTCTCCGCAGTTTCCGACTTCCCACCCCGCACGAAATGTTCAAAATCTGCCCTGGATAAACGCTTGCCGAAATTGCCACCCACAGCCACTTTGAGGTGGTGAGTTCTTAAAAATCCCTGCCACAATCTATCCGAATCCTGTAATTTTCGGGAGTGCCCCCGAGGCTCGGCGCTGACTAACCATAAGTGCCCGCTTCGTGCTCAGCCGCTCCAAAAAAAGTGAGGGGCAGCCACAAAATAGCGGAAAATTATCGGGTTCGGACTACTGGGCTCCATAATTTTGAGCCAGCCAAAAAGTGGGGCTGAAAAATGGGGAGACGGGGTTCCGGGATGAGGAATGGCGGCCACTAGGCTGGGTGAAGCCGTGGGGAAATTTCCAATTCTGTGTACATATCCGTGAGGCGATAGGGTGTTTCTGGGGGTGGACTATAGTGAGGTAATTCAGGTAATTGAGGAGTTTTAAGGGTAGACTAGTGATGGGGTTATTCAAATCCATCCACGCTCAAATCAGAGGATTTTATTAAGCTTCAGGTCTTTATTAAAATCTCCAAATTTTTGCATGTAAAGCGCGCCAAATGGGCGACCCGAAACTATAAGAAAAGAACACATTTGTACTCTTTGCATGCAAAAATTTACCTGTAGACTATAGTAAGGTAATTGAACTCTTGTCGACAAGGAAACCTCGCTTAATATGATGAATAAAATATGAAAGGGTTTCGTAAGCTTTTAAATGTGTCGTGGAAAAATTATTACGCGGTTTCTACGGGGGCGCACGGTCCTTTTTGTCCCTTAGAATCCAGATTTTGAATGTTCACGATAGTTTCTGGACGCTATCGGACTCTTGAATACCGAAGCTCAAAGATTTTTGCCGTCAAAAACCCTTAACAAAAACCAAAACCAAAAACCAATCAAAAATTCGTCTAAAAATAATAAGGTGGAACGCCGTTCCTTCAAAAAAAAACCAACGTTTTGTCATGAATCACCACAAAGAATGTCAACACCAACTAAATAACCAAAAACGACAATCAAACACCAAAATTAACGACTCATTTCCGAAAAATGCAAGCAAAATAACTCCAGAAGACCCGGAAATTCAGGCGGCAACTAATGTGTAGCGGTAATTAAGGGCCTTAGTGTTTGAAATTGGTACTTTCGTACTAAAAAACCGGAACCAAATGCGCAAGCGGGTAATTACGATTTATAGCCCCGTTCATTCAGACATCTTACCACCCAAAAACCCCTAAAAAACCCCTAATCAAGGCCGGATAGACGTATTCTCTAATATCCTTTCAATTCAAAAGTTCCCCTTCATCCACGGATGGCTAAATAATGCCTGGGAATGGCCATAGCGAGAATAGAGCAAATTCTGAATCGGGATATTTTCGAGCATAGAGAATAGGGAGAGTAATGAGCGGAAAATCGTGCATTTTGGAGCGGTATGTTTGAAATAGGGAAGCTAGCCATTATTGTACTTCCCTAACGAGCTACAAGCAAGGGAAAAATTTGAATAAAAGTTTAGATGAGCTGTTTTTAGGCGTGCCACGTACTTAGGGAATGGATTCAGTGACCAGCGGAGGAGGGGGGCACTCCAAGATTCGTGGCACTCGAAATCTTTCATCTCGGCAAATAAATCGGGGGTTTATTTTTGGGTGGGCGTGGAAGCGTTTTTGGGATATGGTCAGATGGTATCGATGACGTTAGTGGTTTTAAAGGGCCATTAAGGACAGAAAAATATATCGAGATTTTGGTGTCTTCCTCGCGCGATTTTAATTTATGAAGGAAGCGATCAAGGTAAGCCGATGAATTATCACTAGAAATAACTCACGGTTGGCTTATAGGGTTTGCCGCAACCGCGACACGCAACCCAGGCGGTGATTCTCCTCCTTTAAGGCCATATAGTCGATTAGGCAATGGAGTCGCAAAAATGTGCTTTGCTTGATGAAATCACGGTCCACAAGGTTGCCCTACATCTGCCTTTAAAGGAAGAGTTATGTTAAAAGGAAAATTTTCTTTTTTAGATCTAGCGTTCTCCTAAAAATCGAGGGTCAAAATCTGACCTTCAACGACCCTTTAACAAAGATAATAACTGCAAAACTGCCCCGCAATAACTGCAAAACAAAACTTCAATGCCCCGTTTAAATGGAAATATCTACAAAACTGCACCTTTTGATGCCGATTCTGGGCGCAAAGTCCAAAAATCCTCCCTTCCTCCGTGTCAGCCCCACCCCATCATAATTTCTCAAGTGACCCGCGCCTCGGAGGGCACTCATAACGCCGAAAATATCCCTCGAGAATGCGCAGGTTCACGGCTATCATCATCGCCACCACCGACCGTACTTTGGAGCCAATCGTAGCTTTTTGCAGCTTCTCACTGCCCGGATTTTGAGGGCTCCTCAACACTCAAAATTCGCGTGCAGGCGCGTCATGCCGGTCTGGATATTTTGCGGGCTGTGCTGGAAAGTGAACTGTGCTTCCGGGGAATGGTTCGATTTTGTGTTAGCACAGGTCAGAAAGTTCAGGAAATTGGTGGGGGAAGGTATGAAAATGCCGACAGTGTATATAACGACAATAATACCGAAGCGTTGAAATTTCGATTTTAATACGCTAAAAAAGGTTGACGGAATTTACTTAAAGCTATGCGTAAAAACGGCAAGTTGAAGGTGGGCATTTTCTATGTCGGGATTTTTACATCGGTGTTCGCACTCTCGGCATTATGGATTTCTGCATTTTTTATGTCGGTACTTTGGATATCGGGTTTCACGCTGCCGGAATTTCCATAAATTAAAAATTTCGCAAAAACTTGCAGCGTCGAATTTGCAGTTCCTAATTTTTGAAAACACTTCCAAAGCCAGAAACCAAAGCTTCTACAAAGGGCATATTTCAGCCGGAAATTCCGAGAAAATTAGTCCCAAAATTGTTGCCGTAAAGTCGTCTGGTCGGAATTTACCAGCCGATGGCACAAACAAGGCTGAATATTTACCCCCACTGCTACAGGCCAAAAGCTAGTCTCGACTGTAGCTGGGGGGAGCTGACCCATATTTTCGAAGCGGTCATTTCCTGGGTGGTGTCCGAAAAATATTTGCACAGCTGATGGAGGCGAAATACGAGCTTAAAAATTAGGGGATTTTGGGGTTGGAACTGAAATACTAGCGTTATTCCCGCTAGAAATTCAATCCGCAAAAAGTATAATATGAAATAGTAAGTCAAAGATGGTAAAAATCTGCGACTATAGGTAAAGCCGCCCGAATTTAAATAAATCAAATGTCGATAAACTAGAATAAAGTAAAATATAGCTAACGGCCCGTAAAGGAGGAAAAAAAGGAGCATCAAACCCCAGCTAGATCAAGCTATTTAAGGTCTCATAAGGTCTAGAAGGAAATTATTTAAAAAGTAATGTTTTAAAATTGTATTACAACACGTAAAAATGTTTTAAAAAATCTTTCCATTCCAAAAATTTGTTCGTCAAGATTCGCAAAAATAGCCGCCAACAAAATATACCTTCCTTTTATGCAAATTTCCCGCACCGAACAGCAATATTTTCGAGGCTACAAACCCTAGATTAAGGACCTCAAGGATACCTCAAAAAACGTTCACGTGAATGGCAGATTCAACTGAATATGCAAAATATACAACCATTTCCCCCGGATCATTGATGTAAATGTGGGGGATCGTTTTGATATTGCAGAGCGCGCAAGGCTAAACCGTACCCCGAGTCCTGGTGCCCTTATATATTTTTGTGCACGACATGCCGCACAGGCCTGATCCTGTGTGTATGTTCTCCCCCTCTCTCTCTCTCTCTCTCTCTCTCTCTCTCTCTCCCTCCCCCGTGGTTATGCATTTGTGTGTTGCCTTTGACACAAGAAACACGGAAGGCTAGAGGCCACTTCACACCTAAGCCGCTCGGCTCGGCCGGCGTCCCGCACCCAGGCGAAGCCCCAGCACAAATATTCCCCCACCGGCGTGCCCACCGCTGTCCTCTTGACGTCAAGGTGGTAGACGATTCGGTGGGAATTTCAACGGGGGTCAAACTCCCGCCCGTCTGCTTCTCCAAAGTTTGCAGGCTGGGGCTTAGAGTTAAGCGGAAGTAGTAGAGCAAATATAGTAGGACCCAGGGCAGCTAGGGGAAACGTGGGAATGTTGAAACAGACATCAGCGCTGCCAGTGAAAACTAGGTTGTACAGTAGCGTGCAAAAAAAGGCAACACCCAGGAAACTCTTGTAACTCGGCTGCCTCGTTATATTTTGCACCAAACGGAATGTTTCCTAGTGTTTTCGATGCTGTAGAATTCGATGAGCTGGGTCCCAAGCCGCGAAAATGACGTTTAGTAGCTTAAATATGTAATGTAAAATAGCTCCAAAAAATCGACTTTTTTCTAAAGGCATTTTTCCGTTTCAAAAACATCACCAGCGTGTTCAGCATGGTCGATTTACCCAAAGGCAATGTTTCTGGTTGCTTAGGACGTCTTCAGTCGGCTAGGAAGCTGCGAATAATAGGGGTCGCCATCGGACTGATGGGGGCGCCTGCAATACCTTTCCCCCAGGCGAACCCACTTCTTGACCCGTTTCGCGCAAAGAAAACGTGGCTTCCCGGTTAAGCCAAGTCAAACCCGATCACAAACGACACTGACTTTGGGTAAATCGACCATGCTGAACACGATGGTGATGTTTTTGAAACGGAAAAATGCCTTTAGAAAAAGTCGATTTTTTGGAGCTATTTTACATTACATATTTAAGCTACTAAACGTCATTTTCGCGGCTTGGGACCCAGCTCATCGAATTCTACAGCATCGAAAACACTAGGAAACATTCCGTTTGGTGCAAAATATAACGAGGCAGCCGAGTTACAAGAGTTTCCTGGGTATTGCCTTCTTTTTGCACGCTTCTGTAGTTGTCACGGGAAAAAGACAGGGGGGTTTCGCGACTTTGGGTTGGAAATCCACTTTTTGACAATGAGAATGCTAGTAAAGGAGCAGGAGAGTAGGGATTCATGATTTCACCCCCACTCTTAAAAGGTTAATAAAGTCTTTTCCGAAAGAATAAAAGAATAAAGAAATTTAAAACTAGAAACTGAGGCCAAAATCCGTCGAAAATTCGAAAACGAAGAAACGAAAATTCGCGGTCCCAAGCTAAAACACAGATCTTCTGACATCGTTAGGGATAATCAGAAAACCCAAATCATCGCTGGACTTGATTACGAGGTACCCCAAGCCATTACCTACCTAGTCGCAAAAAAGCAAAAAAACTTTGCGTTCGGGGGGAATCGAACCCCCGTCGAATGCTTGGAAGGCATCCATGCTGACCATTACACCACGAACGCAGCTGGGTGGGGGGTGCGACAGAGTGGGCTATCTGCCCCCAGGCCGCCCCCATAGCCGGTTTTGATTGGTGGGCGATATTAGAGCACCAGCGGGGGCGCGCGGGCTTTAGAAATTTCCTAGGCAAATTTCCTCTAATTTTAGAACAGTTTTGTTTCGTTTATCCGATTGAGCGGGTCAAATTCATACAGTAATTCCATGTCATGGTTTATTCAATTTCAAAGGAAGTATTAACGCGAATTTAATAAGCTATTTCCTTGAAATTCGGAAATACAGAGAAGAAAAATCGTTTTTCCAAATTCTCCGATTCGATGAATCAGGTAGTTTAATAAGATTTATCTACAAAATTGCATAGCACAGACACGTTCAAAAGTTCTTAAATAACTCACATGAGTTCGAAATCTTCTCAAACGACGTCGACTTCTTCGTTGTTGTTGTCGACGCTGTCTTCTTGGTCAGCAGCGGCCATTTGATGTTTTTCGCAGGTTTCAGAGGGCGTTGCATCTCTGGAAAAAACGCATACATATTCATAAGACCCCAAAAGTCAAAAGAAAACGTCTGAAAAGTAAAACTAGAGAGTCAGAAATCACGCCCGCCAAAGCCGAGGTGGGCCCAATTTTAGTGAAATTTTGGAAGGAAATTTTCGAAACAAGGAAATTTCGCTTGACTCGTTTTTTTGAGGGGGCCGTCAAATTGATTTTCCAGGCTGCTGAAGATGGGGGCGAGCAACGAGCATTTTTATGGGTTGCGCCAGCGATTATTGGGGGCTCGGATCAACGATTAAAAAGTTTCGGGATGGTCAGATCGGTTAGGGCATGGATTTTTGAAGGGGTTGAAGTTAATTCGAAAAAGATAAAGTATAGTTTAGTGCCTAAAAAATGCGTTCCAGCCTTTATAATAAAAAACATTCGATTAGCCGAATTTTCGACAATTTCAGGGCTAATTCTGAATAGCAAAAAATCATATTTTTTGCCTAAATAGTTTCGTTAGAAGTTTCACGATCAAAAGCAGCCATTGCTGCAAATGTGTGGTCATTCAATAGGTCGTATTAAAGGGTCATTTCAAAAGGAGAAACAAATTTTGCAGCGTGCATAGAAACATGCGTTTGGCCCCCGAAAAATCGCGGTCTATTTGAGTTTATATTTATGCCTCGTTATGCCAACCGCCGTCTGAAGGACTTTCCAAAATGAATTTTATTTTAATTTGTAATTCTTCACATTTTAAGAAATTTCCAAGTTATTATGATTCTCAATTGCTATGATAATTACCAATGGGCCGAATTTTTGGGCATCGAACTCCTTAAACCAATCAATTTAAGCCACTTGAAAACACGGAAGAAGCCGGACCGGTCGGTGAGGATCAACTTTGCAAAGGAACACGACAGTGTAGCTAAATTTGTCTCAACCGATGGTCATCTATCAATCCCCACTGTCTCCCGAGGGCACCCGCCCTCACAAAAAAACTGTCGTCACTCCCCGGACAGACAATTTGGCTGTAAAACTTGACGTGTGGAGGGCAGAGGCTGATTGTTGAAATGGGAAGAAATGAGTAATGTCTTGGGCGTTCCCCTGGCGAGGACTGGACTAGACAAAAGATGCAACTTGATTTTGGGGATGACGATAAGGACAGAGATTTTTCAATTTTTTTTGCAGTGACGATAATGTTGTTGTAGCCCAGAAAATTGTTGTTTCATTAATTTTTAAAAACTCTAACGAAGGAAATTGGTTTTTCGCTCAATTTTGGAGCCAACCAGGTTAAAATTGTTTTTATCTTGATTCCACTTACTTAAAAATTGGGAAAACGTTTGTGAAATACCTTTTTAATGAATTTTTTTGCCATTTATAAAAGCCTGATAAATAAAAATTTTTGATAAATAAAATGAATAAAAGAAGTCATCAGGATTAATGACGAAAAACGGACGCCTAAGCTCAAGCCCAAGCCCTAGCCCAAACCTAAGCCCAAACCTAGTCTCAAGCCTACGTTCAAGCCAACGTCCACGAGCTACAAGTCCATGCCTAAACAATAGACACCCTGGAGTACTTGTTTATTTTCCCACACCCGCCCATAGTAGCCACTCGTATAGGTGTATAGCCCGCAAAATGACCGGAATCCGGGGTGGCGACTACTGAAAAAGGCGAGGGTCCTCGACCCCCGTTTTTCACGCTCTTCTTGACTGACTGCCGTTCACATTCACAGGGCAGCAAAAAACGCGCCCAAGCCCTGAAATTCTCTGGGGACCTAAAATCGGCATGGCCCTATGGAAAGGCCAAGGAACATATTTCCGAAAAGTCGTAAAAATCGGCTGCAGAGGGCTTTGGGTTGGGTGGGGGTGGACACTCCATGAGGGCACTTTGGGGACTTCCCATTCCGATGGACACCAATGTACCACTTTTAGGGGGAATAGGACGTTTTCCGGGTGGTTTGAGCTGAACAAGACGCTTTGGGTTTTTTTAGGGGGAGACTGGGTCCTGTGGGTCAGCTTTTAAAGTTGCGTCTTTTGCATATACTTCCGGGGCGATGGGTCGAGGTTTTTCGTGAATGCGAGTGACCAGGTGTACGGTAGCCGTAAAAAGGAATGTAGCGGAAAATGGTGGAATGCAAAAAAACGTCTATAATTATCAGAAACATGCGGGAAACGACAATCATCGTCAATTTTAGACGTGTTTACGACATTGCCGATGAATTATAGGTTATTAAAGCACAAAACTGCTGCAATGAACGCCACAAATAATTTCCCGAAAAACCGTTAAAATAACCGATTCAGATAGCGTTAAGGGCATTGATGAGAGGTTTTCGAGCAGCAATTACAATCCTTTTTCAGCATAAAATATTCGCTATCCTACTATATATAAAAAATAGTGTCTGTGTGTCTGTGTGTGTGTGCCACTTTGCATCCACTTCTGTCTGGCTGTCCAGAGGATATCTCAAGAACGAAGGGATATTAGGCCACGTTCGATACGTCATAAGGTGCGTAATGGTCTAGGGATGACTGCACACATATCAGATTTTGAAAACTTAGCCATTTTCGCTATTAAATTTAGGTTTTTGTAAAAACCTCTTTCTTAGGCATAATTAGCATAGAGCGGAAGTGGGTGGTCGCCTATATAAAAAGGCAGACGGGGTTGTTTTTCATTTTTTTTTGCCTTCTGAATGTACGACAATTATGCAAAGGGCGGAATAGCATGGGGTCCAAGACGGGTCCAGGGTTGAAAAGTCGCGAAGCGGCTTTTCAACCCTGGTTTACGATAAATTTCGACAAGTTTTTTCCTTCCTATTCCCACAGAAAACCCCTCTGGTGCTAGCCCACCACTGATCAAGGACCACCTAGCCATTCTGAACCCCCCAGTGCCTCCCAGGAGAATAAGCGTACGCGGAACCTGCCAAAAAACAATGGGCCTTGGCCGGGCTAATTTGCAACCCACTGCGGCTATTCCGGGAGGAGAGCGATGGCGGGGTCAGAAGCCCTCCGAGGGCGGCCCTAAAGGAGTAATGGGCGGTGAACCGCTAGTGTTGCGCTAGAGGGTATCGGAAGCAATGCTTAATGCAAAAGCGTTAATACTAGCTGGCTCGGAGTCGCTTGGAAAAATTGTAACTATGAAATTGTAACTAAAAAGGCTTAATCTAGTGAACCTTGATGGAAATATAACCTTTACGAGGTACGACTATAGAGGAGCCTAAGCCTAAGCGCAAAGCGTATAATTTATTTTACTGCGCCCGCGGCACACAACGCGCGTGTCCGAAGTTTGATTTGCGTTGCGTGTCGTGGGGCGATAAACCTCATAGAGAATTCAACGAGAGCAGCGACGCGCAACGCAACGCAACGTGACGCAACGTAGACGCCACGCCGAGGCGATCCACACGCATACGCAGCGCACACGAAACGCACACGCAACGTAACGTTGCGTCACGCAAACGCCAACGCACACAACGCGTGTTAATTTACGTGCGTTATGTGCGGCGGGCAAGAAATTTCAGTGGAATCCATCGGACTAAAAATTCGTAGCAGAGCCTTGCCCAGTGTTTTAAAGGTGTCAGCAACACTAAAATTTACAAAAAAAAATGGTGATATAGAGTAGTGCGCTGATAAGAAGGTCTCGGAGTAAACCTTTACAAGATTCATAAGCTCCAGAAAAATCCACAAACCCACCCTGCCCTTTATATACCTCGATTTAGATGTGTTTTCATCGACATTCCACTTTTTTCGGGACACCTCCCCCAGATCAACGTCCAACTTTTGAGGGCGGTGATTGATGGGGAGTGAATCTGAGGATAGACACGCATTCAGGGAACTGATTCCAATCCCTCGGACGTTACATCAATCACCAACGCCGGATCGGGCGAATCTTTAAAGATCTGCCGGCCAGTTGTTTTTGTCCTTATTTGGTGGGGGAGAAAGAGCGCGGGGGCGCAAAGCACGATCAGTTGGGAGACGGAGCTGCAGGTTGCAAATCGGACTTTGATGGACTCTGACATCAGAGGGCTCTTGATTTTGTCATTGAAATTGGGATAGAGCTCACGGATTTTTAGCGTTGAAAACTACTGGCAAGATAAAGGGGGTAATAAATTGAGTACGGTAGCTGATATGTCATCTTAAAGTGGTAATAGAATTGCGACGTAATGATAGGGTATCTACAAAGAAAAGCAATAAGAGAAGGTCAGTTAGGGAGGGCGCTAGATAGATAGATAGAGAGATAAAGAGAGAGAGAGAGAGAGAGAGAGAGAGAGCGAGGAGAGAGCGAGAGAGCGAGAGAGTGAGGAGAGTGCGATAGAGAGGTAGAGGTAGGGCAAAGCATCAAACCAGCAGAAAATTTCAAGAAAATGCTTGTATTACCCGGCAAACCTCCTTCCCCCTGATGAGCTAAAGAAACCGTTAAAGAATGCATAGCCGCAAAGTGCAAGCCCTAAAAATGACAACTCATTGTCAATAACCGCCCCCAAACATGGCCCGGGCTCGTTCTGACGCCCCGAAAAATGTGCCCTTCGCCGTTCACCCCCATTTTTGATATCATGGACAGGTTAGGAAATCAGCTGGTGAAGGGGGGAAACGGCTTGTTTGTAAATAGCAAAGTCTCGGACTATCGGTATGGGGTGAGTGATTAGCTGGCTGAAATGCATGGTAGGTGAGAAATTCGGCCAAAGGAAATTTCAGCTAATTTTGTGCAGCCCCAAAAACAATGTGCAAAAATGGGAACATTGCTAAAAAGTGGAAACATGTTGCGCTCGACATCGAAGGAAATCACATTCAAAATCGAGCTTGAAAACCGTTCAAAAATGGGCTCAGGATTTGGATTTGATGGTTTGCGCAAAAAATTTTTTCTCTGTTGATAGCACCAATCAGATTACAGTTCTTTTGGAACATCACTGCCGCGGGCGGGGGTCGAACCCTGGTCTTTTGGTTGGCAAGACCATCGCGATATCACTTGACGATTAGTGCAGGGCGCCCGCGAGAGGTGAGACTTTGATAATGGCAGGTAGCGCGGGCTGGCGGGCCAAACGTGACGTCTTCAAGGTGTGTTCATGGCAAGACTATGGATTTAGCTAGCTTTGGGTTGCCTATGGATGTCACCCCGCCCGCGTCACGCAACGCGCACCTCGTTTTCGCCGGAGAAAGGCGGCCTAGGATTGCAAAGATGCGCGTTGCGTGTCGCAGGCACGATCAATCATATAATGATGACTCCAAAATAAATTGCTACGCCTTGCCTACTCCTTGAAAGGTAGCGCGATGGCGGATTAACACTATTTAATCAGAACGTAAAGTTGCCGAGCGCTTCAGGTGGCAATAAGATGCCATCAAATTCCTATTGACACCAGAATTCAACCCCACATCTTACAACCGGATGTATCGGATTGGAAACCTGAGATAAGACGACGTAATTCGATACCAAAGATCGACCATCGTAGCCCAGTACGGCAACTTTTTCCGACCAAATAAAAGTGCCTCCTCCTCGGTTCTTTGGGAGACGTTGTTGAAGTGCCAGGGGGAGGGGCAACTTTTAAAAGGCGGAAGCCGGCCCAGATGACCCGGATGGCTGGGAAAGGAGGGGAGGCAAGGAGAAGGAGGAGGAGGAGGAGGTGTGTTTTCCCCGTGAATATTCACGACGAGTGGGCAGATCGCCGGGAAACACGCAAGCCAAGGCATGGGGGGCCAGATGGCCATTTCTTCACCGGGGAATTGGCAAAGAAGCATTTTTGGAATTCCGGGGATGTTCGGCCCGAAAACACCGAGCTGTAATTAGGTCGTTAAAGCGAAAGGTTGTCGCGGGGATCTTTGTCTTGGGCGGGATATTTGCATATAATCGAAATACAGGCTAGAAATTGGCCCTACGCCTTAACAACCACCTAAAGACATTAATATAGACGTTGTTCGGCCATTTTGTAAAAATCCTTACGTGGAATTATTATTTGTAATTCAAATTTCATTTATACAGGGAAACCTAAAACCTAAAAATTAAATATTGTTTCTGATCATCGCATACTCCGATTACCGTATGCGTACCTAGGCGCCAAAAATGTTTTTTATTGGAATAGTAATTGATGCTTTAAACGCTAGATACCTTGATGTTTGAGCAGCCAAGGGTAGGTAAAACGAAGACTCTTTTAATTCAACACCTCCAAAATCCTGCAAAAACCCTGCATAGACTGCCTGCAGCCTCGGAAGGATCCAAAGTACGCTACCGACTTCAGAGGGCCAAAAAACGCCCTTCATTTTGCCGGGCCAATGAATTCCTGGGGAAACGGGCTAACACGTCCGCCTTCACAGATCCCACTAATGAAAGTCAGACGCTTCAAGAAAAAAAAATGGAGGAATTAAAGGTCGGGGCCGAGCTAAGGGAATCACGTTTTGGGATCAATTTTGACAAGGATTTTGCAAGGAAAATGGCTAGAATGTCGAGAGAGAGAGAGAGAGAGAGAGTAGAAAGCGAGAGAAACTGAGAAAGAAAATTACCATTTTCCAGATCAAGATAAACCATTTAAAGTTAGCAATTTAGTATTAAATCTAAAAATCTAAAAAAATCTGCAAATTTTGCAACTTTTTTCACTCTATGCCCAGTTCTGAATTCAGACGCGAGACTGAGAACTTTTTATCGAACCACTCGAAAATGTAAGACCGGAAATTGATCGAAACCCATCAGATGGGTCTACCTGGGCCCCAGCCGATCAGTCACCCACCTGGCGAGCTGTTTTCTATTTGTTCTGATTCGAAAAAGCCGCCAAACTGACGCAGGTTCGCCCCGCACAGAAGGCGCCCCCGAAATGGTCGGGGGGTCAGGGGAAAAGCTCCCGATTTCGGCGACATGCGGAGAATAGAATTGAGCCGCGGCTGTCCAAACGGAACATGTATGCAAATCCCCTTTAAGCGGGTCACTGGCTCCATGAAAAGACGTGCAAAACGCGTCCCGGAAATTTCTGTGTAGCTGATTTTTGGGGTCGAATGCCGTCACGGACCGTTTGCTGACGTTCTGAGCTCCGAAAAGCTCTAGTGGAAATGAAGGGAGGACATTTTCAGCGCGACATAAATCGAAAATTAACATCCTATCATCTTCTCGACGTTTTTTAAAGCTCAATAATTCATATAAAGCTTTAACAAGCTCTATTTTTACTTGAATACGTTTGGAAATACAATAAGCGCCTTCACAAAGGCACGTTGCTCACGTTTTAGAGAAAAAAGTGACCAAACGTTTCCGAGCTTTATCTATGACAAACCGGCCATCAAACCTGATATTTGCCTCCATCTTTTACGAGGTAATTCTATTAAAAGATGACTCATGTACCGTCAAGTAGAACTTTATCGGCGCCCAGCCAGCTGCAAAATAATATCCGGCTGATAGCCGTAGGGGACGCATAATGTTTACGATCATCGCTGAAGGGACATTGATCGCGCACTATGATCTGCATGCGCACTTGATAAGAGGTCATTTGCTGATCATTTTGACCGCTAAAGATCATCTTATCGTGTCCGAAAACCCGAAATTCAACCAATTAATGAAACTTTAAGGCCTTAAAGGGCTAGTTCAACTTTTAGAGCTTGGGCTGGTACCTTGGGACACTATAGACGTAGCGATACCGCGCATGAACAGTCCCTCATTACGACAGAAATTAGATAGCGTGGAAATGAGAGAGGCGCAGTCACAAACACGCAGAGAGGGTTCGACTCCTGGCCGCGGAAATGCTTTTGTTTTTATTGGCTGAACTAGCCCTTTAATGGTGAAGGAACGGATAGGCCGACCAAAATTCTTCGGAACTGCAAACGCCCGGGCTATTAAAACGATGCTTACAAGGCAAAACCCTTCAAAATTTGCAAAGTAGCTAGATGCAATGGTCTACGGAATGACCGTCTAACCTAAAAAAATTACTCCCAAACTCTAATGAACGCTATTTTCCAAAGGGCCAAAGAGACTTCTTCAAAGATCTCGTTATTCTTGAAAACGCGCCCAAAATAAAATTCTGTTATCATCGCAAGATATCGCAATCCGCTACCTAATCAATCCCCAAAAAGCAAAAAGTTTTGCGTTCGGGGGGAATCGAACCCCCGTCGAATGCTTGGAAGGCATCCATGCTGACCATTACACCACGAACGCGGCTGGGTGGGGGTGCCACAGAAGGGGCTATGTGCCCACGGAGGCCAAACGCGCCCCCGGATCGGACTGCTTATTATGTCTAACGGGGATATGGGTGCTAGTCGCAAGCGACATGATACTTTCAAAGGATTGACAGAGAGCATTTTTATTAATACAGGAAAGAAAAAAGTATAAAACTGTTGTAGAACAAGAAATTGGAGGGAGATGAAGTCGGGAAATTAAACATATGAGCCCGGCAGTCAATAGGGCCTATGAAAATTGGCATCAGCGCCATTTTAGCCGGGAGGTGTGGCCCGATCTGTCGGTTCGTCGAGCCGGGCTTCCTGATTCTGTCGATTCTTCCTAAATAAACAATTTGGGTAACTTTGCCGAGGTAATTTGATAGTTGTGGATAATTTAGCTTCCGAATCACAATCGTAAAATCGCCTATCCAAACGTATCCAACGTACCAATAGTGACGGACCAGTATGGCAACACCAAACCCGAACACAACAACGTCGGTATGGGTACTCAGCGCCGGAAACACGCGCTGAAAAATCCATGCGCCGGTGCCAAGCAGAGCCCCGAGCACATGCCCGGGTGCTGGTCGCCAAAGGTCCATGTTCTGTAAATTAGAGATGACTGTGCAAGATCTAACTAAAAAGATCAAAGGTGATAAATGCAAAATCAGAAGCGTGAAGGGTCAAAAAAATTGATCAAAATGGTAATCGGTCAAAAGACTGACGTGACTAGCTTCAACTATTTATGCCTTTGCTAGGCGACTGGTTCAGACAGTCGCCCAAGTCTGCCATCTGGCCACTGTGAGCCCCGGGGCGCAAGTCTTTAATGCAGGGCGTTAATGAATCAATACCTGGTCTGAAATTTAATCTTAAGCCTCAAGCTGATGTAACTAAGCGCTGCGCACATTTTTTGTTTTCCATACTCCGCACATCCTTATCGTAAAGCTCAACAGTCGCCTTGACCCCGGTGCAATTAACAAATTTTCAAACTAGCTAAACACGTACGGATTTTCCGTCTAATCTCCAAAAAATCTCTCCAATTTTACTGAATGCTATTTCAAAAAATTAAAAGGAGATTTTTCAAAGATCTCTTTCTCTTGAAAAAGCGATCAAATAAAATTTGATTATCACCGTCGATATCCCCAGTCGGTACGCAACTAATCTCCAAAAAGCAAAAGTTTTGCGTTCGGGGGGGAATCGAACCCCCGTCGAATGCTTGGAAGGCATCCATGCTGACCATTACACCACGAACGCAGATGGGCTGGGTTGCCATGGAAGGGGCTATCCGCCCAGGCATCCATCGCGCCCCGATCCGGCTGCCTACTACGCCTCCACCGGGGATATGCGCTATTAGAAGCCGGCCGAGCTGACTCGGCAATAAATCCAAGGCAATGTACAAAAACATTGTCAAATATCGGTAGTATTACGCACATATTTTTATTTCTAAAAACCAGCGCCCAAAACCCGCTTCGCGGGCCTTGGGCGCTGGAATGTGGCCTTTGCATGAGAAATTTGCCTTCCCGATGGCTCGGGTCCTTCCGACTAGAGTGAGGGAGGCCTAGGCTAAAGCCTAGGCTTGCCTAGGCTTCCTCAGGCTTTTCTAATTTACATCGCCTAGGCTGAGCCTGGGCTATGCAAAGTACGCCTGACCTCTAAATAGTCAGGCTTTATCTGGAAATTTTATGTAAAGTCGTAGAATATTCGAAGTTTTGCCGAACAAATAAGGATTTTTTTTTAAACTTCCGGGGGGTCGAGGAGCTGTATTGGGTCCAAGAATATTCTACGAAGTTAGGTTACTGTTTTTGACAAACCTTACGTCACGATACGTTAATAGCGCGCGGATACACAAAAGTCAAGCGTCGGTTCGAACGGGCGAGGGATGCAATTGCCTCACCTGACATCTCGCCTATAGTTTTCCCACCTTCGGCTTCCTTGTAATATGTTATTGCGACAAAAGATACTAACGTTTTAGGTGCAGTAACCAGATTAACATGTTTTCACGCATTGCATAAAAAGCCTGCGTAAATCCTTAGGCTTCCGCCAGGCGTCGGCAGGCGCGGAAATGCAATTCGGCCCAAGAAAGCCTGAGGAGGCCTGCCGCTCCCTCACTCTACTTCCGACCCCTTCCCCCGTCCGACCACACGCGCGCGTGCAACTTGCAAGAATGAGGAAATTTGTATTTTTTCACATTATGCAAATTAGCCCCCAGGGACCCCAAAAATGAGTAAAACCGGCTTTAACTTTCTAAACTTGTATTTTATCGAAATTCTGAACACGCCATCGGAAAGAGGAAGGTCGATTCCCCCAAGTGACGGAGAATTGGGACGTTTCGGACACTGGAAGGCCCTCAAATCGGGTCTCGAAACTGACATCCACACACACACACACAAAGATACACGCCAAAATTATATAAGGTAGGATTTTTCTAAAAATTACTAAAAAGAAAATTTTTTCTTCTGTGGCAGGTTCTAACGCTGTTTCTCTATCATTGAAGCCTGAAAATACACCAAATAAAAACTTTATTCAAAGACCCGTAACCGAAATCAAGTCAAACAATGTGAACTTTTCGGCAATCACCAGGGTGCTGATGTCGAAATGGCCGATGTTTTGAGACGACCTCGTGGCCTGCGGTTCCTGTGGTCTCTCCTAGACAAAAAAAATGTAAAAGGCGGCTCTGCACCGTGCGTGATGATGTTTTCGAAATGGACTTTTTGACTAGTAAAGCGATAAGTAGCGAGACAGTGACTTTCGAAATGTTGGCTGTCGAGAAAAAACGATTTTAGGAGTATTGACTTTCGAAAATTTATACGGAATATCCTCTCGACAAATTTCTAAAAAGTCTAGTCATCAGCCAACAAACATTTTAAGATAGTGGTCCATATAATTAAGTTAAAGTAATCGCTAACATACCCCAGCAGACGTCGTGCGAACCGCTTAGCCGAGAGGAACCATACCGGGATGAAGAAGCCGATAACAAAGCACCACAGATCTCGTTCACTTGGCGGCCAAAGGGGCATCCACTGTAATTCGAGTATTACGGGGCGAAATTAGAGGTTTACAACACAGGAGAGAGGTTGGAGGATAATGTTTGTCATATGATTCCGCTTGGTTCTTCTAGGAGCGGACGGATAGTACGCCAAGGGTAGCGAGGCAGGCGCCCAGAGGGCCGCCAACGGTGCCTGGGGCACCGTTTAGGCGGCGGCTGCCGGCCCAAAGAGGCTAGGGGCCGCCGGGCGGAGACAGAGGGCATCTCTGGGCTCTCCACCACCAACCCACTCCCTCGCCTCTCGCATCCTGTTTGCGCGACACGAACACAAATGCTAAGGCTTGGAATGCTGTGTTAGTAAAAATATTCATTTTAAAAAGCTGAGGCTGGAGAGAAAGAAGACGAAACAAAAGAAGCGAAAAGCCTAAATAGTAAAAAAACCAAAGTCAGAGAAAACTTTGTGATAAAGTAAAATAAGGTGGCCTATTATCATCCTTGCATACCAACAATTTAACGCTGAAAGTGAAATAGAAGCTTTTATTTCAAGAAAATAGCGGGCATCGCAAGTCTGAACATTGTTCTTGTTCTCTTTCTTGTAATCGCTGTAAGATCTGTTTGCCTGTTTCGGCCCTAAATCCAAGACAGCCAAATTTACGTCAGGGTGGGTCTCCACAGCTGGATCTCTGACGTTTTAGAGGTTAAAGTGAAGAACTTATAAGAGAGGAAAATTGTAAAAGAATAGGAAGTAATGCTTCAAGAAGTAAAAGAAGCAGAAAATGACGGCAGTGTTCGCGTCGCGGCACTGTTCTTCCGAGCTCCCAGCTCCCGGCTCAAACTCTAAACTCTAAGGCCATAAGGAGCCATTGTTCCATCCACTCGGCGCTTTCAGTTTCAAGTCGTAGTTCGGGGCACAGTACACATTTTTCGCGAGCACCGTTCGCAATTTCGCCCGCGCCACCTGAGCCACGCTTTTTGCCGCACGAAATGGATATGGTGGGCCTCGTAAAATTGACCAGAATCGGCCCACCCACCGCGATGCGAAGGGCACGGAAAAACACACGAATCGGCTGATAAGCCTCAGGTTCTGGAGACGAGACGACCCATCGTTCGGGTTCAATTTGAGGGGGACGGTGGTGTACGGTGGAGTACGGTCCAAAGCACACAATGCGTACCTTGCGGAAAAGCAGAAGGTTGGCTTGAGCCCAACCTGTGTATGCGCCGAAGCCTAAAAGCTGGAAGCCTGAGCGACGGCTTTCCTAAGCCTAAGCCTTAGCCTATTGCTAACTGTAAAGTGTTTTTACTCAAGTTGGAGTTTCGATTCGGGACCAAGTGCATCTTGTGCAGAATTTTTCGCTGATTCCGAATCCGCTTTCCAAATTTGCTGCGGACTTTTATTTTGAACGTTATACAGCAGTTATGGTAGTGTTTTTCACCAAAATCAAGGAACCGTTATCGTTTTCGATTTTCCTGATCAATTTCAACTGCAAAATTGGCTAGAGATTGGCTAGACAAGTATCTTAAAAGTCAAAACAAGCTTTTTTATAAAAATTAAATTTTTTATGCAAAAAGCAAAAGAAAGGTGCAGAGCGGGGATCCGAAACGCCGCCCTGCGCTTGGCAAGCGAGTACTTTGCCAATGCACCATGGTGCCAAACGGGAGGGGAACTGTGACAGAGTACTTCAGGGCCCCTGGAGAGGGCAGAACCATGAATGGAATAGTGGACCAGGATCCGAATTTTTGGCTTTTTCAAGCTTAATTTGCACCAAAAATGACTTTTTAAATAAAAGTCCGCAGCAAATTTGGAAAACGGATCCGGTATAAGCAAAAAATTCTGCACAAGAATCGAAACTCCAAAAACAGTAGAAAAACGAAACGAACGAAACTTGAGTAAAACACTTTACAGTAAGTCCAATTTCCGACTTCTTGAACCGATGCAATGCATGTTTCTAACTTTTTCCTGGAGATATTTTGTCTCTACCGGGGATTCCTTGGCTTGACCAATGTTTACCAACACCAAATATCCACACGAAAGACCACCACAAAGTTATGGGATCAAATTCCTCAATTTTTGTGCTTTCATCTATTGAAAAGGGGGGGGCGTGGGTTCAGGGCGTTTTTTAGGGAACGCCGATAAAATGGCCCTCCCCCCTACCGCGTCGAATCGCCCGGGCAAAAACTGGCCTATCGCCCTGGGTCCCCATCATTTCGACGACATTCACCCAATTCGAAGCATATAAATAGTGAATGGTTCGAATGGGGGGTAAGCGCCCGATTTTTCGGTTATATTAACCTTTTTGTTTCGGGGTGCTGGTTTAGGTCTTTTTGGATTTGGGCGTATATAAGGGGATTTTAGGGCTTCTGAAGGGTATTCGAGGATTGCCGATACGGATACTAAATAGGCACTGATTTTTGGAAAGTAGGTTTGGTTTTGGGGACTTCAAAATGAATTTGTGGCAGGATATCAGCTAGCTTGCCTTTTCCTAAAGAACCTCTGCCAACATACCGGCTCATAAATCGGAATCCGTCTCACCGCTCCACCCGAAACTTTCGACGAGAAATTTCAGCGCATCCACTTAAAGTCCTGATTGTCAACGTTTATCATTTCTAGAATGACGCTCAACATGGGGTTACTGCTGAAGTTGGCCCTGCTGGTGGTCGCTGCTTCGGCTTTCAAGGTACGGTATTCCGGGCAAATTCTAGACGACTAAATATAGGTTAAATCAATGAAAAGGTTAAAAAAGTTTTTACAGCGGGGCCCAGCGCAACGTCATCGCCGCGACACCAGCAGTAAGTTAGCGCGGGCATTTAAAGCTCTTTTTAGCCTTCTGCGGCATCGCCGATCTCAGCACTCTGTTGATGGATGATGTGCGTTTCGTCACCTCCAATATTTTCCGGCATACAGCCTTTTATGAGCGAGAAATTTAGTGCCCGGATGCGTCGACCTTGCCGCTCGCGGGTCTGAACGGGACTTGCCTAACCGGGCCCGATCTCCTCGCGTCTGAGGATGACAACTGGTCGATCGCCTGCACGACGCCCGACTCACGAATGGTCATCTACGGACCGTCGTGGAGCAACAACACCCATGGATACACCTACGCTGAGTAAGTAATATATGGCGAGGACTTCGGAATCAACCCCCAAGGCCCGCTCCAATAAGGCACTTCCAGCTACCTCTTCTGTAACGACGATGGAACGTCGATCGGCTCCTCGATGGACTACTGGATTACCACCAGCAAGTTCGTGCCCGGACTCGACCACGTCGCCTGCTATCAGAGTGCTTCCGCCCAGAATGAGGCCCTGTTCCGTGCGTTTTAACCTAATCCTAAGACTTTGCTTTTTCAGACAAGTCAACCTGCGACGTTAGCCGCTTCACCCTGATGCAGAACTGGACGACGTGCCCTGACTTCAGCACGTTGGAGTATTACTACCCGAGGACCGCCACTACGGAACCGATCAATGCTACCGAGGCAGCCAAGCTCCAGATGTCTTGTGAGACCAACTACCTGACGTCGTAAGTTATGCGACCGACCGCCTCCATCCGTGTTTTTAGCTACTTCTACCCACGCCAGATCCTGACCGCCTTCCCATATTCGAGCTACTTGTACGTGAAGCTTTAGCTCTAACATTCCACTAGGGCTACAGAAACGTATTGATATTACAGCTGTGCTTCGGGAAGAACGTTCATGATCCGCGACAACCACGTGATCCCCCTCCGCATCATTCTCTGCGAGTCGACCCACTGGACGGCTGTAACGAACGATAACGTCCGCTTCACCATCAACACCACCACCGATTCCATCTTCTGCACGTTGCCGACGCAGATGGTTGGCAAGCGTAAGTCGCTAAAGCCAATCTGATAAAAAAAGAGCTGAAAAGTATAAATGACCAATAGCTTATACTTTCAGCGGTCACCTGTCACGACGTAATTCCGGCCAACGATTGCCCATCGAACATCACCGAGTACACTTCGGATCTGATGCTGATTCCCTATTCGATGCCCGGCCTGGTCCCTGCGAACCCGCAATGCCTTCAAAACTACACGATCTGGTACCGGGACCCGAATAACGGAGTGTCGAACCCGCCGTCATCCTTGTAAGTTTTTAACGTCTGGTTGGCGCTCACCTCGCCGCCACCAATCCTCAACTGCCTCGATTTTACACGATTTGCTATCATAATTTCGAAATTCGTAATCTTAGAATTAAGGAATGTCGAAATGTCACAATGTCCAAATTTCATAATGTCGAAATTAAAATCTTTGAAATATTTTGCATAAAAATTCTCCGGGTAATTTTGCTCATGTAAATTTTGGTCTTATGAACTTCGACATCGTGAATTTCGAAATTTTGAAAGAAACCCATTTTAACCCGTGGGTTTGTGTGTTTTTTTTTATTTCTGGGCATAGGCGTTTAGGAAAGATATGTAGTAAACCTTATATGCATTTCCAGCCTAATCCGTTGCTACCAACCGGGCACGGATCTCAATAGCCCGACCCGCGCCAACTCGAGGATGCTCATCCTCGTCGAAGACCACGGAAAGTACCACCTGACTCGCACCCTCGGATGCGGCCCTACTAAATTCACCCTTGATGAGCAGTACACCATCGGGATCTCGGTACGTTAAGGTCAACAAGTAGCGAGCTAACCTTTTAGGTTTAAGCCTAAGCATAAAATTCAAAGACGACTTTTTCAGCCTGAGGCTAGGTTCACATGCGTCGACTCGCTGACCGCCTACGACGCCATGATGACGGCCAACGGCTACGATCCCTCCAACTGGGACTGGAACGCCTAGGCAACAAGAACTAGACAACAATTGTGTTTTGAGGTGAAATAAATTTTTGCATAGCCTCCACTCGAGAATCGCCAATACAGACAAGACGTTACAGCACTGGGCTAGGGGAGCCTTGCCTCAACGGCATGTGCTAATATCTGCAGCTCTCAAAGACTTGATTTTCGAAAATGCCAATGTTCATTTCCAACCAACAACGTCAACCCTCTCAACCAAAGTCAGAGTTCGGCGGTGAGAAATTCGGGTTCGAGGGCTGATGGGACGAGCTTCAAATAGTTTAACCTCGCGCCCAATTATGCCATCTGGCCAAGGCGAGCCCTCGAGCGCTAGTCTTTAATGCGGGTCGGTTGGTGAGCGATACCCAGGTCGGTACTTCAAGCTGATACTTGAGCGCAATTTTTGCTTTGCGGACTCAACACCCTTACTGTAAAGCTTTTCTGTCAGCTTACGCGCTGTTTGCAGGGACCCGAGAATTTCCGGAATCTCCGGTGATACAAATTCCACATTGCCCGTTGGCCGCGTAACGATGTGTTTCATAAATTGAGACCTTGAAATCTTGAAAAAAGAACTTTATATCAAACAAACGGGTACAAACAATAAAAAATTCTACAGAAAAAAAGCCAAGGATAAAAGAAGCAGATCAAATTGCGTATGTTGAGCGTCAACAAGGCATATGCAAATTGTACCAATGCCATTGTAGACGAAAAGGTACTGTAGTCGCTATTCGCCAGTTCCGTTGATAAGGACCCTAGGCGAGCGATTCGCTTGATTGGCCCTAAAGCAATTCATGACTGTGTAATTTCGTATTCTAGTCAACACTAGAGACGTTACGCATACCGACGCGACGTCGTGATAACATGCAAATTAGGATGCAAATATACTAAAAACAGCTCAATAACACGATTTTTTTTTGCGCTTTGCATACTAATTTGCATGTTATCCCGACGTCGCGTCGGCATGCGTGACATATCTAGCCTACACACATGAAAAAATCCATAGCCAACGTACCAGTAATAACCGCCCAGCACCGCGATGACAGCAAGACCCCCGACCGCAGCAACGTTGATATGTGTACTGAACTCCGGAAATAGGCGGCGGAGACCCATAGCAGTTAAAAACCCCAGGAGAAAGCTTGGTACAACGACGTCTCTCCATGGAACCATCGTCTGTAATTTAAGCATAACGCCGTAAATTCTCAAAAAGAGCTCCACTAAAATGAAATTAAATGAGGTATTTACACTGTTACGTGTACAGTACGTGTCTTCGGCCTAAGCCTACGCCCAAGCCTAAGTCTATGCCTAAGCCAAAGCCTAGGACTAAGCCTGTGCCTAAGCCTCAGCCTAAGCCTGAGTCTGAGCCTGAGCCAAGGCCAAAGCCTAAGCCTAAGCCCAAGCCTATGCCAAAACGTAAGCCCAAGCCTGGGCATAAGCCTAAGTCTAAGCCTGATCCTGAGCCTAAGCCTTGGTGGGATATTGTCTAGTCTTGTTAAGAGCTTTAATAGAATGATGCAACCAATAGTTATAATGTAGCACTGGGGATTTGACAAGCAGATAAGTTGGACTGAGTACTGAATGGAACATCGGTCACGTCACCTGGTTTCGAACGGTGCCATCTGCCGTAGGCGAGCCCTGGGGCACTTTTGTCTTTAGTGCAGGTTTGAAACCATAGGTGAGGCAACATTTAATTTTTGATCCTGAGCGTTTTAAGGTGTGGAAAATTTCTGGAAATAACTGAAGATGTCATTAGTGCTACGGTAAAGACATTCTGCCCGACTTCTTCAGCTTCCCAACTACAGGGTGTCCCAAAAAAAAAGACCCCCCCCAAAAATTTGAGCCAAAGGGCACCTACGGAGCTGAAAATTTGCACAGAGGTAGCGAAGGCAATTTTCTATGAACAAGGAAAGTTTCAGCCCGATCGGCCAGCGGGTTTTAAAGTTATAGCGAAAATACTTTTCATTTTTAATTTAATATGGGGACCTTTGAAATTTGCATCAAAGATATGCGTTATTCTTGCATTTACGAGCCGATTTTGCATAAATTTCGCTGAAAAGTGCCAGTTTCTTGATGGAGCTTTTGGAAAACGATTGCTCACGTAGCGAGAAAATGATCAGCAAGAACGATGAATACCAGACCTCATGGCGGACACTATCGTTGAACGCTTGAGCTTCGCTTAAACTTCAGCGTACGTGCCAACATAAGCCCAAATCTAAGCTTCGACACTGTTTTCGAGCTCGTCGAACTCTGTTTTCGAGCCGACGAAGCTCAAATCGCCAAAATGTACAATAAGACGTGATTTGGATCGATAAAACAATTGTTTTAACACTCTTTTTATTTTTCATACGCAATCGTTTTCCAAAAGCTCCATCAAGAAAATGGCACTTTTCAGCGAAATTGATGCAAAATCGGCTCGTAAATGCAAGAATAACGCATATCTTTGATGCAAATTGCAAAGATCCCCATATTAAATTAAATATGAAAAGTATTTTCGCTATAACTTTAAAACCCGCTGGCCGATCGGGCTGAAACTTTCCTTGTTCATAGAAAAATGCCTTCGCTACCTCTGTGCAAATTTTCAGCTCCTTAGGTGCCCTCTGGCTCAAATTTTTGGGGGGGGTCTTTTTTTTTGGGACACCCTGTATTTCCAGGCCTGCGTTCGCAACGCTTCTACTACTACGTTTCAGTGCGTTTTCTTCCATTTTTATCGTGTCACTATGTCTCGTGTCGCAAAACGGCTTATCAGCCACGAGACAGCCTGGGAAAGCGGCGGTAAGGCCAAAAACGGATGGCTCCTCCTCCGTTTTTGACGGGTGACAAATATTTTGGCGAAAGTTGACGGCCTTTTGGTGATGTGATGATAGATCGTATTTCGTTATAATTTTTAATAGTTCTTTAAGGGTGCTTTAACCGAATTTAAATTTGAAAATTTTGTCGAGTTTATGGACTAGACCCCAAAACCAGCCGAATCTATGATATCTCGCTTTCCGTAAGATTTTAACTAACATTTAGCATTCTTTTTCTATCGTTCTCGGTCTCCCCACGCCCTCCCTCTCACTCTCTCCTCTCTCTCTCGCTCTCTTTCGCCCTATCTCAGTCGCTCTCGCTCTCCATCTGCATTTTCATCCCTGGAAAACCACACTTCCCCTTAAAAATAACTTACCAAATTTTCATTATGCTAAATTTGCTTTTAAGTTAGCGGCATTGAAATTACCATTACCCTCCAAATATTACCATCTCACCCACCTGTTTGGAACACCGAAAAATTGCCATTTCGGGCCGACAAACACTTTCCCCACTCGATGCACCCACCACAACCCCCCGGATAACAGCACAGCCACTCCGCATTGATCCTAGCCACGTGTGTCGCCAGTTTTTTTCTCTCGCCCTCTTGCCCTTTCCCAATCTCTCGCCTCCCCGTCCACAACTGGCTGCCCACACGAAATTCCGGGGGACAACACTTTTTACCCAGGAAAAAGGTTCTCCACTCGCCGATTGCCTTGATGGGCTCGGCGTATGATATGATTTTTTTCAGAGGATTTGTCAATTTTGATAGTTTTCGCATTTAAGGCAACTTTTTATAGTTTATTTTTTGGTTTTGGGCCTGTTAATTCTTGAAATAGACGCTTAAATGCCGAAAATTTCTGTTTTAGATGGGCGAATTTGCATTGTTTTTAGCTGATTTTATTTTTTTGAATTCGTTTGGCTTTAATTCAAGTTATTAAAGAGTTTTGAAGCCGATTATATGATGAAAAACTCTGTGTGTTTTTTTTAGTTGAACGCTTAAAATGTAAAATTTTAAAACGGGAAATTTTTGGGTTCTTTTAAAAAAGCTTGACTTTTCAAACGATCTAAAAATAAATTTATTGCTTTTTTGTCATTTTTGTGTTGTTCTTGATAGAGACTGCTGGAGTTCAATGCCTATTTTTAAGATGAACATCTCACCCCGGATTTGCCGGCCAAACGGCCCGATTTCTTGGATCGCCCAGCGAAATTTGACGGCTAACGAGGCGGCCGTTGCGTTGAGGTATTGACTTTTAAAGGTATACGTAATCTCAATTTCCAGACCCTTCTATTTCCTCGTCCACCCCGATCGCTTCGCCCAGCTGCCAAAAATCAGGGAGCAAAATGAAAAATCACTACAGGTAATGGCAAAAACTAGAAAAATTCACCTTGAAAATTCAGATTTTCAACGGCTACTTGAACGATCTGTACCCACATCAGCCCAGCTTGTCGAGCCATCGGCCGATTGAGGTTGCAGAGCTTAAAAAATTACGAAGTTTTAGGTCGCTTTTTCGATCCATAACAAGGTCACACGGGAGATTGAGGACGTGAAGATTAGTCTTTCTGGCACGGATCCGAGGAATATCGTGGCGTAAGTGGTTTTTTGGAGTTTGCTGACACCCTGTAAAAACAGTTCCTTAAAGGGCTAGTTCAACTTTTAGAGCTTGGGCTGGTACCTTGGGAAACTATGGACGTAAGCACAATGCGCCCGAACAGTCCCCCATTACGGCAGCTATTAGTGATCGGGGAAAGGAGAGAGGCGCAGACACAAAAACGCAGAGAGAGTTCGACTCCTGGCCGCGGAAATTCTTTTGTTTTATTGGCTGAACAAGCCCTTTAAAAACAACAAACTAGTAAATCTTGCTGTGACGATGCCGCGGAATTTCGTGGCGTAAGTGGTTCAGTAGACTTTGCTGGTGCCGTCCCTTTAGCTGCTTCTTGGAAGTTTAAAGGGATAGAGACAGCCAAACCAGTTTTTGCCACTGACTTGGCGGTTGTATACCTTAGTTTAGACACGCGCTGGAGAGATGTCGACTTCCGACCCGCGGTTTACCGAGAGGTCGAACCCGATCCCCACCTCGATCGGCCCCGAAAACCCATGGCGCCAACCCGAATGACCTGATGGCCATGTACTTGAGGTATGAAGTCAAAGAAGCTACCTTATTTTACCTGTCTGACTACACTACTTATGCTACAATATTCCCAATTTAGACGCAAAAAGAAAGCCTCACCACCGAACGACATCTTCTCGCGACTGAACGGAAAACGTGACCACGCGATTCGGATGAGCAAGGAATACGAGTAAGACGTTGGCGAAAAGCTAACCCTCAATTGGAATTATAGAAGCTCGAAAATCACGATGAAGGACGATATTGACGAGCTGAAGTACAGGACTGGGTTGAAAGATGTGGGTTGTAGTTTGTAGGCGTATTCTGGCCGGAAGGTATTAACGATACATTGCTTCTTTAAAGTACAAAACTTCACCTCCCGTTTTCAGGTGATCTGGCAAATCGAGTGGACCGAGGCGCACATGAAGCGTTGTATTCACGGTGTCCTTCGGATGCTCAACCAAACGGATCCGGAAGTGAAGGAGTTGATCCAGAATGCCCTCTACAAAAGCACTCTAAGGTAGGGGAAATTACTTCGGGAAAAAATCTGGATTATACTGTAATTGAAAATCCCATCGAAAACACTAAAACATCGTGTTTTCCAGATTTGGCCGAGGCTCGTTTGTTTGCTGTGATGGGAGCTTGCAATTTGGTGCTGATCAAGTTCCGGAAATGTGGCAACAGGTGAGCAAAATCAGGTTATAAGACCTAACTTTAAAATCTAAAAATTATCTACACTTCCCCACAATTTCTATTTTCCGTAAATGTGAATAAAGCTAATTCGTTTTGCAACTTTTTATAATCATTTTATTTTCATAAACGTTGATGAAATTCAAAGCTTTCGTTCTCAATACTGTTTCGTGTAACCATCGAATCTGGATCGTATTTCTGGCGATTCTGAAGCATCGTAGCACTCGTTTTCCGCTCCTTTTCCGGCCTGAATCACCTGAATCTGATATTCGGGACCTTAATTTTAACAATTTTCCATACACTTATGCGCTTGAGTTACGTGAAGCAAATGTTCAAAAAGAAGATCAAGGCCGAGCAGGCGGCATACCGACAAATGGCGATCATTAGCTAAACTCTGATTTTTAAAATCGCCCTTTTCCAACCTTGGCAGTGGTAGTGAGGATCTCGACGTACACATTCATTATTTCTTGAGGTAGCGCTGCGAAGAATTAGTCGTTTAGTAGGGGTTGTTGCGAAATTGTTATACCCGAGGGAGCGGAAGGACGCTGCTCATTTTGTAGGCGGGGGGGCAGGGGCGGGTTTTTTCGGCATAGAAAAACGCCCACCGAGATCAAACTAATATGGTTTGGGGGTTACGGTGGTCGAGAAAAAGAGAAGAAAGAAAAAAGGCTTTCCCGGGATACCGTAGCTTCCGGGAATAGCGCAAAATCGGGGCTTTACGGTAAGCGAAGCGGCAAATTTTTTTTCGAGATATTTACCAGAAAACGCAAAGCTTTGGGCCTGAATGAATTAACAAGGTTTATTTCAATACATTCTCCTAATTGAGATTCCTCTGGGATCCCCCTTGGGGTTTGGCCAGCCTAATTTTTGAATAGAATTCTGAACATGTCGGTCTGGATTTTTTGTATCGAGTACACTTTTGGTTCGAAAAGGTGAGAAATCGATTTATTGTGAACCGTGGATTCACGAATCTTAAAAAAAGATAAACTTCGTCGTTTGTTTAGAAAAACAATAGTAGGGCAAGTATTTGATGCCGTACACGGTTTAACATTCGGTGCTGTCCTCCTTCCGGATGACAAACGGCTTGTTGACGAGGGTGAGCGGGACCTCGGCATCATAGCGAATCCGTTCCATCTAGGATTTCGATTTTAAGGGGCATGGACGAAAGTTGGCCTTGCGTACAGACGCGTAGCATTTCTGTTCTTTCATAAAATTAGCTGTTAGCTAAGAATTTATAGCCACGCCATGCGCCCTCTAGCTCTTTAAGCTTTCAAAGCTGTTGAAAAGGTAGTATTCAAATAGTTTAAATTCGATTTTGCATTTTATAATGCAAAAATAGCAGCCTAAAAATGGTCGAGTATTGTATACTCTACCATTTTTAAATTAAGAAAGCTGTCCTATCCACGTTCTTACCTGTGAACGCTCCACCAACGCCCGGCAGCAATTGAGAAACAGCAGAATGCAAGAGTAGATCGTATACAGCAAGCAGACAGCAATGACCAGCTAGTTTTTGATAAGCTTTTACGCTTCAACAACCCACCTGGCTGGCATAGAGCAACATTTGACTGTAGCCGTCCATCTTCATTGAAAGTGTACCGCAAATTTTGGGATTTCAAAGGGGTAGTTTGGGCTGTTGCGGAGGAATCCCTGTGGACCTGGCGGACCGGCCGATTTGTAGCCCGAGGCCGGCACCCGTTTTTAGCGTGGCAAAGGTCCCGCCAGAGGCTCCGGTAATTAATATTTTGGGTACGGTATTTGGCCTTTCCCGTGGAAGAAAAATATGGTGGCCTGGTTGGAATCGAAAAAGCTGAGATCGCCTGGTTTGTTTTTCAGAGGGCGTCTCAAGGGGGGTTACGATAACCGAGTAGCATAGCATAAGGTAGGCGGGCATTTCTGGTGTATGGCACTCTATTGGTGCCACTGCCACTTCCTGAATTTCTGTACTAATTAAACCGGTTTTAATCTGCATTGCCGCTTCTTAAAGAGATAGGGGCGGCATAAGTCAATCGATTACGCGAGGGAAAGAAAATGTCTCTGCGCCTCTCCCTTGGGCGCCCTCTCTCTCTCTGGACTCTGTTGAACCCCCCCTCCCCTCGGGGTTCAATCAGCATTGCCGTCTCATCTCTTTAAGGCTTCATTTTCCCGATTTTTCAATATCTCTATCTCAAACGCTGGCTTTCTGCCCACCCTAACTCTCTCTCTCTCTCTCTCTCTCTCTCTCTCTCTTCTCTCTTTCTATCCTCGCTCCTGGCGCCTTCATTTCACTAGCTAGTTGTCCCATTAAAAGCATAGTTTTTAAATATAGGTACATCTCGTTGAGTTTCAGGCTTGTGAAGAAGCCTCCGTCCGTCGCTCCCAGCTTCCCAACCTCCACGCAATGACGGCAAAACTTCGCGAACTCCTCCCCGGCGCCACCATCCTCACGCCACACCATCGTGGCCTCGCCCAGACCACCCAGCAGATGCATACACTCATCGTCAGGTAGGACATCAACCTTTAACAAGATACAGCTTTAACGTCTTACTAAAGTTCTTAATACTGTACTTTTCAGAATAGAGAACAAAGAACCGGCAGTGAAATCGAAGCTCGGCAAGTACACTGATGGAAATGTGGTACAGGTGAGGCAATGTTTCTTGGCATACACTTCTTATAGCTTACTCTATCGTTTGCCTTTCCGGAGTGGAACGTAAAAAAAATAATTGATGAAGCCCAACGCTAATCATTCAAATTTATTTTTGAGGTAATGACGTCCTACGACGAGCTGGCAGTCGGTGTCGATGGTCGTCTATGTATCCCGTGTAACGTCGATGTCTCTGCCCTCCTTGAATTCCTCCAACAAAGTGCTGGTGACGGGAAATTGTTGCAAAAGCGGATGCAGGAAGCTCGGGTACGGGTTATTTGATGGCTTCTTGAGGCTTTTTGATTTACTACGAAAGTCTTTGAGTTTATACAGCCTTTTTGAAGCCATAAACAAAGCTTTTTCAGCAAGAACTCGAAAAAGAAGCCGCACTTGTCGCCGGTGAGCTCGGGCTTCCGATTTTGGACTGGGAGTCGAATTTGCCGCTCGATGCTGTGCTGAAGAGCGTCCGGAGGTTGCCGACGATGGATCCGCAGGCAAAGTAAGGACAGCAGGACCGGCCAGATACTAGGCAATCTCGCAGAGATCCTATCCTATAAGCGAGAAAAGTATGTTTGTTTTCTGTAATGACGATTTCTCGGCCGTCAGGCCGAATTTCGCGCTGATTTTTGGCATGGAGGTGGAGAAACGCATTTGTCAGACACGCATTTTTTTGTTTTTCGAAATTCCTTCATCTAACAATTTTACAAGCAAAATGGTGAAAATCCTTAACAAAATGGGCTACGAGCCATGGTGTCCGGGCCATAACTCGAAGGCCTGATGGAATTTCGGGCTGAAATTTGGACCACTTATGTATTCGATAGTGGGGATCACGCGCATCTTATTATTTTTACAAATTTTCGGCGCATTCAAACTAAAAAAAGCGATTTTGCGAAATTACTAGAAGTCTTCCCGCCCGGGTTGGACCGCGCCACCAGGACCGAAGAGGCCTTTCCGCTTCCCGTCCCCATGCCCCCTTTGGTATAGTGGCTTGACGCCCGGTCTAGCACGCAAATGGTCGAGGGTTCGGATCCTCAGCAAATTTGCCTTTTTGCTTTTTGATAGTTCAACAACAAAACATATCGAGGCTCTCGGTATCCGAAATTTAGGCCAGGCCCTCGCTCTAGCGCCGCAGGTCAAAGAAAATATCCTTGGCCCGGGCTCTAGCGCCGCAGGCCAAATGCTGAAGAAAAACCAGTAGCTAGCGCCGCAGGCCAGAGAATGGTTTAGAGTCAGGCTCTTGCGCCGCAGGCTTGAAAAACGGAAGGGGATTATATGGTTCCTCGACGGGGGCCAGTGGAAAAGGGCCGCGAAGCGGTCATTTTCCACTGGTTCTACAATATCCAGCATCTTGAATCTTTTGCTTTGTCTAGGAGCTCCTCTGCAAAAAGTTGGGGCAGGCTAGCAGAGATTTTTTAAGACCCAGAACCCCAATAATTTTCGTTTTCAGGGACCTCATCAAAGGCCTCCACGTCCGCCTCTCTACCAACACTACCGTCGCGATCCAGGGTGACGGCAAGATCTCGCTACCTCTCGACTGGACATAATCGACCTTTTGTGTTATAGTATTACCCCTATTTTCTTACTGTTATTTGTTACCTCTTGTATGTACATATAGGCATAGTAGCTCCTATAGCTTGTCTAGCCCCCGGGGTATTTTGTACCCAGCTTTCCTCTATTCACTTGGCGCTTCATACCGGTTCCACTGGCTCACGGCCTCGCCCAAACTTGCTCGTACGGGATTATATTACTTCTCTTTGATTTTCGATTTGCTCATGATTGATTTATGCTAATTCTTAATACGTGCATATCGCAATAAAGATATATATTAAATCGTGGTTCATTTTCTGCAAAAAAGTCCCCCGAATCCAGCACAAATTTTGGTCATTCCCGGGCTCGGGATAAAAAGGATATAAGGGTCGGCGACCTTTTAGCAAACTTTTCATCGGAGATTTTCCCGCCCAGGCCCAGATCTCCGGAGATATACCTTTTTTGGTGCCTGTGTCCTTATTTCCTGCAGCATCTCCATCGTAAAAGTTTTTAGAGTGCCGACTGCATTCTAGAAGATACAGCATTTGAGGGTTATGTTCATTTTTCCTAAAGCTCGTTTTTCCTAAAATTTGTCATTCAATGTGGATGCGTAATTGGTATTAGTCGGCGTTTATCAAAAAATTTTCTTATCATCAGTGTTACTTTTTGACTTTCAATCACCCAAATCTGGGCTGAAAGCGCAAATAAAAGACTTCCTATCACCATGCTAGGCACATCTGAATTTATTACAAGCAAATTTCGATTTTCTCAGCCATAATACTAAATAACTGAGGCCTTTTCGGTATTTAACCGGTTTTAGGCAAAATGAACTTTAGGAGAAATGGATTTTAGGAACGTAAAATGATTTATTGTGGCGCGCAGAGCCTCGGTCAGGAAACTGGAACGTAATAAAAAGGAAAATCAAGGAAATAGAGGCTGACGGGCTTTTTGTGAAGTTTTCTGCCCAGCCAACAATCTCCGGAGATACACATTTTTTTGTCTTATGCCATTCCCAACATCAGCTGCCCTATCCATTAGTATCTCTCGGTGTCAGGGTGATCTATATAAAAGAGCCCATCTGTTCCCTCCCCTCGCCGAAACGCGCGCGGCCTGGCCCGCTGTGCCAAAATTGCGCAAATTGGCGTTTATACTACCAAATTACAAAATCGATCTTTAAATATGAAAATGAAGTTTTTAGATTTTGTTCTTGATAAGTTTTGGGGTTTCTGACCGCTCTTTACCCGAATCCGAAGAGACCCAAGCTCTAGCTCCTTTCCCCTTCGAGTTAAATTTGGCTTCAGACACACGGAGACCATAACAAAATTATTATAGTTGATTGATACTATCAGCTTCTTCCCCTATCCAGATATCTTCAGGACAAGCTGACGGAAGTTGCACAACAATCATTTTTTTTGTAAATAACGGGATAAGCACTTTAATCGATGGTATTTCCAATTTCAGCCGTGATCATCTCCATCTACGATGAAACCATGCAGGCGGGAGACTGCGAGACGGTGACTGAAAATTTTGGCGATTACCTCACGAGCGTTGGCGCTTAAATTTCCAACGAGCCTACGAAACATGCCTTTCGTCATTTGCAAATTGCCCCGCCCTTTCGGTCTTTTGAATAAACACTTTTGTCCACTTTCTGCAACTACGGATCATCATAGCAAAACCCAAAAAAGGTGTGCCTTACCAAAAAAAGGTACAATGGAAAACGCCGAGAAACTTATCGTTTGGGCTAACAAGGAAACCTCCCCAGCTCGAAGTTGGACTTCGATTAGCCATATAGCCTATCTGATGCAGTTTTTCGCGCTGATAACGATACCGATATTTATTTTTGCCGAGCACCACAGGAACATTGTTAAAAATCGATTTAAAGTTTCGTCATGTCTGGCAGCCCCGCCTCAAAGCCCCTCCCCACGGGGAAGGATCCATCGGCGGCGTGGTGTAGTCGGCAAATACTTGGCCTACCAATCTCGAGGTCGCTAGTTCGAGTATTGCCGCTGACGACTTTTTTGCTTTTTGCTTCAAAAGGGCTGTGAAGGTCCTAAAACTCATTAAGAAAAATGTTTTTAAGTTTTTTTTGCACATTTGGTAGTTACTTCAGGTAGTTATGGCTACAACGAACCACAGGCCTCGATACGATCCTCATGAATTTTATGACCTCAAAACGCTTACCTTGGTGCAGAAATGAAGCTTGACATAAGATGTAAAAAAAAACTTAAAGACAGAACCTATATGTTCCTTCGCCTTTTTTCAAAAAGTTTTCAAAAGAGTGGCTGGTGCATTAACTAGTTGGTGATCCACCGATAATTCCAAATGTCTTCGGCGGAAAAACAGTCTTTCCGAGAAATCGAATCGAGCAACTTGAATTGGTGACCGAAAGTTCAAAAAAACTTAAAAACATTTTTCTTGATGAGTTTTAGGACCTTCACAGCCCTTTTGAAGCAAAAAGCGAAAAAGTCGTCAGCGGCAATACTCGAACTTACCTCTGGATTGGTAGGCCAAGTACTTGCCGACTACACCACGCCGCCGATGGATCCTTCCCCGTGGGGAGGGGCTTTGAGGCGGGGCTGCCAGACATGACGAAACTTTCAATCGATTTTTAACAATGTTCCTGTGGCGCTCGGCAAAAATAAATATCGGTATCGTTATCAGCGCGAAAAACTGCATCAGATAGGCTATATGGCTAATCGAAGTCCAACTTCGAGCTGGGGAGGTTTCCTTGTAAGATAGGGTAGGCTTTTCTCGAGCAACGTCAAAACCGTGTCTGGACCGACAGCTGAAACGAAATAAAAAAATGAAGGAAATGCGGATTGACAGCCTTTTTGCAGACTTTTCGTCCCGGGATTTTCCAGCCAATTCAGCGATATCCGATGGTATCCCTTTTTTTGGCGGCTGCCTACCCTATCCATGTTCAGTATTTTTCGCTCACTGTAATCTATAGAAAAAAAGTGAGTTGACTGCTATAAAACCAGACTAAAATCACAACCAAAAACCAAATACAAGTCAGAATGAGACTCATCATCGTCATACATCTCGCTGTCTAGGTCGCATCCGGTAAGGAAATATGGAGGCTATGAGAGCTTCAACCGTTTTCAGCAATTGATCTCTCAAATACAGGGTGTCCCAAAAACATTCTTAACGTAAAAGCGCCATTTTATAACGAATTTAAACACTTTACGGATCGGCCTCTCCATCTAATTAACGACAACTTCCGGTCATGTGGCTTCGGAAAGTTGAGACAAGTTAGCTCCTCTGCAACTCCGAAATACAGGAAAAGCCCACGAAATGGCTTGTAAAAGGGCGCATTAAAAAAAAATCTCTTTGACGATTGTTTCGAACTCGGCATTTCGAGGACTCTCGAATGGTTTAGGTACACTAAAATCTCGTTCAAAATTTTCGCAGTGTACGGGAATTCGGGCTCTCTGCCGCCTCTGGCCCTGACCCTTCATAGCCGCTCTCCCCTTCCCCTCTCCCGTCTCTCCCGTGGCCTATTGGTCTGTGGCGCTTGCCACAGGCGAGCAGCCCGGGTTCGGTTTTGCTCCGCGGCGAGCGCCTACCGCAGGGCTTGACAACGGGCCGGGCCGGGCCGGGCCCGGTGAGGCCCGTTTGCCTGTCTTCTGTCGTAAAGCAAAAATATAAGGCTAGATTGAAAGTGCATACAGGGTGTCCCAAAAAAAAACGAACCATCTCGCATTTCGCCATGTCACATCCAATCGGTCCCAAATTTGGACCAGTGGTGTATCGGACCCTAAATAACAACAACCAGGGTTGAAAAGCCGCTTTGCAACTTCGGACCCCATTTTTCTCCCAACACCTCTCCTGCCCTTTATATAGGCGAATCTCCATTTCCGGTCTATGCTAATTGTTGCGAACAAAGGGATTTCACAAAAACTTAAATTTAATGTCGAAAATAGGTGATTTTGTTGAATCTCATATGCGTGCAGGGTAAGAGTCTAGTTTACCCCCCCCCCAGCCCTAACTTTTCAGCCATGCGTCCTATTAATGCACCGAGTATCTCAAAATGTTCGCCGTGGTCGAATTACTCTAGCCAAGTTGTTTTCTTACATCAAAAAATGTAAGAAAATTTTTTACAAGATTTTGAAAGTTGAAAAGATTAAGCCGGCATGCTTCGATGTATCAGGAGCCTAAAACTCAAATATTTTTATTTTCCGCTATTTTTTTCGACTCAAATGCATTGTAGGCTGATTCTCCAGAGCAAAAGCTACATTTTGGTACCATTGACAGCTCTGTACGTCAAAAGATAGCCGAGATACAAAAACTCACTTTGGAACAGCAAAAATTAACTAAAGAAAACCCAGACTTATAATTGTTATAAAAATTTTTCTAACAATTTTTGATGTATGGAAACAACATGGCTATAGTAATTCGACCACAGCGAACATTTTGAGATACTCGGCGCATTAATAGGAAGGCTGGTTGAAAAGTTACGGCTGGGGGGTAAACTAGACTTTAGCCGCGTGCAGTCCTCTCCAGGCCATTACGCACCTAATGACGTATCATACATACCTTAAAATTCATCCCCTATCGAGATATCCTCCGGACAGACAGACGGAAGTGGATGCAAAGTGGCACACACACACAGACACTATTTCTTTTATAGATAGTAGGATCTAGGGTTGTTTCTAGGAACAGACCGAGATTCGGAACTTTCGGAACAAAGACTGGTCGGAACGGTCCGAGATTCGCGTGTTGCGGCTGTTCCGAGATTCGGAACAATCCGAGATTCAAATGTTGCGGTTGTTCCGAAATTCATAGTGTTCCGACTGTTCCGCGATTCGGAACGTTCCGAGATTTGGCTGTTCCGACTGTTCCGAGATTCGGAACAGTCCGAGCTTGAGCTGTTCCGAGATTCAAATTTTTTCGCATGTGAATTTCGATTTCGTGTAAATTGTGTAGAATGCATGTAACTGTTTCGATTTTGCCGTGACACGGCAGTGTGGGCGCAACTGAACACTTAATTCCGTCGATGGTTAGATATCGAATCCGGAAATTAGAGAAATGAGAACGAATTGGGGATCGTATCGAATCGAAATTCAGTCGTGTTTGGAAATTTACATGCGAAAAAATTTGAATCTCGAAACAGCTCAATCTCGGACTGTTCCGAATCTCGGAACAGTCGGAACAGCCAAATCTCGGAACGTTCCGAATCTCGGGTATATGAATCTCGAAACAACCGCAACATTTCCTCGGACTGTTCCGAATCTCGGAACAGCCGGAACACGCGAATCTCGAACCGTTCCGACATTCGGAACAGTCGGAACGGCTGCTGTTCCGAATGTTCCGAATCTCGGCCTGTTCCGAGAAACAACCCTAGTAGGATCCTGACTTACAGCCCTGTTGCTATAGTAGTTCTTGTGTTACCAGCCGATTACAGCCGCTTCGCGACTGTAATCGACTGGCCTTCGGGCTACCCTCCATGTTATACACCACCACATTACACCTCTACCTTCATCAATACCCACGCTGGTCGCTTCAGATACCTACTATGGCCAAACCCCTGCAAAAACTTAGCTACCTAAACTACGACACCTTCCGGATGGCTTCCCATACCCCCATAGCCGAAATCCCCTTCAAAAACTACCTAAATACCTTCCTGATTGCTTCAGATACCTCCCCTAGCCGAAATCCCCTTAAAAAAAACAAAACTAACGACCGACCGGATACGTGGGAGAAAAAAAGAAATGAAATGGCTCCCGTGAAAATTTTCATCCACGAAACGCGCGCGACCTGGCTCACTATGTCCAAATTCACCCCAACCTCCGTCCCCGACCCCTTTTACTAAGGTAAAAACTTTCAAAGTTAATTTTAATAATTTAAATTAAAACTTTTTCATAATTTTTTTATCAGTTTGGGGGGTTTCTGACCATGCTCTATCCGAATCCGAAGAGAGCTAAGCTCTAGCTCCTTCCAGCTTCGAGTTGAATCCGGGACATGACAGACGGACGGACAGACACCCCTACCTTTTTATTATAGTTGATAGCAAAAACAAACTTTATTTTCTTTTCATGGTGTTTCCGTGGGATTAGACCCCCTAAATGTTAAGCGAAAATGATTCGGCAGACCTTCTTTACCTTAAGAATTTCAAGCTGTCAAGCTAAAACAGAACTCGATTTCCAAAAATTTATGGAATTTGAGGCTTTACATTACCGCAATTTGAATAATAAGTGTGCTGGGGATTTGCATAAAGACCGGTTTCACTTCCGGGACCGAATCGTGAAAAACGGTTTTTTTAACCCCGAACCGATTTCCGAGCCTGGCAAAAACCGGTTTTGCCTCCTGAATCGACTTAAATCGGTTCGAAGGCGGAAACCGGTTTTCGTCCAACGATTTAATCGTTTAGGGTATGCTAAGCGATCGATCGGAAACCGGTTGCGCCAAAACCCAACCCTACCGGTAACGAGCGTTGTCACATCCATACCCACCGTGACCGAACATACTTTACTCCTCTGTCGACTTCTGCCGAAATTTTCGCGCATCATTTTTTCGTGGTCTCGTATCGTTACTATTATTTAAATGGGGAATTTTTTAGAAACACTTCTTTAGAACCCCTTACCTCGCAGTTAACATATATCGATAATACGATCTTTTTTGCCATCATGGCGCCGTAAAAATCGCGATTTAACTAACCCTAGGATCAGCGCCTAGGGGTATCAACTATAATAATTTTGTTGTGGTCTCCGTCCGTCCGGTCCCGAATTCAACTCGAAGGGGAAAAGAGCTAGAGCTTAGGTCTCTTCGGATTCGGATAGAGCGCCCTCAGAAACCCCCAAACTGATAAAAAAATTATGAAAAAGTTTTGATTTAAATTGTTAAAATTAACTTTGAAAGTTTTTCCCTTACAAGGATACCTCCCCAGCTCGAAGTTCGACTTCGACTAGCTATATAGCCTAGCAGATGTAGTTTTTCGCGCTGATCACGATCCCGATATTTATTTTTGCCCAAATCCAGACGAACGCTATGAAAAATCATTTTAAACATTACGCATTTTTGCCTGGCTGGGCGGGATCTGCCACAGGCGCTTCAAAGCCTCCTTCCAAGGGGGAGGCATCCATCGGAGGCGTGGTGTAATCGGCAACTACTTAGTATACCAATCTAGTGATCAAGGGTTCGAGTCTTGCCGCTGACGACTTTTTTGCTTTTTGGATAAAAAGTGTTGGGAAGGCCGTATAAACGCCCAATTAAAAATTTTTTGATTTGTTTTGCATCGCTTGTGGGTTTGATTACGATTTTATGTTCGGTTTCATTTTTTTGGTCAAAGAAAGTTTGAATTATCAAAGGGGTCAATCAGCAGCTTCTAGCGCTTGCTCAAAACTGTTTTGAGTTTCCGAAAAGGAATTTGTTAGGCGTTGTTTACCATCGATTTTGATGTCTAGCGTTTTTCTGTTCCAGGGTGAGAAGGAGAGTTTTTAATGGCACAATTACTCATAATCATCTCAGGTTGCCAAAAAAATCGGTGTTCATATGACCTTCCCAGCACTTTTTATCCAAAAAGCAAAAAAGTCGTCAACGGAAAGGCTCGAACCCCTAACCACTAGATTGGTATGCCAAGTACTTGCCGACTACACCACGCCACCGATGGTTCCCTTGTCCTGGGGAAGGGCTTTGAGGCATGGCGGCAAATCATGGCAAAACTTTAAAGCTATTTTTAACAGTGTTCCTGTGGATTTGGGCAAAAATAAATATCGGGATCGTTATCAGCGTAAAAAACTGCATCTGTTAGGCTGTTTAGCTAATCGAAGCTGAACTTCGAGCTGGGGAGGTATCCTTGTTAGTAAAAGGGGTGGGGGACGGAGGTTGGGGTGATTTTGGACATAGTGAGCCAGGTGGCGCGCGTTTCGTGGATGAAAATTTTCACGGGGGATTTCATTTCTCTTTCTCTCTCATTCCATCCGGTCGGTCGTTATTTTCGTTTTTTAAAAGGATTTCGGCTAGGGGAGGTATTTAGGTAGTTTTTGAAGGGGATTTCAGCCATGGGGGTATCTGAAGCCATCGGGAAGGTATTTAGGTAGTTTGGCTAAATTGTCGTATCCGGTCACTAAACCGATTTTGGATTTTTATATGTCAAAATGCTCAGCAGGTCGAGCTGATTACAGATCAGTTGAAAAAACTTTTGGGAAACACTTCTAGCTCGAGATATGAAGCTTCAAAGTTCGACTTCAACACGTTCATTATATAACTGTTCTCGCCCCTAGAAGTCCGTTTTCAGTGCGGAAAAAGATGGATAAGTGCTCGATAAGAGCTTAGCTTTACTCACCACACCAAGTTTGAGCCTAAAAATAAGGCTTCGTGCCACCCGGGGCCTAGTCGCTTCGGATGGGTGCGAGCTCGTACAGGGTTTCGAAATCGGGGCGCCCGAGGCGCGCGTAGCGGCCAGGCGCCCCGATTTCGAAAGAGTGGAGCGGCAGCCCATCCGAAGCGACGGCCCACCTTGCCTGACAATGTTTTTTTACCCAAGAAACAGCAATTCCCTACCATTCCGTTTTTTCCTATTTACAGTTCGCGTATATAGGTGTACTACGTCTCGGCCTGTTTTGAGACCTTGTAAGCTACATATCTCACGATAGCGATTTTTCCCAAAAGTTTTTTCAACTGATCTGTAATCAGCTCGACCTGCTGAGCATTTTGACATATAAAAATCCAAAATCGGTTTAGTGACCGGATACGACAATTTTCCCGGTAGTTTTTGAAGGGGATTTCAGCCATGGGGGGTACCTGAAGCCCTCGGGAAGGTATTTGGGTAGTTTTTGAAGGGGATTTCAGCCATGGGGGGTACCTGAAGCCCTCGGGAAAGTATTTGGGTAGTTTTTGAAGGGGATTTCAGCCATGGGGGAATCTGAAGCCATCGGGAAGGTATTTAGGTAGTTTTTGAAGGGGATTTCAGCCATGGGGGTACCTGAAGCCCTCGGGAAGGTATTTGGGTAGTTTTTGATGGGGATTTCGGCTATGGGGGGTATCTGAAGCCATCAGGAAGGTATTTAGATAGTTTTTGAAGGGGATTTCGGCTATGGGGGTGTAGAATATGGAGGGTAGCCCGAAGGCCAGTCGATTACAGTCGCGAAGCGGCTGTAATCGGCTGGTAATGAATGAATTTCACACATAAAAAGACATGCGTTTAGTGCTTGGAATTTTCCCTCGCCATGCCAAAAATCAAAGATCAGATCGAAAGACGGCCTGACGGTCGAGAAAACGGTCATCCAGAGACCGAACACAATTTTCTCCTTTACGGGAGGAGATTTTTCTCAACGTCAAAGGCTCGGCTGGACGGTCGGTTGGAACGAGATAAAAACGAAAATCAAGGAAATGAGGGCTGGGCCTTTTTGCGATTTTGTGTTCTCGGCCAGTTCAGCCAGTTCTGCCGTTTTTTGACGCCGAGCTTTCCTATCCATTTTCGGTATCTCTCGGTCACTGTCCTATCTCTAAAAAGCTTCCGACTGACTGCTGGAAAACGAGACGGAAAGTCCTACAATCCTCAAAATAATGTGGCTCCCCGCGGTCATCCTCCTCGCTTCTGCTGCTCCCTTCATTTTCGGTAACCACTTCGTCATCCGGTATTCGTAATTTTAAGACGAATAAAATTAGAATAGCTAAAATTATGTATTCCAGCGGGCTCGGAATGGGACGGCTACGTAAGTGGCACTTTGCTGGGCAGCGGTAACATCGCGAAAGCAGCAATCTGCGGCTTGGACGGAGTCATCTGGGCCAAGAGCGACAATTTTAACGTAAGAGCTTTATATACCTATTACCAAATTTGTTTTTATCATTTATAAATACGTTGGGACGCCCTTAACCTAGTATTTAGTAGCCTAATACCTCTAAATTCATTTCCATGCAGATTGGCGCAGATGAGGTGGCTGCAATTGCCGAAGCTTTTGGCAACCAGCCCAGCTCTCTGAAATTCGAAGGCAAAGCATACATGATTCTGCGAGTGGGTTCCAGAATTTAATTTTAAAAGTCGTACCTGCAGAATTTTTTATTTACATTTTTTATCAAATTATTTAATTTATTAACCTCCTTTCTAGGCCAACGCTGAGCAAATTCAGGGAAGAGAGGGCTCTGGCGGATTCGTTGCCTGTAAAACCAATAAAGGTAGGACAAATTCTTCAACTTAAGCAAGGTTGATTTTCTTAGTTTTGAAAGCCAGCACTACACTATAGAAGTCATTTTCCAAATCTTTTTTTAAAAGCCCTTTTCCCAGTAGCCTCTAAAATTGTATGCATTCAGCCGTGATCATCTCCCTCTACACGAACGCCATGAGTCCGGAACGTTGCGCGGAAGTAACGCAAAATTTCGCCGACTTCCTCAAGAGCTCCAACTATTAAATGACACCTCCAAGCCAATACTTTTGAAATGCTTTCGGGACTTCCTTTATTTTATAAAAGTAGTGCCTGTGTATATGTGCCGGCATTTCCGAGACGTTGTTCCGCACCCAGAGGCTCAGGATTGCCCTTTTGGGTCGGGAAGTAAACCTATTAGGGGTGGAATGGGCCAGAATGCCGACAGACAGAATTCTTAAAAAAATACCACTTTTGCTATTAAAATCAGGGTGATGTAAAATCTCTCACCACCCTCTTTGTTGGGGAGCAATTAGCATACAGCAGTAGCGGGAGCAGAAGGCGTTTCTAAAATTTTCTCTCGTCATAATTTAGGAAGAACGATGAAAATTGAAGATTTTTATAAGGACGGGCGGGAAGCGGGGCCAGCTTCGAGAGACACGAAGCGGTTTCTCAACCCTGTGTGATGTCAAAAAATCGTTGGAACTGGCAGAAATTTTCTTAGATAATTTGCTAGACGGTCAAGGATCGGCTGGACAGCCAAGCGGAACAAGATAAAAATGAAAATGAAGGAAATGGAGGTTGACTGCTCTTTTCCGTTCTCTTCTTTCTTTTCGGGTTTTCCAGCCCAACCAACGATGTCCTGAGGAACCTTTCTCCTGAGACCGCGCCGTTCCTAACCTCCTACTCCCTATCCATTTTGGCATCTCTCGCACACGGTTATCTATATAAACCACCGGTTCACTGCTAGAAAATCATTCGTGAAAGACGGTAACCATCGAAATGATGAGAATCCTGTTGCTCGTCCTCCTGACGACGGCCGTCGCTTTCGGTAAGTCGTATAGGTTGCCTATTTCTTTCGTCATCCTCGTAAATTCATTGCATAATCTATTCTGTCGAGCGTTTCATATCGTTTTTGAAGTTGTTCTTCGCGTAAAAATGTCATCGGAATCCCACACTCTCGATTCTCCAAACGAATTTTATTTTAAAATTTTAATTTTAAAACACTGGCAAAACTAATTTCTTCTAGCGATGGATTGGCGCAGCTACATTGACGATCAATTGGTGGGCAGCGGTAGCGTCACCAAAGCAGCGATCGTGGGCCTCGATGGCGCCATCTGGGCGAAGAGCGACCACTTTAATGTATGGTTACTTGATGCTTAATACAATATAACGTCTAGTTGCGTACGCAAAGCCCTCAAATTGATTTTTACAGATTGGCGATGACGAGGCGGCGGCGGCCGCCCAGGGATTCGTCAACTCGGAAACGCTGTACGCTAGCGGGCTGAAATTCGAAGGCATCAAATACATGATTATCAAGGTGCATACCAAAACTTAGGCTGCATGTAACTCTTTTCATGGAGAAGTTCCTTGAACGATTCCAGGCTGATCATGAACAGATTTTTGGCAAAAAGGGAACCGGCGGGTTTGCGGCTTCCAAAACGAAGAAAGGTAGGCGAAATTCGAAAAGTTTTTTGATGGTTTTTTAACATTTTGGAAAACACGTTTATCAGGGATATCTCGAATTTCAGCCGTGATCATCTCCATCTACGATGGAACAATCCAGCCTGGAAACTGCGCACTCACGACACAAAGATTGGCCGACTACCTCATCGAAAACGACTATTAGATCCCTATCCCTTTAGTATTACTTACTATCAAAATAAAGATCCTTCATAATCAGCATTATTGTGATAACAAGGAATTTCCGGTTGGCATTTAGACTGAAAAGTACTACTTTGCGTCCAATAAACTTTCGAGCAATGGTAAAACGGGGTTGCGCACGGCGGGGAGTCGAACCCGCGACCTCCTGTTTTCCGTACAGGTGCTCTTCCGCTGAGCTACACGCGTCCCGAATCACCATCGCTCGAGGCCGAGGATGAGGGAAAGGATGGGCTGATTCATGCCATGGCACTCAGCCGTTTCCGGGGCTTTTCCCCTCTCTTGCGAATCCTTTACAGTCCATATCTTTTTTCGAGATCATACTCAGCCTATGAACACGTATTCGAGAAATTATATGAAATTGATTACTATTTTTCCCGATGCGCTCCTTAAAATTTGATACAATCCTAGTTTTTTTTTTGGGGTTAATTTTTATAACCTTTTGTGCCCAATAATTGATAGTGGGCCAAGCTGGTCTCTTACTGTTAAATTCTATTACTAACTAATTTCCGTAAAAAGGTTCATCAAGCAGAAATCGAGGTGATGAGTCATCCCCCACTTCAGATACCTATTTCATGCCCCTTACAACACGATGATGATCATTCCCCATTTCGTCATCGATTAGTCAGTGATGAGCGGCCTTTCCCGGCAGGCCCTTAGGGCCCTTTGGCCATTACAGCGTATTTCGAACGGAGGGTCTCCTGCTCCTCTTGGTTGAGAAGGGGGGGGAGGCCCCCGCACCACACAGCTGCTGCTCCTCGCCTACTCTGCTGTCTTTTTCGCTTTAGTCGATGCGGAGCCCCTCCCGATAGAAAACAACTATTACACGGATAGCCGCCAGGCTTTGTTTATCCATATTTTTCCAACATTTGTTAGCGATTTTAAATATCTTCTAAATTTTTGTGATATTTAGAGTCGCAATTTTTCGAGTCTTATCTTGCTTTTGCTTTTAAATTCGTCGTGTTGTAAAAGCCTATACAAGTGCAAAAATCCCTGTATAAGATACACCTATCATCTTTCAAGATCCAAAAATATACCTTTTAAAAGAACGAGCAAGGCAGGCTTCTATGGATTTTTAATTGTAGCTTCCCTATCGATTTTGGCGTGCCCGCGATACGCAACGTACGTGCCGATTAACAGGGGTGCAAGCCATTACGCAATGAAAAGGCAGGCGCCGTTGCGCATCACGGCGCGTCCCATTAAAGGGAGCGTGACAATGAGTCGCAACAGCTTCAAAGATTTTAGACGTTTGTGGGGCACTTTTCTCTTGACCAGGGACGCTTATGCTGTGTAAACTTGCTTTTTAAATAAATCCAGACTCGACCGGCTTGGGTTCAGGCTTGGCTTAGCTTCGTCTTAGCATAGGCTTAGCTTGGGCTTAGCTTAGGCTTAGCTTAGCCTTGGTTTAGGCTTATCTCAGGCTTCAGGCTTAGCTAACAATATCTTGATTATTTCGTCGAAGCTCATCTCGCCTCTTACGCTCTCCGCAACATCCCAAGAGCACAAAATACCCCAAAACGTGCTGTGAGCCCGCACCTCGTCACATAGCCCGCAGACAAACCAATACTATTTACAAGCTCTTCCCCCGTCGCTCTCTCTCTCTCTCTCCGGGATTAGGTGCAAAACGGAGCTCTCGAGAGCTCTGGGACTGTTGCCCCACACAGAAATGCCCCCGTTCCCCTAGACCACACCACCAGGCGATTATTTGCCCTCCCAACATTCAGCCGTTTCTCCCTCGGCTTCTTCACTGCCACCAGGGCCAGAGTCACACTAAATGTTGCCCTTTCAACTTTTTCCCATGGCCCTCTAATCCCGGCGGGACCCAGATATCGATCGATCAGCCGGGGCCCGAGAGTAAACTCTTCGCGGATGCCATTGGGATCTGGAGGATTGATCTGCCATGAACCGAGCGACGAGGATCTTTTTATGACGTTAAATAATTTATTTTTGCTCTTTTAAAATGATTAACAATTTAATATTATCTATTAATGCGTGTGAGAGCTTCAAAAAATTTTGTAGCATTTTAGCATCAACCATATCTTACTTTATCACTTGTAAGGCGTTGCTTACTGAATTTTGAAACATTCTCGACTACGTTATTGGCCTATTGTTCCTTATTCGGACGATATACTCGTTTTTATACGGTTTCTACCTATATTTTACCTAGATTTTTTATCCCGCCACCTGCTTTCAAAGTTAAAACCCTTTTCCCCTTAATTATCTGCAATTTTTATCGACTGAAAGCTTTCAAAATACGAAATTACACACATTTTTAGAAAATATGTCGTGGGCCGAGTACGTGAACACATCGTTGGTCGGTACGGGTGCCGTTTCGAAAGCAGCAATCTGCGGCTTCGACGGTTCCGTCTGGGGCAAGAGCGACAATTTTAACGTAAGAATATTTAATGGATGAACCTGATTACCTCACAACTACAAAAAAGCTTTTGCTCGTTTTCTTGCTTCGATAAAATCATTTTTACAGATCGGCGCCGAGGAGGCAGCAGCAGCCGCCCGTGGCTTTGCCAACAAGGACGCCCTCCTCGGCACTGGCCTGAAATTCGAAGGCCAAAAATATGTGATCCTCCAGGTGGGGCATCGGAAATTAAAATACAGCCGTTAAATTATATAGGATATTTAACGTTGCGAAAATTATAATTATTATAGGTCGACGATGAGCGAATTATCGGCAAGAAGGGAACAAACGGATTTTTCGTCTACAAAACCAACCAGGGTAAGTCAAAGATTAAAGCCGGCATTTAAACGAGTTCAACAACGCTCTCTAAATAGTTTTTTAAGTGTTGATTTTCATATAAAACTATGAAAAACTTTAAAAACTAATGAGCTACAAAGATGTGGCGAAATCCAACGATGTAAAATCGCCATTTACGACCACTTTAATTCAAGAACACAGTTGGAATTCATTTGAAAAGGTTTAGAGATATTCTCTCGACTTTTTTTATACTTTTTAGGATCAAATTTCTTAGCCCATGCTCCAATTTCAGCCGTGATCATCTCGATCTACGAGGACGGCGTGCAGCCGGAAGCCTGCTCGCAGGCAACGGGAAAGCTAGCCGACTACCTCAAGCAGAATAACTATTAAATTTATGCCGAAATCACCCCCAAAAAAGCTTCTAGTCATTTCCAAATTAGCCCCCATCTTTCGCCGCGCCCTTCTCGATCTGCTCAATCGCCCCGTCGTGTACCCTGCCTGTAAGTACGAATCACTACATTAACCCAACGCCCCCAAACAAGCACTTTTTGCCAAAAAAACACACACACACAGCCGCCACTGGTGAAATTGCCCTCTCAAAAGGGTGCATCATTTTGCCCTTTCCAAAAAAAATCACACAAAACCTGACAAGCTGGTGCCTAACACGGATGCCCACGGAAAAAGTTTCCAAATTTTTTCGATAAGCCCCCTCCTCACGCCGATTCCCCCTTTTTGCATTTTTTCTTCGTTTCGATTCGTGTGATCTGAGACTCGTATTTAATAAAACATTTTCTTCTTTTATTGCTGGCTCGCTGGAGCACCGGTCAAAAGCGAATTTGTGCAACGGAACCGTCATGGAATCGGGGGTGATAGAGATCTTATACAGGGGAAATGGGCAATGTAGTGGGTTTGATAACATGGAACAAAGATAAACACATGGTTTTATTATAAAAATGGGGCTATATAAAATAAGGCAACTTTCAAATGGCTTTCAGACTAAATTCGAGCAGCGTTTCAAGGGCACGTGGAGCATCACAAAATGGCTGAGGTAGTTGGGGGCAAGACATAGAAAACACATATAAAAACAAAAAACTTATTCCCCGTCGCCGATCGGCTTGTCGAGGAATGTCCAAACGTTTTCTTCGTAGAGCGCGTCGAGCGTCAACTGCGAGCCGGGCGTCAGGTGCGGGATCTCGAGGTCGTCGAGGCTGATCGAACCGGGCGTCATGTGCGGGTTCGGCATCCCGTTGTCGAGAAGCGTCTGAAAAGGGGAATTAGGTTTTTGAAAGAAACGGGGGCGAACTTCCTTTGTACAAGCGTAGTAATTTAATAGCCACTGTTTTAATAGTCTTGTTAGCAAAATTGAACAGTAGTTTAACTCGAAAAACTATCTAAAACTTCAAAAAATTTTTGAAAAGTTGAAACTAGCCAAAAATCTGTCATTTCTGGGCGAAAAATGCCTAGTAAATTAATAGGAACTGTTTTAATCGTGTATTTAGCAAAAATTCACGTTATCTCAACACGAAAAACTATCTAAAAATTTCCAATTGTTTTTGAAAAGGCCGAAAGTTTAGTCAAAAGTCGGCCATTCCTGGGCGAAAAATCGCTAGTTTTCTATCATCATTTTAATCGAAATTTGTAGAGTTTTCACGCTCAGGAAAATTAAACAACCGTTTAGAAAGCTTTTTATAATTTGTATTTAAAAATTGGCTTCTAAGAAAAAAGCTCCCCCCTCGATTATGCGAAAGAACCGACCTTCAGAGGGGAATTTAGATAGCTGCTGTAGCCGTCTGGGGAGAACAGCTTCGATGGGGTGATGACGGGCAGAGAGGCGAATGGCGTTCGAATGTCCGATGGCGGCGGCATCACCACCTCGTCCAGGCCGGCCGTTGAAGTTGATGGTTCGTCAACTCCCATCGCCGAGGTCGACGGGATAGCATCCTAAGAAATCATTACTTTAAATTCAATTACAAAGAACCAACCATCGTCGATTTGACAGTGTAATGGTTCTTGTAGCCAAGGTCGGAGAACATCGGGTTGATTGTATTATCCACCTCCCCGTCTAGAGATTGACTGTTTCTGTTGGGACGAGCCGGGTATTGTGGGACCGCAAAGACTAAAATCGGAGTCGTAAACAAAAAAAACAAAAGCTACGAACCGTCGTCAGGGTGATCCACATTCGGCTTGATCTCCGGCTGCTCCTCCGCCGGAAAGACGGGCTCGGTTGAGGTTGATGGCGCGTACATTTCCTTCAACGTCAAAGCACTGCCACCCTCACTTGTCACGTAATAGGTGTTCGGCGGATAACGGGCCAACTAAAACCAGGGAAATTAGCTTTATTTAATTTTCTACCTGGTGCGTCAAACGATCCCCTTTTCCCCCATTCACCACGAACATCACTTCACCGGGCGGCAAGAAGCTAGCGATTTCCTGGTTCGTGAAGTAGCTAAAAATTGATAAATTTCGTTTAAAAATCAGCAATAGATACCAGTAATTTTTCGACACTGGGTTCTCCTTGGTCAACTTTAGCGTCGAGGTGAGCGATCGCACCACGTCGTCCAGATAGTTTGCCTCGTTGATCAGCTCTTGGCGATACTGTTCCATTTGCTTTTTCTAAAACACCGTAAAAATCATGAAAATGGCAGGCAACCTTTTCCATGCTATCCCGAACCTCCTCTTCACCTTTCATCAACTCGCGCATCATTGCTGGGTTCCTAAAGACATGCATAATAAGAAATTACCAAATTAAAGCCACCACAAATACCACTAAAACTTACGTCAGGGAAATCTCGTTCTTCCCAGCCTTTGTGATCATATCGACGCCGTCGAGCACGTTGGTAATGTCGTAGAGTCGCCGTTTTGGCACACCCAAGTAATCGCACGCATCGTTGAGGTTTACTTTCTGAAAAAAAAAACAGATTAAAAGGGTTAAAGATAAATCAATAAGCGTCGAAAGCATCCCGGAGACAAAATGCTACCTCATTATTGCAGAGCAACTCCAGGAACTTGTTGGTCAGCACGAGCAGCGAGCTTTCAGCGCGGCTTCCCTTCGGGCTATCTAAAAGCATAAAAGTAAAACCTTTAAAGGGATAGGGGCGGCATACGTCAATCGGTTACGCGCTGGAAAGAAAATGTCTCTGCGCCTCTCCTGGGCGCCCTCTGCCCTGTTGGCTCGCCAATTTGTTGTGGGGGATCGACCTGCCGTCGGCAGCCCTTTAAAAAACTACAAGTTACCTCCACCCTCGCCATCCCATAGTTCTTCTCGAAGTCCTTGAAGTGAAGGCGTTCCTGAAAGACGTTATTTAGCTCATAAAAACTTCAAATAAACTAAAAATACAAAATCTAACCCCCGGGCGCTGACCAAAAACGGAACATTCGATTTTAGAAGTAAAAAACTTACCTTCAGCTTGGTCAAGCGCGGCGGCAATTCGGTCCTCGGTCGCCTTCTCCAAAAGCGAGGGATTTTCGTGATAAAGGCGTTTCAATACCGCGCCAACCGGCAGGTTCTCTGGATCTGGGGTTCCGCCCGCATGCGTTTCTTTCGGCTTCTTTAGCGGCGGTTCCTCGGCGTGTTCGATCCCGCGAAAAATCACTTCTTCTTGATCCGCTGCAACTTGTGTAGGTTCCGTCTTCCGCACCGAAGTAGGCCGAATCCTCGCCACAGGCCGGCTCGTTGCTGAAGGAACGTCCCTGGGCGGAATTTGGTAATCATCGCCTAAATTTTCAGCTGGAGCCAGAGTTTGTTTCCGCTTGAGCACACGATACTTTGGTCGTTCCACCACTTGATTGGGAGGCTGGCGACGCACTGGGTAGAGCCGGGGCTGAAGTTCTGCTTTTAGCCGCGCTTTCGCGGCTTCCGGGGCTTGATTTTCTTGGAAGCCCTCATAATCCAGTTGACCTTGAGAGATAACGCGCTGGATTGAAGATTGGTAGCTGGACTCCGGGAAATCTTCGGCTTGCTCGCGGAGCTTGACTGACGTTGGGGGTTCGGCGGCTTTTTGCGAGGGGTAGGCTTTGAACGGGTCTTCTGCAGGGGCGCGCTTTGCGGGCCGCGGTTTTGCGCGCGGCTTTGATGGTCCAGAGGTGGAAGCGTTTTGAGGTTGCGTTTTTGCGGGCCGGCGTTGCGTCACATGGATCGCTTTTTGTTCGGGCACAACAAATCCCTGATAATACTGATGGTCCGAAGCGATAGCCTGCTGAATAAATGGCTGCGCGTAAAAATCGGCTTCATTGTGGCCCATTCCTTGGTCCACTTGCATAGGCCGCGTCGAAATGACTGGGGAAGGCGTGGCAATCATCGGCTCAGAAATATCACCGGTGTGAACGTTCATCACCAGCGCCTCGGGCTGGTATTCCGTTTCCGGAACGCCGTACGTGTAGTAATTCTCAACGGGATATGTATCGGAATAAACCTGATCTTGACAGCCGGGGGTCGCGTCATATTCGTAGAGCGCGGACGCGGTGACTCCTCGATTTTCCGGGGACAGCAGGTGCATCATCTCCATGGCGTCCTTAGTAATTTCCGCTTCCACGCGGGGGTCGACGAGAAAGTGATCGTTGGATCGCAGCGTGTAATTGCACTCCATATGGCAGATTGTCGTGGGGGATAATTGAATTTCGGGCAGATGTCGCTTTTCGGGCTCTTCAGGTGATTTTGCACGAATGGAGATGCCCTCTGGGTATGGAGGATTCGGCGAGGACTACGAGTTGATACGGCAGCGTGGGTGGTGCGCACATTAATGATATATTTCTCGGCTTGGTTAGAAAAGCAAACTTTTTTAACTAGCTTCCGTCTCAAATTCATGATTCTATTTTTATGTCAGCGCCCAAGAGCAAGTTTGTAAAAGAACAAACAGGAATCGCGACTTACGTTGCAGAGCTTCGGCAATTGTTCGTTTTCGTGCGTCTGAAATTGAGTATTTAGTAAAAAAAACTGTTTAACAAAAGAGTTTTTGATATAAAAAAAGATAATTGCTTTGGCTTTCCGTTTTTGATAATAATACTTACAAGAGGGTGTCGCCAACGCCTCGTCAAGCCTTCTGCGCGCTTTCTCCTTCTCCGAGCTGCTCTCAACGGACCGGGGCTCCAGTTTGATCGGGGTTCGGGTACCGAGATCTCGGGCTACCTAGAATAATCTTTTTACTACTTTCTCTGTAATATCAAACCTGGCGATACAGAAACGTCTCCGGAAGCGGTTCTTGCCCATCGGGAGATCGTGAGGAAGAGCTGGATTCGTCGTACTAAAAATATATACATTAGGCCCGGTATTTACTAATTTCGAAAACTAAAGACTTTGCAAAATAGCTAAAAAATAGGGAGTGATTCTCCTCTTTGCGGTGGACACGTTGGGGTACCTAATAGGGCGCCCTTGCCCAGGTATCGATCAGATCGCGTCCTTATGAGGGTAAGAAAATAGGGTCGGCCTCGCGTGCTGACCATGAAAAACTTATGAGGCTAGAAGAAGATTGGAGAATAAACTTGGAGTTTAGCGAGAAGAACTGGCATTTTTTCAGTCAATTAAGTTGAAAATTTGAAGTTTTACAAAATTTTACTCACCTGCGAAGACACCCATTGTGGATTGTTCAGGAATTGGCCAATAGCTTGATTCAGTAGATAAGGATTTCTAGAACCGTTTTTCCAAAAATTTTGCTATTCTTTAACTTACTCATTGATATTCAACTCGCCCTGCGCGTACTTCATCGGGTCGGGTTGTTGGGGCTGCAAAGGAAATTATTTTTTTAATTAATGGCTAGATAATTTTTAATCCTGAGAAACGGGTTGATGCTCTTTAAATTCTGGAAGCTTCGTTTAGAAAAGTGCCAAATTACACGCAATATACTGATTACGAGGTTTAAAAAGCGATAAATCAACTAGGAAATAGAGAAAAAATTTTAAACAAAATTTCAGACAATTTTTAACGTTCGCCGGCTGGACAGGAGCTGCTTTTATTTAACTTTTAAATGGCTAAGGATTTTTTTAGAGGTTTTGCTAATTATTTTTCGGCTAATTAAGGCAAAAACTAATTTAAAAATCTTAAATTGATAAAACCAAGCATGAGAATCGAGGAAAACGATAAAAACAACCGAAAGAAAGAGCCGTTTTAGAAAATTCACCACAATCCCGTTGCGCGCCTTCAAAAACGGGCGTCGCTTGTGGTGGGTGGTGTAGAGCGAGTGGGACTCCGTGGGTTGCATCTGGTTACATGGAGCGGCACACCGGGCTGTGTTGGTTCGTTTGGAGGTTGGGTGCTGCCTGCCTTCGTTCGTGTGTCCTATGAAGGGTTGCCTGGTGTCCTGCTGGCTTGCCTTCCGCGGGGACGGTCGGTGGCTCCGTGGCTATCTCTCTGTCTCTGTTAGTCTGTGTTTTTCCGTTTCTCTCTCTGTCCATCTTCTCCACGCCCAACCCATCTTTGTTCGCGACGATTTCCCGCCAAAAACGCTTGCCTTGCAAGAACAGGGCAGGGAGGGAGACTCCGCCTCCATATGGGTTGACTCGATCGGTGGCAAGGTGTCATTTAGCCCCATTCCTCAGTCAATTCCAGAGCATCCACTATCGGGGCGAGAGGGCGCTTTTTAGGATGCCGTTCTTGCTCAGACGGTAGAGAAATTACGGGATGATGCTAAGCTCCATTTTGTCGCAAAAAAGCCCAAAATTGGCCGGTTTTGCCCGGAAAATTAATTGTTAACTTCGCAACCACGGTAATTTGGAAAATTCTGAAGGTATATTCGCAATCGGCGCAAAATTGTGGATAGACCTGTTTCCACCACAAAAATTGCAAAAAAGTGTCTTGATCAGCCGTTTCTAGACTCATCAAGACACTTTTATGCAATTTTTTACAAAATTTGACCTCGGTTTTGTTTTTGTTGTTAACACGAGAGACTGCAAAATGTAAAAATTAAGGATAGCTGGCCCACAAGCTGTGAATTTGGACATTTTAGCACCAATTTATTCACGTCGAGCACCACAAAAAACTGCCAATATGCACCCGATTTCTCGCGAACCAAGCTATTGTAGCCGATACGTAAGATAGAATGGCTACAGCCCCATGCGTCCCACCACCAGCTTCACTAGGCTCCTCGGCGTCCTCGAAATAAATCTAAACGGGTTCAATAAGCCTTTTTAGCTCCTAAACGCACATCTTCGATGGGAATTTCGATTTCTATAGTAGTATCCACAGGTGCAGAACGTAGTGGTGAAGGAGCTTTTTGGTAGTAGCCATCAAAAACGAGTCCAAATTGCCTAGATAGCTAAAAACGGGCTTAAAATGCCTCAAAAAGCGTAAGCTACCCCATTAATACATTCAATTTTGTGACACAAACACTCGTCATAAGAAGCTATCGGAAAAACACATTCCCGATATCGGTCCCATCTGGAATTTCTTATATTTTTGGCAGTGTTTTGTGCAGAACCTCTCATTAACACAATCTAGCTTCAGAATTTGCTTCTTCTCATCGTAGTCGACTTCGCACTAAACTATTTGTGCGGAAACAAAGTGACAACAAACCACATCCCAATCGTTCGCCCTTTCAAATTGCCATTTTTTGACGATTTGTAATGAAGTAATAGCCGGGATAATAACGAGGATTAAGAAATAGCGAAACATTTTGCTTGCAATGGTTCCAGGCGATGCACAGACGGATGGCAAGCGTTATCGCGTTTTTCGGTCTGCCTGAATAAGCCAACCCCTGCCGTACTTCGTGCAATTTTCCAAGTAAACACCCCGCAAAAACCAGCATCATGCTATGAGCAAACTTTTATTTACAAGTTACTAGATAAACCCTTGACGGTAGAGGCAAAGAATTACAAGCGACAGGTTCAACTCAAGCCTCGCAGATTCTTGTAGAACTTTTATGAGCTAAAACGTCATCACACACATAGAAAATCTTTAATTCTGCGGGGGCCAGGGCGGGGGTCCTAGTAGAAATGGCGCGAGGAGAAATGTTCTCAGAGACAAGCTACACCTAACACGGCGAGTAACAATCGCCGGGCGATACCCATTTGGGGGAAACGAAAAGAGGAACTTATAAAACAGTTTTTTCGAGAGGTGACAAGGAGAGCTTTTCGCCTTCATGAAGTTTGTTTAAAATAATGCGCAACAATAGTTTCGTGACTTCAGGAAGGCAAAAAATGTACACGCTAAGAGGGGTGACTATCTAAGATCCGGCTTTTTGGGGGCCTTAGTAATTTCCGGAGAGGATCTTGCTGTCCTCCGGCTTGAACCCCTTCTCGGCCATGAACTGCTCGTGGTAGTCCTTCATGCGACGCTCCAGCTCGGGGCGGAAGTGACGGATCAGACCCTGAAAAAAGGAATTGACAGTGAATCACAATTAAAAGGACAAATTTGCATCGTTACCATCGAAAAACTAGTTACCTGAACCGGCCAGGCTGCAGCGTCACCAAGAGCGCAAATCGTGTGGCCTTCGATCTGTTTCGACAGCTCCCAAATCATGTCGATCTCGGAGGGCTTGGCCTTGCCGTCAACGAAACGCCACATCATCTGAAAAATAACTCAATAAAAAAAACATAATATCGAAGTTTCATAAATCTCAAAAACGGACCTTGTTCAACCACGAGCAACCCTCACGGCACGGGGTGCATTGTCCGCAGCTTTCGTGCTTGTAGAAGAGGGACAGCCGGGCGATGCATTTGACGACATCGGCCTGAAAATGTATCTAAAAACGGCGAAATAGATAGCAATACCTGTTTGTTCATCACGATGACGGCAGCAGTGCCGAGACCGGATTGCACAGCAACGAGAGCATCGAAGTCCATGAGGACGGTGTCGCAGATGCTCCTAAAAAAATAAACTCTAAGAATAATAGCGTTTTTACCTTGGCAAAAGTGGTACGGAAGACCCGCCGGGGATGATGGCCAGTAGGTTATCCCAGCCGCCAATGACGCCGCCACAATGTCGTTCGATCAGGTCTAATAAAATAAATAAAAATTATTCTAAAATTCACCTTTAAGCGGCACGCTCATTTCCTCCTCCACGGTGCACGGGTTGTTGACGTGGCCCGAGATGCAGAAAAGTTTAGTTCCACGATTTCGTTCGCGCCCGAACGACGCAAACCAATTGCCACCACGTCGGCAAATCGTCGGCGCGACGGCGACGGTTTCGACGTTAGTTACCTGGAATAATACGTTATACGTTTTTGCAGCTAAAACCACACCGTTGTCGGGCATCCGAAAAGTCCAATATCAGCGGGGAACGGCGGCTTCAGACGGGGCTTTCCTTGTTTGCCCTCCAGCGACTCGATCAGGGCCTAAAACCGTGAAAATTAAAAAAAAAGCGATTGCTTACCGTTTCCTCTCCACAGATGTACGCGCCGGCACCGCGATGCACAAAGACGTCAAAGCTGTATCCGGTGCCCAGGCAGTCCTTGCCAAGGTATCCGGCCTGGTATGCTTCGTGGATGGCCTCTTGCAGGATGGCGGCTTCGTTGTAGAACTCGCCGCGGATGTAGATGTAGGCAGCACGGGCTCCCATGGCCACTCCACCGATGAGGCAACTGAAACGGCAATATGAAATAGAGATAAAAGCAAACACAAAAGTTATAAGCCATAAACCAGCTCTTACCCCTCGATGAGCTTGTGCGGGTCGTGGCGCATAATCTCGCGATCCTTGCAGGTGCCAGGCTCGCCCTCGTCAGCATTGACGACCAGATATTTCGGTCTAGAAAAAACTAACATAGAAAACAAGACAATGTCTAACCTTCCATCGAACGGCTTGTTCATGAAACCCCATTTCATCCCCGACGGGAAACCGGCGCCTCCACGTCCGCGCAGGCCAGAGGTGGAAAGCTCCTTGAGGATCCATTCAGAGCCCTTCAGCATAATCTCCTTCGTCTTGTACCAGTCACCCTAGAAAGGCGTAATTATGGGAATAAAGAAAAGTAGACGAGTAATAATTGTACAGGAAAAAAGTGCAAAACTCACTCGAGCCATCGCTCCCTTGATTCGATAGTCGTGGCGGCCATAGAGGTTGGTGAAGATGCGATCCGAATCCTTCAAGTTGCCGAAGCTCGTCTTCTCCGGCTTCTTCTCCTGCGCTGGTGGGGCCCCGGTGGCGATGGAGCGGGCTAGCAGGCTGGAGCCTAGAAATGAAAACCATAAATAAGCAATGGTTTTTCAGTAAATAATAAGGCAAAATGATAGCATATAACCCACCGCTCTTCTGGAAAAGGCGGCCCCCAAGTTGGGCAAGCGCTGGGGCCATATACCTGAAAAAGACAACGTTGAATACTAAAAAAGTTATAGGTTTTGAAAGGGTTTAGAAGTTTTTAGAAGACGGGTTTCACTTCCCGACGAGTGCGGAACAAACTACATCGTGTACAGGCCGGCGTGGCGGGACCCGTGTCAAAAAGCGAAAAAGGGTAAAAAAACGTCTCAAATGTAGGTTAACTGCGTTTTTAAACGTAATTGAGTAAAACTTCATATTGAATATATCATTTATTCGGTCGAACAAGCAAAATGTGAAAATATTTGAGCAAGTTACAATGGTAGAGGCAATATCCCCGAGATCGTGAGCACTGGAAAGTGAAAAGTGACAAAGTATATCGATATTCAAAGCAAACGAAAAATGATAGTTATTATCGAGATCGAGAATACAAAAAAAAAACAAGAGAAAAATGTCAATCATAAAATTTAGATCGGCTTGCTGAGGATCACGTAGTCGACCTCGTCCTCCTCCTGTCGGTACATCTCATCCGTCACGTAGCCGTGCTTGTGGAAAAAGTCCAAGCTCTTCGTGTTGTGCTTGAAAACGGTGGCCATTACGTAGAGCATATCCGTCTTGCGCGCCACCTCTTCCAACGCCTTGATGAAGTGGGTCCCGGCGCCGAGCCCTTGGAAAGTGGGCTCGATTTGCAGTTCGTAGCAATAGACGACCCGGCGTCCTTGGTCCAAATCAAAGCGATAGTGCACATATCCGAGGGGTTGTCCCTTTTGATCTCTGGCGATGATGAATCGGGCGGTGGTGGCTGTCAGCTCTTGCTTTTTGCTGACTTCATCGTAGCCCCATTCCGATTGTTCATAAAGTTTCCGCATGTTTCGCCGGAATAGATCGAAAATCCACTCATGATCCGCGTCAGAGATCGCCGTTGCCCATGCTGTTTCGAACGTGATCGTCGAGCCGGAGGTTAGGTGCTGCTTTTCGGTCGGGGGCAAGCAGTTTAGGGCTTGAACTGGGTCCTTCATTTTTCTCGCCTTCTTGACGGCGCGGCTATCTGCGTCGGCGGGTGCCATTTTGGATCGGAGGGCTACCTGGAAAAATGTAGTATAAACGAGGCCGAATTGTTGAAAGAACATACTTAAAAAGTAAAGTGTTTAAAGAGTATGAATTGATAAGAGGAAATTTTTTTTTGTAGCCAAGGAAACGAAAATTAACGCCGTTTGTTTCGTCACGCTTTACGGAATCGTAAAATACGTTAAAAAGCGTAAAATATCTTTAAAATGAGACAATAAAAGAGGTATAAACGCTTGAAAGGTTGGTCTTGGTTTCCCGCCACTGTTGAGGTGGGAGAGAGACCGAGGCAGCCGTTCCTTTCGGGACCACGGGGCAGAGAGTGGGGGAAGAGGAGAGGGCGAAAAGCTGCGAGGTTGACAACGAAAAAAGCAAAAGAGTAAGAGGAAGGCTACTGTAGGTCAGAATGCAAAGCCCGATGGTAAAGGAAATGCATCTAAAATAAATTGTGAAAGTTTTAGAAAAGGAAAAAATTACCAGACTGTTGGCCGTAGACCTTTTGCGACTGTTTGGACTTTTTTTTGGGGGGTGCCGGATTCGGGGGTGGCAGAGCCATTTTTATAGCGTTTTGTAAGGGCTCTAGATATAAAAGCGCATTAGAGCTTTCAAAATATTGGAGATTTTCGGCTTTTTGGTTAAAAATTTACGGAAAAGGAAAACCTCTCAACTGGTAAAAGAAGAAATAAAATTCACAGCACAGTACCGGAAAAATGACCGTACTTTGCCTGACCTGTCACCGGTCGGCCCTTAGTTAAAGGGATAGGGACGGCATAATGCAATCGATTACGCGCGGGAAAGAAAATGTCTCTGCGCCTCCCCTGGGCGGCTCTCCTGTTGGCTCCAATTTGTTGATGGGGGATCGCCATGCCGTCGGCAGCCCTTTAAGGGGAGTCACCAAAAAAATTGTCGGCGGCCCTAGATTTCGATAAATTTATCGGAGACATGTAGATAAAGAAAAGTCTCTCTCCCTCTCTCTCTCTCTCTCTCTCTCTCTCTCTCTCTCTCCCCATATCTCTCGCCTTTTAGCTTAAAAATACCGCTCCCTCGGGTCTGATGTAAAGTGGGTGGGGCCCTAGACAACCTGACTCCGACCCTTTAACGTTCTGAAACCCACGCGGAGAAGCCGTCAAAGAAGAAGGTAAAAAGAAGAAGCTTTTACAGGCATGCGTCTGGGGCGGTGTGCAAGCACCAACTTTCAAAACGAGTCAGGGGTCCACCCCGGGTGTGGGTGGGAGGAAGAGGAGCAGGAGAGGGCGGAGGAGGATGAGTAGCCGACTGAAAAGCCGAGGGCCCACTTGACATGGGCCTCCGAACCGGGTCTTCGGGCCTCTCTAAAATTTTGAGTGCAGTTGTTGTTGTAACTGACCATATTTGGGATTTAGGTTTTGATACATTTTTCTACTATTTTTTTGTGTGTTTTGGCGTATTCTCGTTTCGGCTTGATCTTGGGACGACTAAAAACGTCGTAAAGTGCTGGAAACTTCACTATAAGTTCGTTAATTTAGTGATTACTTTTAAAACATCGGTGTCGAAAGTTGCTACAATTTATGCCTATACAATTGCTTCGGAGAGTCAGAGTGGAGCGATTTTTATACCATTCATCAGCTCTTGAAAAGGCGCCCAACGGCGTCTAAAAGATTTGTCAAATTTTTCAAGTTTTTGCAATGTTGCGAGGGTTTTTAGGAACCGCGTTTAGTGAAGTAGATATTTCCTACCTTAAATCATCCATTTTCAGAAAATAAGGCATTTTTACGAGCAACTCTACCTCAAAATTTATAGCTATAGCGACGGCAAAACGATGCGTTTCCGTGATTTTTCCTGTGGTCTCGTTGTTTCATCTTACTAGTGATAAATGTGTACAGCGTTAAAATTTGCTTTAAAAAGATCTTTCAATGGTACATTCGTAATTTCATAATTTCGTATGGTTTCTGACCGAAAAACTCACCGCAACCTTTGCAATTCCATTGCACAATAAGCACAAACCGTCGCCGAAAGTAACAAACAACATTCTATGACTCAACCAACCCACCGTAGCCTCTAAACTCTCAAAAGTCACCGCCCTAACTAGGGAAGTGCAAATAAAAAACCCAGCAAACCGCTTAGCAAAAATATGAGTCTGATAGAGTCGGCGACGGGGATTCCGAAACTGCAATCAGAATTTGCTAAACGCTTAATGCAAAATAGTTATGAGCATTTTAAGTTTTGCACTACATTCTCCGCCCTCGCTTATGAGCCCCTCCCAAAGATGGGTGTCCGCCTGTCGAGTGGTGTAGTGGCTAACTACCATGCCTCTGGGGCGGAGGGTCTCTGGTTCGACTCCCCGCTCATGCAAAACTTTTTGCTTTTTGGTCAAAGTCAACAACTTTAGACTTTTTCAAAGTTTCGAAGTCCGAAATTTAGATTTTTTAAGATTTTCTTTATTAACTGCGTCTAGGCCTGCCTTACGAAAAAATAGAAGTGAATTTTATTAGTGTCCTATCCGCAAGAGTACACACTCCCGCCATCACTTTTCAATCAGTTTCATAAATTTAAAAATTAAGAGAACGACCTTTTCGACTTCGAAACTTTGAAAAAGTCTAAAGTTGTTGACTTTGACCAAAAAGCAAAAAGTTTTGCATGAGCGGGGAGTCGAACCAGAGACCCTCCGCCCCAGAGGCATGGTAGTTAGCCACTACACCACTCGACAGGCGGACACCCATCTTTGGGAGGGGCTCATAAGCGAGGGCCGAGCAAGTAGTGCAAAACTTAAAATGCTCATAACTATTTTGTATTAAGCGTTTAGCAAATTCTGATTGCAGTTTCGGAATCCCCGTCGCCGACTCTATCAGACCCATATTTTTGCTAAGCGGTTTGCTGGGTTTTTTATTTGCACTTCCCTAGTAAGTATTTCCCTTGATTCATCAGAGGCGAGTAACGTTTCGTCGATCTCCTCAAATAAAACGGCCACCGGGCATCAAGAAAACGCAAACAGAGGGCAGAGGCCAGGCAAAAAAGCCGCGGTGGCCGTTTCACACATTTTGACCTGGCGATGCTGATCTGCCAGATTGATTCCATTTTTTTGTGTATTCAGCAAGGGGCACAACAACGAGCTTTTGCAGGGATGGAGAAGGTGCCGAGGATGAAGCGGCAGAGTCCTATCGATTCGCCGTCTCCGTCGTTGATGAGCAAGTTGGCGTCGATTGAGGAGGTGGAGATGGGCAGTCCGCTGCATAGTACGTTTAGACATGATCTTTAACAGAAGGAATCGATACCTTTGCTAAAATTGATGTTGATCTTAACAATTCAGTCGTCAACTTACTATGTAAAAATCATTTTTTTTTGCTCAAAAGTCGGCCGACGTGTCTTGAGCTACTCTTCACGATATATCATTGAATTCGCAAAATTTGTATTATGTTAAATGGCTTTAATTCATGTTTTAATTGAACTATTTACTTACAGGATCGTTGAGCATGGACAACCCAGTGTTTTCCATCGCCGACGACGATGATCCGGACCCGATTGTTCATCTACAGCTTGCAAGGCCGGATAGTCTACATCATTTGGCGAGGATTGAGGAGACCGACGAGGAGCCGGAGGATTCTGGTAAATTTTGAGCGTATCTAAAGGCTGAATCACGCCGTGATTTTTACGTAGTGATGTGCATTCAAGCCTAAGCAATAGCATAAATCGCGTTTCATTATCGTATACCCTCATTTTCTACCTTTTTCAAGACCCTGCACCTCATCTGATGTCAACCCTCGGTCACCTTGGTTCCCCTATCGGAGGACTAGCCCTTTTTGATGTAGACCTCGAAGGCAAACTACAAATGGATCGAGCCCCAGATTCTGATGACGAGCTTCCGGAACCCAAGCCAAGTAATTTTGGAACACTTTCTTCTTCTGTCAATGTAAACAAGAACGAGGGGGAAGGTTTCTGGAGACGGTGGTGGTCCTGGGCCCGGGCGAGTGTTTGTCGCCGTGATGGCTTCCTTCCAACCCCCGCGGGCGCCTCACATCGATTCTCCGGTTCTGGAATTCTGGATCTAGGGGAATTCTAGGAATCCAGAACACTCGCTGTATTACTGTATTTCTTTGAACATTATTTTCGCCAAAAACGTCATTGACAAGCGAGGTTGGTTAGAGTTATGCCTCTAGAATTGCGTAGGAGTATCGGATTAGTATAGTTTTTATAACATTAGGAAAGCCCTGGAAGGTGAACAAAAATGTTTCCATACGTTGTGAAATACCAGAAATTTTACATTTTTTGCGGGTTTCAGTGCCGGCCGTCTAAAAGTGGTGTTGCGGCGCATTTTAGACTAGCAATTTTCCCGATAGTTTCATTAATTTTATCCTTAAATTAAGTAAAAACAATACCTCCCAGCATTTCCTTTGTCTCGGCGCGAAAATTCCCGAGGTGCTATTTTTTCCCAAAAATCGTGGCCGCGTGCTCTCTTAGGGATGGTTGTGTAAACATTTTGGAACCGAGCCCTCAGGCGGGAACGAGCGGGGGCTTTTTGAGGGTGATTATCGGCGCCTTATAGCGAGCGAGAAGCTGACTTTGATTTTGTGGTCTTCGAAGAGACATTGACAACGACAGCCGGGGTTTAAAGGGGGCGGACAAGGCCTGGCGAGGGGTTTTGTGGTCTCGGGACGCTCATGGATCTTGTCGCGCCCGCGACACGCAACGCGATACGCAACGCAACACTGGACATGAAACACCACACCCGCTTTTCCATAGCGTGATAAATTCCATTTTTATAAGCCAAGCGCAATTATCCGGTTCTGGTTATCACCTTTTCTGCGTGAGACGGTGCGCGTCGCGTGATGCGACACGGCAAAATTTATCGTCGCACTTTCCCGGTCCCTTTAGCGTATCATTTCCTAGTTTATGCACGAATGCAGGGCAGCCTCAAAAAGCTTTGAGTTAGTCGGTAAAATCCCTTCAAAACCCAAAACCTGATTTTTCACGTGAAAAAACGAGACGAAGACGTTCACCCCTCCTGACTTGGCCTTCGATTTTTTGATCGCACCCGAATACGGAGACCAAGTCCCTTTGAAATGACTCCTGGGTCTGTGTGTCTGTCTGTGTATCGGCGTCCTCGGGGACGGATGGACCTGATGGCGGTGTATTCTTGTCAATGTTTGTGGGTGTCCCTCTGTAGAGTTCCAGATGGGACCTCTCCGCCCCATATCCGGTCCCTTCCGTATGCCGCCCGACCTACTCGCCCTCACGGCTCACGTTTGTTAAAAAAATGCGGTTTTTTGGGGTCGGTGACATTTTTTCGGGGTTAGTAGGGTATAGTCATGCTGTCAGAAGTCGGTACCCCAAAGCTAAATTTTATATTCGTTCATGAAAAAACAAAAGAGACGATAATCTGTATATCAAGCGCAGTAATCACAATCTAGTTTACGGAGCGTGAAAATGCGATACATTCTAACCTTCCTGGCCCCTTGAAACTGGGCGAAAACGTCCGGAGCGTTTCTGATACGTGTAATGCGCATCTTCGTGTAACTTGGCAATTTGCCACCTTTTTCGGCGTATGCCACCTCTATTCCGTAAGCACCAAAGTTACACTCCCCCGCACCGTTCTTAATATTAGTCCAAGTTTCTCTATAAACAATCCTATTTGCAAGTGGTTGATGTCTCAGTGTTGTTGTCTTTCTTGTATTCGAGGTTTGCACTTCTCACTTATTTGGGCCTTTAAAAGGGACCCACGTTGGAACACAGGCGTTACTCTTTTGGGCGCAGGGAGGTGTTGTCTTTTGTTGACTGAGGACTTGGGACAGTTTTCGCGGGTACCGTAACTAAAATTGAACGTCGGAAGAGCCACAAAAAAATATATTTAAGAGCACAAGCGAGGCGTTAAAGAAACATTCACCTCCCAATTTTTTAAAATCGGCGCACTTTATAGCACGCAGGGTCTGTTTCCTAATGCGTGGTTATCGCGACTCGGGGAATGGGGTCTGTTCTGTCCCGATCCCATCGGCCTGTTGGCGCATTGGTTTTGCGTTCGGTTACAGCGCACAAGGCCAGGGTTCGACCTCCGCCCGTGGCACGGCTTTTTGCTTTTCCTTACTAGCTGGCTGTTGAATGTTTCTTTTCCGATCTTTTTAAAGGCTCTAGAGAGGCAGAAAGATGAGGAGCGATAGGCAGATAGGTTAAGTCACTATCCGGCTCGGGTATGGGGGGCTCACACTACTCCTCGATAGTAAATTTCCGACCCAACATCGCTTCCATTGAGCTTTTGGTCACAGTCGCACTTCCGCCCCCGCGTAGTGTCCGTTGCAAAACGTTGCCGTTACATTCGTTTCGGTATGCGGGGAGCAGGGCGGAATTTGGCTCTGACTTGTGATCGTACGCAGCTTCTGCGGTGACTCGCCGCGGTTGCTCATCGAGTCTACTACTGCTCTACGGCTCTTTGCAGGCCAATTATTCCGGGTCAGCTTTTGGGGGGAGCGCTTTAAAGGTGCAATGTGCGCAGGGTTTTGTGTATTGGTTTGTACCGGTACTGTAAGCCCGAAATCACATTTTAATGTCTTTCTTTGCTGGTCATAACTTGACAGCTAGTGCTTGTCATTAGTGCGCGATTCGGGACCTCGTCGACCTCGTCGTCATTTGTCTGAAATACCTGGCTTGCGTACGTACGTATTTTCGCGTAGCGCATTGTTGTCGTAACCCTCCCACCAGCAAAAGCCGAGCTTTTGAACCCCGTTGATAAGTAACGTATAAAATTTTAACCACTAACTCCACGCGGACAAAGCTTTCCCTGATCGGCTATTGTTAGTGACCTCTCAAAACCAGACACGTCCAAACAGTGTGTAGTTTCTGCCAAAGTTGTGTCTCCTCCCCGGGCTATCATATCCCCGTTTTTGTGCTCGTTGACCCGGGCCACTCATGAGGGCCCCCAACGCCCGATGCTCTTCTGCTTTTCTTGCTCTCTGGAGTGTCAATTTTTGAAGGATATTTACCCCCTCACCGCGCTCAACAAACCACAAAACATGTGCCAACGAGAGTTTTGCGACACTCTACTACACCCCCTGTATTTGCTGAAATAACCCCTGGTCCTTTCAGAGACCCACCGTCACCCTGGGTCACTCCGTCGATTCCTCTCCGAAAAGACAGCGCCACTCAGAGGTACGGTAGCTTTGAAAGCATTACAGTACCCGCCCAACCGTTTCAGCGCTTTCTAAAAAGCAGCCACGTCGTCTTACAACCCGCGAAATCGAGAGCCAGGACTTGGAAAAATTAAGAAGAAGGCTGACGAGGAATTGGATCAGCCGGTCACAGTTCAGGTAGGTAAAACGATACCAAACATTTATTTCCATTTTTCATGACTCGGTATTTCGGGATTGTCTTTGCAATCGTGAATACTGTAATTTTAATTAACGTTTTTAGTCCTGAAGAACAGGAGCCGATCGAGGAGGCTGAGCCAGGAAACGAGCAGATAATGGAAGACCCACCTCCAAGATTTGAAGATCTGGAACCGGTAAGTGGCTTACGGGATTCGGGTCCCTGGACTTGATTGCCTCTTTAAAATTGTTCCGCTAGTTATCTGGTTATTTTGCTCCCTCTTTCCCTCTCTCTCTCTCTCTCTCTCTCTCTCTCTCTCTCTCTCTCCCTATCTCGCTCTCTCTCCTACCTCCCTCCCCACCTTTTCCATTCAGCACGTGGGCCAAGCCACTACACTAAATTTTCTCTGGTTTCTGACCCAAAAACACCAGCCAATCCTTTCGAAATTTCAAAAACGCCTTTGAAGACCTCTACGAACGTCAGTAAGCCACCGGCGGTGCTCCCTTATTTGCTATCGTTTGCTCGTTTCTTGCCCCTTGCATGGGCAAGAAAGTCTTGGAAAATTGTTGACTTCTCCCTTTTTAAAGGCGTGTGTCCAAACACGGTTCGTTGGTGCTCCTCGCGGGTGCTCTCTCTCTCTCTCTCTCTCTCTCTGGTGCTCCACCGGCAACGGCAAGCGCAGCCTTACAATGGCTGGATTCGGGAGAACCGTCGGGAGAACGGGGTAGTATTTGTTGAGCAGACCATGTGGATTTTTTGCATCTTTTTTTTGGGAACACCCCGACAATGGGTTGGCCGTTGGTTGATAGCGGTACTGTAGAAAGGGCATAAAAAGAAGGGCTTCAAGAGGTAGACCTTTTTCTAGGACTCTGGAATCGGGAGGTCCGACAGCACGCCTTCGCGTTTGGAGGAGCCCGTCTGGGAGCAGCAGGGTAGATGGATGAATAATAAAGAGGCAAAGTGAGTAGTTTTTAGGGTTATACGAATTTGCGTAGTGAATGAAGGCTATAAAAGTACCGATTATGGCATTAATGGGAGCCCCAGACGATATGTTTGGTGGTCAAAAACAGACCCTGGCGAGTCAAAAGATTGTAAAGAGTTATTCAGACAGAAATAAGATAGCGGAAGACGATTTACTGGTTCAAAGATACCTAGAGCGTAATTTTTCTGAGGAGGAACTGGATTTTGGGATCGCTAATTGTCAGCACCCTGTGTTTAAGCTACCATTAATTCTTAGATAGCTGAATATCTACATCATGATATCATTATTGCGTTAATGCGACAAAATTTAAGCCTCTCTGTTGATCAAAAAACTTATTTGTTTCGTCAATGAAGTGTTCGTTCTCGATTTTTCCAAGTTTTGGTCAACACAACCACGTTAATCATTCCCAAAATCAAATTTCATCAATTCCGACTCGATTCCCTAGACAAAATATCAATACCCAAATTTGAAAACAAAATGAATGGAACCCCACAAAAATTGCTAAAATCATCGGAACACTGTTCAACGCCAAAAATTCATCGACGTCTACAGTTTGCGTTTTGTGTGATTAGCCGGCCTGTCGCGCCCCGAATGGCTACGATTTACAAACATCCCGAGATTAGGTACCATCGAAAACCACGTACCCAACAGGTTCAAATATTTCCCAACTTTCGAAAAAGTGTCCGACTTTTGGTGCCGTCTGTTTTAATGGTGAAGGGTGTGCCCCTGCAATTTCCCCCCCGCATTTTCCGGTCTCCGTATGACGTAGTCATTCGTACAATGGATGCTATCGGAATTGGCCTAAAAATGATGCTGGAGTCTATTCGACATTGTTCCAGATCCTCAATGATCACTGCTCTCACAGCGTTCTACTGTTTATTCGTGACGATATTTGCGTTGGTGCTGGAGCTGGGACACCTTTTATCCGGGGATGAAGAGCGGAAGATGAATACGAAGGACTGGGTACGTTAAGTTTCGAAAAATACCCTCCCTGAAAGGAGATGCTCAGTTCTGGTACTCGCGGGCCTGAACAGCCTTTTTCTGCGTTTTCCGATTTTTAGGGACCTTTTGTATAGAGGGCACCTTAAACCCCGCGATATTTTCAGATTTTCGGCCTCTACATGTACGGTGGAGCGCTCGTATTCTTTATCTACATGTATTCCGTACTTTTATTGAATCCTAAATGGTTTTCGCCGCTGGTCGGGCTAAAGGTAAGTGCTGACGACGTTTTAAAGAGCTTATGAAGCCTAGTCCATAGAAAACCCAGCTTTTCCAGCGTTTCCTGAAGCGTCGAGTCTCCGATTCCACATCCGGTTCAACCTCCGAAGACGCCGAATCCACAGCAAATTCCGGAGCGGCAACAATTCGAAAAGTTTCTCACACCTCTCCATCGGCTGGCAGTCTTTTCCTACGCCTAGGATGCATAGGTATTTATCGTATTACCAGATACCTTAACTCCCTTACTATTTTTCAGCGTTTGGCGTCATTGGGCTCGTCTACTACGCATTTCTCGTATTTTTATGCATATCGGAAGAGAAGTGCCCGAGATTACAAGCAGCCCTGGATATTTCTGCGATAGTCTTCATTTTTATCCAGATGCACTTTATCTTTTGTAATTGGAAGGTATGGGAAAGTACTTGAAACGAAGTCACCTTAAATTCAGATAGCAATCACTGGTGCCCATTCCATTGCAAGACTCGGCACCATGCACTTGGTAGCCGCCAATCTTTGGTCGTGGATTCGGTACATCCTAATGGAAGAGGGTGTGATGGAGAAGGAGATACGGTAGGCATACTGTAACTTTAATGCCGAATAATTATATTAATTATTATCCTTTCAAAGCAAAGCGATATAAATTTTAGTGAGGTCTTCAATGAACTCGGCAATAAAACCTTGAGTGGCCATGGGAGCAGCAAAGAGTCATCAGCTTCCGCTGAAGATATGAACACAGAAAATCTCATCGCCGATTTTGACATGAACAAATGTCGAGCGGCCGAGTGTATTCTAGGTATCACTTAGTAGCTTTATTACCTAAAATCGTCTTAGGATCCCTCTCGGAAGTGATGTACACGGCCATCGTCGAGTACTCTCTTATTGGAGCGGCTGTGATGTTTATTGGTACGTGCGACGTTTTTAACTTACCGTATACATCCGTAGTCTGGCGTAACATCGGGCATCAACAGCAAGAAAACACGAATGGATATGTTAAACGGAAGCATCAGATTCGAGTCGATTGTAGCAAAACGACGACGGGTGAGGCTTAAATGGATTTTTTTGTGAGAAATCTTGGTCTTTAGCACTCATTGAATTATGCCTATATACCCTTCCAGGTCTTTTCCTCGGCCTTGCTTTCCTGGCCATGTCCTTCACCTCGATGGTCGTCTACTACGGCTACAGCTCCTTGAAACAATCGAAAAAGGCAGCTTATGTCTATTCGATTACGGATATTATTCAGGTGAGAGAGCAAAGAGAGAGAGAGAGAGAGAGAGAGAGAGAGAGAGAGAGGAGCGAGCGAGCGAGATAGACAGGTATCGAGAAAAAGAGAGCCAATTATTTCATCATTATCAGTACACCTTCTCCTCAATCGGCTGCGGCATTGCCATCTACCAAATGAGAAAACTTCAATACTACGGTGTAAAAGATGGAAAGCATGATAAAGCGCATACGGTAGAATAACTCACGTTTTAGAAAATTGGCTGTTTTTAGGAGCTTCTGGACCAAATTCTGCTTAGTTTGGGGCTGGTGGGAGAGTTGATCTACTCCGTAGCCGGACTAGTCGGGTTGACCGGTGATCGGCACTGGGTTGATCTCGCTTTTGTGCTGCTGGCGGTGCATATTTGTCGACTTGTGCAGGTAAGTAATTGCAAGGATTTGATGTTAAAAGTATCCCACAACATCTAGCGGCTATTTTTATTGTTTGTAATTATTAAAACGTTTAACAACTTATAAACATCAGATTTCATTAGGCTCATCAAAATAACCTTTTAAGGTCGGCCTCCAAACCTTTCTCCTCTACATCGCTGGTCGAGTCCGAGTATCGGAGGCCGACCGGGTCACCCAACCCGGAAAACAAGCCGTCACCTTCCTCCTCGTCGCCAATTTGGCACTATTTATGATGAATCTTTTGAATCGGAGAAGGCCGGCGTATCAGAAATTATCATAGGTACGATTTTATATATTTCCACGGATTCAAAAAATGGCTAAAAATTGAAAGTTGAAAAATGGAAAACGGCCCGATTGCCAGCGCCCGCTTTCCCGCTAGCCGTCTGCGCCCTCCACTCTGTACCCCACTCCAGGCGCTCCCCAACCCCTCATGGGCCCCCCTCTCGCATCCCCCCATGTGTCCTCGGTAGTATAGTGGTGAGTATCCGCGTCTGTCACATGCGAGACCCGGGTTCAATTCCCGGCCGGGGAGAAACTTTTTGCTTTTTGAGCCATTGAATATTCATTGCTTCAGATTTCTACGGAAAGCGCTCCTGGGTCTACCTCGTGCGCAGTTTCTCGCCTCTCACGATCTTTTATCGGTTCCACAGCTCCGTATGTCTGGCTGAGATCTGGAAAAACGTCTACGCACGGAAGGATTAGGACGTTTTTGGCGAACGATCTGCGATATTTTGTGGTATTTGCGATGTTTTATGATTATGGGTATTAAAGGGGCAGTTCTTCGTCTTTTAGTGGCCTAATCGGATGGGAATTGTCTCTTTTAAATGATTTTTGTGCATGTAATATACTAGTCGATATCGGTGCCTTACGAAAAATTATACAGTGCTTTCATTTGAATTATGGGTTACGGTTTTATCGTCGACAGTTTTGATTTCGAGCCTTGAATAAAGTGATTTTTCAAAACACTATTGAAGAAACAAAATAGCCAATAAGCCTAAAGCTAAAAATCCAGTTTTTGAATGTGCAAAATTTTTTCCACAGCAAAGACCACACATTTTACCACGTACTTGCCAAAAATTGCACCTTTCTTCATGGCTTCCGCCGACACCTCCTAGCCTTGATAAGCGCAAATCGGCTTTTCCAACCCTGCTACTTCATGGATTTTCCGGCATTTTCCAAACAACACCGCATTTTGTGGGTATAGTATCTATACGGTTTTTAATAGCTAATTAAGTATGGATTCCTGATTAACGTTTCCGCCCAATTTGCCGTCCAATTGGCCGTCGAGATACTCTACACCGCCACCGAATTTCGATCGAATTCAGCGTAGGCGAAACCAAAAATATATTTTTTGTTTATACTGTTTTAGGGCTATAAATTACACGGGTTATTCGATGGCCAAGGACCCTAATTTGTATCTGAGCATTTTAATTGTTGGGTAAGTAATTTTTCACACAGAATTCATAAATTTAGGCTTAAAATTCTAAACCTCGGCCTCAATTTGACAAGCGCTGCCCTCACGTATATAGGGTTCACGCGGAAAATCTGGATGCTAGCGTTTGCGCTGCCAACATATTCAGTAATTTCGTAGTCGTAAGATATCAAAAAAAAGCTCAGGTATTCCGCCTTGAGAATTACTTTACAATTTTCTGCAATGGCATCTACAGCGGCGATGCTATGGGCATAATTTTGGGCACATTTTTCATGATCTCAGGCTTAATGTTGATAGCCCAGTGTATTCTGGTTGGTCGTCGATTATTTTGCCTACGCGACTGTACGACGTGTCCGGTGTGTAATCCGTCGTTATTTCGATAAATTTTACAGTTCATGTGGCATTCGCAGGGCACTTTAAACGGTAAATTTACATGCCAATTACGCGATAAAATTAAAAATTGATCAATGAACAATTTTCTATGGTTTGCGATAATTTCAATCATGATTAAGGGCACAGCTTTCTAATTTTTTAGTGGTGTAATCGGTTCATAACGGCTTTTTTACCCGGAAAATACGATACGAATGCGGAGCGTTTGCTGCAATAACCCCCTTTGAATGCGGCCTCTCGAATCCGAATTTCACATTTTTTGGCGATTTTTTTAAAATTTTAAACACGACTTTAATTTTTAAAAACATTTATCGAAAAAAGCGCTAAAATAACTTAGATAAAACGAGTAAAAACGGTAGATGAACAAGGAAAAAGGTCAGAGGGCGGGGGAAAAATGAAGTGTGCGGGCAACCGGTCTGGCCAAAGTGCTGGACAATTTGTGGGGGGTTTCGGTTTTGGAGTTTTTTTCAAGGTATAATCTTTTGTAGTAGTATAATCATTTAAGGAGTAGAAATTAGTACCACGAATTGAGGGGGCAAAAACATGTCAATATGCGGCTGAAAAAAATATAACTGAAAATGCAATGGGGAAAATGTAAGGCGAGACGGAATTAAGGCAAATGGCATATTTCTAAAGGCAATAATTTTTAAAGGGATGGTGCCAGGAAGATAACACACTTCAAAATGGTGACTAAAGGTACCAGCAAGGCTAAAATCTATAGGAAAGTTACCTTGTCTACGCCTTAATCCTCCCTGGCACTGCCCCTTTAAAATTGGCAGTGAGCCTGAACAATTAGAATGAATTCGACGAGAGGAGAAAGCTTGGTGAAGGTGGGTTCAGATCATAAATGGGAATACTCTGGCAGTTGTGTGGGGTGAGATGTGAAATCTTTTACGACGAGCTGAAAGTTCATGCTCATTTCTTCTGGCCCTCCTGCTCGAGGCCGACCCGGTTGAAGCAGCGGTTGGGGAGGGCGGCGCGGATTTGCTCGAGGTTGGCAACCTGGAATTCGCGTCAGGTAAGGCCCAAGTTTTCCAAGAGATTCGGATCGAAACAGCGTTCATTAACGCGTTTATGGCAAACGTATAACATAATTATGAACTAAAAATTTATGTAGAGAAAATGAATCGGTCACTACCAAAAATTCTGGGCCAATTTTTCAGCGTCTTCAAGGAGGGCGAGTTAATTAACACTAACCTGTCCTTCTATACAAATACGCATTAATGACTACAAATCCACAAGTTCAAGAAATTAATAATACCTCCTTGGTCAACATGTCGATGTCGATCTTCATCTGCGAAATCTTGCGCTCCTCCTCCAACTTATTCGTCTTCTGGGCGGGAATCTGAAGATGATAAGCTTAGAATTTTAGTTTGTACTATCATACCTGGTTAGCCAGATCTGCCTTCGCCAGCAGCTGCTCGATGTCGTTCAGCTGACCGTCCAGCTCCTCGAGCTCGGAGTTGTTCACGTCTTCCAGGGCATCTGAAAAGGTAAAATAAATTCGCTGACGACGGCGACAATTTCAGCAAATTTTCGACATCTCGTCTAGACGCACTCAATTTGTCGATAATCCTCTTGATCTGGTCGCTCTCCTCGGTGATGGTGTTGTTCGCCGTTCGGGCGTCCATGGCAGCAAGTGAAGCCTTACGGACCGCCTGAAAAGGTCATATTACGCAGCGATATTTCGTTAAGCTACCTCTCCAGTCATAGCCTTATCGTTCTCAGCCTGCGAGATGTAGGTAGCAAGCTCTTGCTCGGTCGATCCCAAGTCAGAAGACAAAGTGTCTACATCGTCCTTCAGTGTCTTGGCCGAATCTCTAGTTGCCGTTGTAGCTTCAACAAGCTCGTCGGCTTGCTTTCCGACCAGAGCAGCATCGTCGCCAGACTTTGAAGCCAGGTCCTAAACGAAATAATCATTTCCAAGCCTCTCAAGCAACTTCGAAGCAAGATTTAAAAAATAAAGGAACTAGCCAAAAAAGAAGAAAACTGTTCAAGCTAGCAGTAAGCGTTCAACCTTATGCCAAGACGTACCCTGACTAGCTAAAAAAATTTGCATAGACTGGATCAACAAGATGTAGATCTATCAAACAGCTTACCTTTGCCTTCTGCGCATCCTGTGCCGCAGTTCCAATGGCCCGCTCGGCCTCCGCCGTCTTCGCCTTGGCCTTCTCGATCTCGGCCTGGATATCGCTGATCTTGGCAAGCTCTGCTTCAGCCGACGCCTTACTCGTCTCCACCTTGTCGTTGAATTCTGGAAAATTCGATCGTCAAAAAGCACCCTAATAATTACCTTGGAGGGTGAGCAGTGTGCGCTCGGCCTCCTTGAGCGTCGATTCGGCCTGCTCCAGAGCTTCAGTGGCCTTTGCCCGGGAAGCGTCGACCTCGGCCAATTGCTCATCAGAGATCTTCTGCTGCTCCCTGGCATTCTGGAGCTCATTTCCGGCCTCGGCAAGTGCGGCCAGGGCATCTTCAAGCATCTCCTTGTTGTTGTCGACCTCCTTGTTGATGTCCTCGCGGGTCTTCTTGGCCTCGTCGGTGATGCGCTCGGATTCGAGTTTGAGCTGAAAAGTCGAAAATTTACTTGCGGGCTAGGTTTAGGCTTAGGCTCAAGCGTAGGATTGGCTTAGGATTAGTTTTATTCCTACTGTGCTTATATGGTTGTTTGAGTTAATTTGAAGTACCTCATTCGGGTCGACATTTGGTGGCCTCAACGCGTCAACCGTCGTCAGGGCTTCAGCCGCCTTCTGGTTCGCTTCAGCGGCCTCCTTCCTCTGTTGCTCGGCCAGCTCCCTCGTCCGGATCAACGACGCATTAATGGCTGTCTGCTTCTGTTGCATCTCGTCGATTTGCTTCGAGATTTGCTCTCCTGAAACTCAGAGTAAGTTACTCTCCATACCACCCACCTCCATAAATCGCATCCTGAGCCTCTTTGCTGGCTTTTCTAGCGGTTTCCAGTGACTCTTCAGCCATCTTCTCGACCTCAAGGCTCAGCTTATCATGGCGATCAGCCTCCTCTCGGGTTTTCTGCGCAATAGAGGACATTTGGGCGGATTGTTCACCGTATCTAAATGACCGTCAGTAGGCGCAAAAGGAGCATTTCGTACTTCCTGCTAGCCTCTTGAGCTCGTTCCCACTGCTCGCTGCCCTCAACCTCCAAGTAGTGGAGCGCATTCTCGAGCTCATTACGAGCCGTTTCTAAATGATGCCTTAGATAAGGGATATTTTACATACCCATAACAATTCGGGCTCTCCTTAATGCTTGCTCGGTGCTCTCGGTCTTGCCCTTGGCGCCGTCAATAACGCCATCGATCGTCTTGAGCCCTTCGAAGGCCGACTCAACGTCCTTCTTCAGCTGGGAAACTTGGTTGATCAGCTGCGAGTCGTCGGCTTCTAAACAAAAAAAACCATAAACCACATGAATCGTAATCCGCACCCAGTTTCTTCATGACGGCATTTGCCAGCTCGGTGACCTGTTCGCCGACGGCGTTGACCTTGTTGTCAAACTCGGAGTCGTCAACCTAAGACGAGAGTTTGGAATATTAATTTGAAAGACTTACCGGCGCCGGGTTCTCAATAATCTCCCTCAAGGTGTTGTCGAGGTTCTTGACCTTCTCGCGGAACACGTTCACGCGGGATTGGATCAGCGTGTAGCAGTCGTCGCAGAGGAGGCAGCCGGCACCGAGGTTGTAGCTAAAAAATGGTTTCTTGACTTCTCTGGTCCTTTAAAATTACCGATTCTCCGAGCACTGGTCGCATCTTCGGCCCTCGATGTTGTCCTTGCACAAGCATTGGCCGTTCTTGACGTCGCACTGGGCGCTTTCTGGAAGAAATTGTTACTCCTTTTTCATAACTGCTTGTCTGTCTCTCGCAGCCCCTCTCTCTCTCTCTCCCTCTCTCTCTCTCGCTCTTCCTCTTTCTCTCACCTGATCCAATCGGCTCACAATCACAAGGTGAGCAGCCCTCGGCCGAGAATCCGAAGTGGTACGGGGCGCACTCGTCGCATCTGAATTATAGCACACCTCTAGAATTAAGCCAGCTCCTTACCGGCGTCCAGTAACTCCCGGCTTGCACTTGCACTGTCCAGACACGACATCACAAGTCGAGTCGATCGATCCAAGCGGGTCGCACTGGCAGGAGTCGCATCCGGAGCCGGAGGTGATGTTGTAGTAGCCGTGCTAAAGAGGTACGAATTAATAGGTTGAGGTTTTGCTCAGGCTTAGGCTTAGGCATCGGCTTAGGCTTAGGTTTTAACCCTACCTCGCACTGGTCGCACTGCGGCCCAATAACATGGGGCTGACAATCGCACTGTCCATCGGCCTGACCGCACTCCAGAAGGGTGTAGTCGTTCGAAGGTCTGTTAGTTCCGGGAGCGAAGCATCGGCAAGCCTTGCAGTCTCCCTTCGGCTCCTTCAGCGCATCTCCCCAGAAGCCGGCCTTGCACTTCTCGCAGTGAGACCCGTCGGTATTGTAGATGCACTTCTTGCACTCGCCGGAGATCCTAAGGACCTGAATTTCTGTAGCTCGCCGACGACTTACTTATCACAATTTCCAATGCTGTTCGGGTCGGTGTTTCCAGAGCACTCACACTCCTTGCACTCGACCTCGATCTTCGGGTTCCCGAAGAAGCCGTCCGAGCACTCGTCGCATCTGAATCCAGAATTTTTCGTGACCCAGTCTCCACCTACCGCCGTCCAGTGTATCCGGTCGGACAATCGGTACAAAGAACATCACCGTCAGAGTGCAAAACGCAGGGGCCATCCTCGGGACAAGGACATTTCTAAAAGATTACAGTAGTAAAAATACTCTGAATTCCGATACCTGGCAGTCCTCTTCAGTGCCGCGGAGGGCATCACCATAGTAGCCACGCGCGCAACGCTCGCAGGTATCTCCAGCGGTGTCATGCTTGCAGATGCAGGCACCGCTCTCGGCCTCACAACTGTCGGAGTGTCCATGGCAATCGCACTTGATGCACCGATCGAAGGGCCCTCCGAATTTCCGCTCCCTACGGTATCCAGCAGCGCAGGACTCGCAAAACTGCCCAACAAAGCTGTCCGGGCACTCGCAGAGCTCGACCCAGTGAGCACGAGTTGGCTCCGACTCGCTAGGAGCTAGACCGGCCGATCCGAGATACAGGTCGTTCAGGAAGCCGACGTCGTTGTACGTGTAGGTACCGCGGATTTTCAGGGCGGTCACGTTGGAGAGGACGCCGATGAAGTCGAGCTCGTTGAGACGGGGGTGCCACTAAAATTTAGGGGTTGAGGTGAAGCTATTTGCAAATAGGCACGCACGCCCCCGTACGCTACGCTTACCTGGAAGACGTTATCAGCATGAATGCGGAATTTGTAGTCTTGGAAGTTGGTGTTTGGCTGTGGGTTGTTTTGGGCAAAGATCGGGATGGAAAGCTCAGCACCGTCAGATCCGACGATGACAACGTCTCTGAAAAGCTCCTGATAAATCGAAGCTCCTCCGTCTGGAGCTTCAAAAAGCAAGTTTCTAGGCTCTCAACTTACTTGGTACTCGCTCTTGCTCCATCCTTTGACACGCGGAGGCTGAAGACGAGGTCCTGGTTGTAGGCGGCGCGCTGGTCCCCGGTGAACATGTTCGGCGCACTAATGCGCGGGTATAAGGGCTACAAACCGTAAATCCTTACGTGAAGTATACAGGAAATCCTTCCAGGTCCTGGACGGCAATGGCCTTGTCGATCTCGGCCCATTGAGCATCTACCGGCCCTCTGGCGGAGAGTCCACCCCAGGATTCTTTGTCTAAAAAAATAAATAGGGTAATGCACACAATTTCCTTTGCTCTCTCTCTCTCTCTCTCTCTCTCTCTCTCTCTCTCTTTCTCCTTTGCCATACTTATAGCTTTTTCGTTAAGTTTCCTAATTCCCTAATTTTTCATCAAGTTTCCGCCTGACTCAACCAATTTCACTTGTCCCGTGATAAGCACAAATCGGATTTTCACACCACCAGTCTCTCTACTCTGCTATTTCATGGATTTTCCGACCTTTTCCAAACAACACCGCATTTTATGGGTATCATCGAGATTTTTGGAATCCTGCTCATATTTAGTATGGATTTCTCGTGAATGTTTGTGCTCAATTTGCAGTACAACTGGTCGTCGGGGTACTGTATACAATCACGGAATTTAGAAAGGACTCTACGTAAGTCGAAACCAAATTAGCGTAATTTCTTTGTTTTAGGACGATAAATTATTCTGGGTATTCGATGACGAAAGCTCCTGGACTTTATCTAAGCATTTTAATAGTTGGGTAATTTATTTATATATTATAATTTTTCTAATACCTTTTAGACTTGAAATTCTAAACCTTGGCCTGAATTCCACGACGATAATCCTAACATATATGGGGTTTACCCGGAAAATTTGGACGCTGGGATTGGCGTTGCCGGTTTATTCCGTACGTTCCAATCGTAAGGTATCAAAAAGTTTTTTTAGGTATTCCGCCTCGAAAACTACTTTACAATATTCTGTAACGGTCTCTACAGCGGTGATGCAAATGGGATGATTCTCGGGATATTCTTCATGATCACGGCCATAATCTTGATCGCCCAATGTATTTTAATTGGCCGGAGGTTATTTGCGCTACGCGACTGTACGACGTGTCCGGTGTGCAACCCCATGTTACTACGATAAATCGTACAGCCCGCTTGTCGAGCATTTACGCTTGTGTGCTTAGGCCGTTGGATTTTTGGCAAATTGCCAGCGGGCGCTGCGGGACGAGAGCCTTCGCTCTTTCGATTTTTGCGCGAAGTTGTTTTTGCCCGGTTTCTTTGTGAAAACACTATAATTTGCACATTCTGAGCCCATTTTTGAAATCCTCATTCGTTTTTAAATAGTTTTGGTGTTTTAATCACCAAATTTAGCCCAGAAACAGCCGAGAACGTGATTTCGAGGTGACAACAGGTAATTCCAAATTTGCGAGCTTCCCGGGCCCCTGGGCGTAGAGAGGCCTCCGACGTACAGGGCTCCGCTACGAGTGACGGCTCGGGCCGTCGCTCAATTTTTGATATTTCGTGGCCCCTTTAAGCTTAAGCTTGTGTATATTTTTCCGCCCCTCACGAAGTGTTGGCACTCACCGGTATCAAACTGCGATGTGATATTCACAGCGTAGTATCCGTCGGCAGATGAGCAAATCGACGAATGGCCATAGCAGAAGCAAGGGGAACATCCGAACATGTTTTCCCTAAAATTAGAATATTTCGCTGCCTTTCGTGCTGAAAAGCTCGAAACAAATGACCTACTTCGACAAATCGAAATATCCCGGCTTGCACTTGTTACATTGCCGTCCCTCAACGTTGCTCTTGCAAGTACAGGTTCCGGTGTGTGCATCGCAAAGTGGCTGGTTGTCGAAGCTTCCGGCTACCTCGCACTCACAGTCTCTGAAATTTTGGGTAAGAGCTTGTCAGTAAAAAGTGAGTTTATGAACAGTTACTACTCACTTGCAGCCGTTTGGTCCGAACTCGTAGAAACCGTTGAGGCACTGGTCGCAGAACTGGCCGCCAACTCCCGGCTTGCACATGCACTGGCCCTGGCCGTCGCATTGGGTGGAGATTGAGCCTTGCTGAAATTTGGGGTGGAGTGAGGGCGAGAGATTGAGTGATAGCGGGAGAGAGAGAAAGAGAGAGAGAGAGAGAGAGAGAGAGAGAGAGAGAGAGAAACGGCGAGAGAGCGCAATCGAAATCATGAACACCGACCTCATTGCAACGGCACTGAAGGCAGAAGTTCTCTCCGGGTCTCCGCCAGTGATTCGGCATACACTCTTCGCAGTGCACTCCCTGGGTATTTCCCTGACAATCGATGCAGTGACCACCGTGGCCGGTCTCGTTGTACAGGGCCTAAATTCGACGTCAATTCTCTGGCGAACTAACTCACCGAGTCGAAGTAACAACGGTTTGAGAGTCCCGAACAGTTGCAGGCAACGCACTCGTTGGCCTCCTGGGCCGTGCCCGGGCGCCACGGGCGATTGTTGAAGAAGGGTTGACACTCGTTACAGTCGGACCCCTGGGTGTTGTGCTCGCAGCGGCAGACCATGCTGAAAAGCGGGTCGTTATCCAGATATCTTTCTATCTCTCTCCCCCCCTCTCTCTCTCTCTCTCTCTCTCTCTCTCTTACCGATGAGCTTCTCCCTCTCCCGTCGACTTCACACATTCGCTGGCGTGCCCATTGCACTTGCAACGACCACCGACGGCGAAATCGGAGATGGCGTAGTAGTAGGAGCGACGCACCTAAAGCAAGATACCTGTTAGGTCTTCCTTTAAGTTAAATACCTGAGGATCACCGAAAACTTCATCTCCAAACGTGTTCATCCTGACGAGGTGGACACGAATGGCTGAAGCGGTTACCCACTCCTTAAATGGAAAATAGACTTATTCCAATTTGAGGCCTCTTGATACCTGGAGAACATCAGAATCTTCAAAAGCGTGCGCCGAGGGTCGTCCCTCGAGGGTGGAATACGCAATATTACCGCCGGTAATGGGGGAAATATCGGAGAACTCTTTCGAGCACTGAGCGACGGCTTCATTTCCGGGGAGAATCGGCGCTTTTTCGGCGACGTGGAAAGTGGCGCGGCATGAGGAACTAAATCGTGGTTGTTAGCGATCTCTGTCGATCTCTCTCTCTCTCACTCTCTTTCTCTCATTCGCCTTCTTCCCCCCCCCCCACTCTCTCTCTCGCTCGCTCTCGCTCTCTATCTCCCTTTCTCTCTCACTAACCTGTAAAATTGCCACGGAATCCACTCGCTGTCCGGCTTCGTCTTTTTGTAGATGACAAACGACTCAGGACGCGGAGAGACGAATTTCAAGTGCACGTAGGTGATGTCGAAGGTCTTGCCTACAGAATATTGACTTTATTTTTCGTTTTACAATTTGATACCGAGATCCAGGGTCAAATTGACCGAATTTGGGTACTGCATGCCCTCCTGCATCGTGTCCGACTGCCACCACGTTGCGTTGTTCGCGTTGTTGAAGTCGGTGAGTTGTCGTGGGGGGTGGGCGAAGGACTGAAAGGATTAGTTAAATTTTTGTAGAAATCATTGGGGCCTGTAGTTTGCTAAAAACTTTTTAGTGCATAGTCACAACCTACCGGATGTCGGGAATCACAAGTATCGCAAACGCTGCGCAGTTGCGAGTGACCGGTTTGGACACAGAAACTGAAAAACAGAAGTTTTACCTTAGCAACACTTCGATATATAGGTATTTTGATGCCTGATACTCATTAACAAAAACTTACGTTGTAGGGCCATGCTCTCCGCAAGTATTTGTCACCTCGACTTCCCGTTGGAAAGCCGCGTTAATGAAATCCGGTACACATCGCTGGGGACCCAGTGTAACGGCATCGTAGCAGGGGTTCGAGTCTGAATAGGCATTATTGATTTAAATTTAAGAATGTATTTTTAATAAATACTTAGTAACAAGTAATCCACTGACCAGCCCCGTAATGATTAGGGTCGACGATGGGGTATTGGGAAGCGGGCTGGCCCAAGCTTTGCCCCACGAGGAGCACCAGCCCGAGCAGGCTGATCCGATTTTTTCGCATCACTCTATCAGCTGCGCGGTCTTATAGGCATTCAGATATGTAGGACCCGCGTCTGGAGGCGATGCAAGATGGAGCGGTCGCTGAAGACAGGGGTTTGAGCGAAAATCAACGAAAAATCAAGTAAAACGTCAATTAGAATACGAAAGAGCGTGGGAGTGCGGGTGAGAGAGGGGGTGAGAGAGAAAGACAGAGAGAGAGCGAGAGAGAGAGAGCCAGAGAGTTAGGGAAAGACAAAGAGAGAGTCGGTGGTTGAGAGAGGGCTAGAGAGAGTGAGAGAGTAAGAGAGAGCGAGAGAGACAGAGCGAGATAGCGAGAAAGACAGAGAGAGAGACAGCGAGAGAGCGAGAGAGCGAGAGAGAGTGTGAGTGAGAGAGAAGCAAAGATTAAACCATAGAGAAACAGTAGATTTAGAGCGAAGAACGCTCAAATACAATTAAGTCGACGTTTCAAAGCTACAAAAATACGTTGGATTTCGAAATCTTATTAAGCAAAAAATTACGATGCAGTGAGGCATGCCAAACCCTTAAAAACCAGATCGCTGATACCTCACTGTCACCATAAACTCATCAAAAATATGGACAAAATTATGACAAAGCTGTCACTTTCAAGACGAAATGGAGAGGTGGTGAGATCGCGCCGGGACCCAGGCATCCCCCGTTCATTAGGGCCCGCCATTCCCAAAAAAAGCTGCCTTTAGGCCCGGGCCAATTGTTCGATCCGGGCCCAGATTACAACACAATCCGCCTGGGCCCAGCCAGGTATCATTCCAGACGGACCCCTTTCCCTCTTTTTCTTGGTCACTCGCAAAAAGGGCACACACCGCTGCTGGCTTTGATTTCGTGGGTTTTCGGAGGAGTGTTGCGGACAGGGGGGTATGGTTAAAGGGGCTGGGAAGGCTGGAAATGGGGTGGTTATCTTCGCCCTTCTCACCCCTCGTTAATATTTAATTAAAATTAACAATAGTGATTTTTAGCTAGAAATCGGATAAATCGCTAGAAACCCTTTTTAGCGTCGAAACTGCGGCCGGGGAACGAGCAAAGTTCGTATACAGCTTTAATAGGAATGCTACTAGGTTAGTATAGCCTAGTCTCACACAACATAGATTTAATTAAGTTATTAAAATTACCGGCTTCTATAATTCATTTCCTTTTCCGCCCCTTTAACGGAAGGTTGGTACCTTTAGTTGGGCACTGATTACACCTAGGATCAGAGCGATTTTTTGCACATAGCAAAAACGTGTGACCCAGCGCCAGATTTATGGGTAACGTTTAGACCCTTGAGCTGATTCACTCAAGTAACCCGCCTCGAAAAGTGTATTCAAAAAATATCAGGATCCTGGGACAAAAATCGAACATTGCAAAAGTTTTGGCTCAGCTCTCTATTCTGATCACCGTGGCTGATTAGCGTTTTTAGGCGCAAATCAACGACAATCAGCTTAATGTTCTGTTTTTGATCGCCGTGGTGCGGACTAGAGTCGAAACTGGGTCTTGAAATTGGCAGTCCGAACCCTTATCCAATTCGCCATGGTTGCACCAGTGAGTCGTCGAGTTACGGCCAATTTGGAGTCAGAGACCTGCTTGCATTAATGGCTATGAAGACAAAGAAGCAAAGAATTTCGAAAAACAAATTGTAAGGAAATCGCCGCACCCTTTGACTACTGAAAATTGCACTAAAGGTTTTCAAGCGTCTTTTGCATTTTTCATCAAATTTTTTTTATGAGATTAGAAAGGTTACAAAGGTCAAATTAAAAAGGACTTCATAAAATCGAACTGTCAAGCCGAGCCGATGACGAAGGATTTCGCGGATAAAAGTGATAACAGAGCAAGTCAAGGACATGAAAATTGGGCGGGAATGAGATGTTCGTGGTGATATATTGGGCGTAAAAAAGTGGTCGATTTGTAGCCAAAGAGCAACGCTTCAAAGGTCCTTGATACGCGAAAAGTTGACGGTTCAATCGGCAAATATTGGACGGCTTTTTCGGGGGTGATATCAAGCAAGTTATTCTTGAGCTAACAGGGTATACGTGCAACGATATGAGTGAAAACGTCTATCTAGAAAAAGACTGGCCGCTCAGGGTCTCAAAAAACTTTTGAGTATTCATCAAAATGATGAGCATTACAAACTAATCACTAAAACCATAAGCGTTACAAAGTAAATCATAAAATTTGATGCCTTACAAGGGTTTGAAAGGATTCAAGGCCTAAAATCGATCAAAAAGCCGCTGATCTCCCGAAAGCCGATACAGAAAAAGCCTAGCGGACTTTGAAGGTGGAAAAGTCAGCGAATACGGTATTTTTAACGCAATTTTGTATATTTACTACTCTACAACCAATTCAAAGCGTTTGAAAGGGTTCAAGACCTGAAAAACCACCAAAAAGCGGCTGAAAACCGGAATGTTTATGTGGAGAGAACCTCGCAGTCTCTTGGCTTTGAAAAATCGTTTAACAGGTTATTTTTAATACCATTATATATGTTTACTACCCTCCAAACAAATGAAAGTCGAAGTAGACCTAAAAAATCAATCGAAAAAGATGCGCCGCCCAACCCCCCCGGGGTGCCAAACGGTGACTACTCGCCTCGGGCAACTTGCGCAATCACGGAGCGACAGGCACGTCTGGCCGCCGGGGTTGGATAGTGATTTAGACTTTTAGTGGGGAGCTCCTAATGATACCAGCTAGAGCTCGCCAAACTATCTGGAATACACCGAATCTGGTAGCCCCCACGTCACTTCCCCCCTTATTTTGCGCCCCCGGGCGATTTGCGCTGTACCCCGAGGGTCGAGCCCGGGTACGGCGTAAATAAAATGATGTGTCAGGGTGAGTCATCGGGACTGGTGTTAAGGAATTAGCATTTTGGGATCTTTAGTATTACCTTATAAACTTTTGCCAAAAAACCAGGTGACGAGGAAGCTTTTATAGCGATAAAACGAGCACGAGCATAGGAGCGCCAGTTCGTTTCGCCGCGTACGGCAGTAAAACCCGATTTAGCTTCGCGCGAAAACCAAAATTTTGGAACGTCGCTATCGAATTCTATGGATGTTATTGACGGGTTTTAAGGTACGAAAACTAAATGTAAAGTGAAACCGTATGATAGTAAGCGTCTTCTGAACTTTAAACGTAAACGAAAGGCAAAAGGTATCCTGGAAAGACCCTAACATTAAAATTCATAGGCCTTTATTGAGGATTTAAAAGGATTAGAAGGATTTTGAAGAATTAGAACAAAGTTTTGTAGCAACAGCATGAAAGTAAGAGATTTGTTAGGCCCTATATCTTCTCGGGCTAAACAAGAGGCAAAGATCCTTGAATCATGAAACAAAAATTGTTTTGATCGTATAGGGTAATTTCATAGTCAATTGGAGTACTTCCACAACCACACGGCCAAAGTTGAGAGACCACACAAGTTCAGCGCAGTCCAAGATGAGGGCCCGCAGATTGGTGCCCTTCAAGATCGGCTTGGCCAGGGCCTCCCTCGTGCTGGTATTGGTGTGTAGAGAGGGCGAGAGAGATAGCCGGAGAAAGAGAGAAGGGCTGCTTTTGGTGGGTTGTCTGTGGGAGATTGGTTTAGGCAAATATGACTGTGACCTGGCCTCAGCACACCACCACCAGAGACGGCTCTCCGACCCCGACGACGAGTCCCTAACACTCCGTACTCATTGATTAGGATGCGCGCGGCGCGGAATGGGAAGGCGGGTGGCAGATAAATATGGAATTTTGACAAAATTCCTAACATATGAGCAGCCCCTCGGAACGAAATGTCTTAATTTTTGGAGGTTTACTTAGAAGACTTTGATATTATCTATTTTGCATTTTTGGAAAAACTCTAGCGTATATACTACACAAATTTTGATAGTTTTCTGTCTTTCTAATGCCTTTAAACTCGTATTTGAATGTTGACAGCGGCATCATCATCCTAAAGGGCTATGCAAGCCGTTTTTCAGGAAATCTATAAGAGCGCCTGGATATAACGACCCTCGGCTTTTTTAAGGTTTAAGGTAGCCCCAGACTTAGGCTTAGGCTTAAGTCTAGACTTGGGGCTTAGCTGACGCTTTGGTTAGGCTTAGGTTTGGGCCTGGGCTAGGGCTTAGGCTCGGACTTCGTCTTGGGCCTCGACTTAGGTCTTGGCTTACATAGGCCTTAGGCTTACTTAGGCCTTGGCTTAGGCTTATGATTATGCCAAGTCTTGGGTTTAGGTTAGGCTTAGGCCTAGGTTTCGGCTTGAGCCAGGGTTTGGCTTAGGTCTTGGCGCAGGCTTAGGCATTGACTTAGCCTAGGCTTGCTATTAGGCGTAGGACTAGGCTTAGGCTGGAGACAAGGATTGAGTTTTGGTATTTACTTAGACTTGGGCTTCTGCCTAGGCTAAAACCCGTTAATTAGAAACAATCGCTCGAATAGCTCAGAAAAATAAAAAGAGCCACACAGCAAGAGTAGATTGGAGTGTAGCGTAGCTAGGTGCAAAACGTACTCGCGCACATGCTGCTTGCTATTGCCCCTTCATAAACTCACAAACCCCCAAATTTGCCCATCCCACAGATACTGTAAAACGATCCGGGACGCCTGGTGGAGTGAGAAGGAGCGAGGGGGGGGGGCAAGGCGGCGAAATATCGTAAAGAACGGACAGGCGGCCCCGGCGAGCGGGATATTGGCCACAGCTGCGCGGCCCAGATGTGGCCCGCCACCAGCTTTTTTTGTTGAGCCCGCTCTGGCGCTAGGAAAAAGTTGTGGCCATTCGCGGGAGAAATTTTTGCGGGGCTGGGCGGCGTGAAAACAGTGCGGTGACAGGAAGACGCAGCTGCTGGTGTTCAAGGGATCGAGATATGAAGAAATACGGGTTACTGTAGAATGGACTACACGTACGGATGGTGGTATTCTTGCGTAATCCAGCAATCAAGGAAAGCCGCTCAAAAAGGACAGTTTTGGTCGAAATCTTCCAGCTCTGTAAATACACAATTCCAAAAAGTACAATATTCGTACAGAAAACCTCTTGATCGCGAGTTTGAAGCGATTTTCCACTGCTGTGGTTAGAATATCGAACTTTTTGAAAGTTTACGCCGTTCTGAACAAGCCTGAAATCGCTGGGACGACTATTAAGAGGCCGTAAGTACGAAACGATACTTAAAGCATTAAATTTTAATACAGTATCATGCACCAAAAAATTGGCCGGACTAAGTCGCGTACAATAGGTATAAAGTAACAATAATATCGATCCCCTAATACAGCAAAATCAGCTAGAAACCATCGAAAAAATCACGACTACGATGACTTAGGGTACGCAACGATGCTAAACCCAATAATTCTAAAAAATACGGTATCAAGCCGAAAAATTGGCCCTCAGCCACGCGCGCGGCTCGTAAACGGCCGGCCGCGAGTCGTTGTTTCGTGTTGCGCCGCCGAGTGATTGTGGCTGATTGCCTTGTGGAGGCATTGAATACGGGGGGTGTATGCATGTGTTGTGTGGATGCGAGGGGATAGCCCTGGGGGCACAAGATGGCGGTTGACCTCTATCGAGTATAGCCCCTCTAAGGGGATGGGCGATAAGCGATAAGGGGGGCTGGTGCACAACTACGACCTCCCGTGCTTGCCCAGTCTCTAGAAGGGGTGAAAATGGTATCAATGCATGGATGCCATGGTCTTGGGGTTGGACAACACAAAAAATACGTTAGAAGAGGGGTGAGAGCGGAAGAGAGAGACATAGAGAGAGGAGAGAGAGATAGAGATAGAGAGAGAGAGAGAGAAACAGACAGCGAGAGAGAGGATAGAGAGAGAGAGGGAGAGAGGAAGAGAGAGAAACAGACAGCGAGAGAGAGAAACAGACAGCGAGAGAGAGGATAGAGAGAGAGAGGGAGAGAGGAAGAGAGAGAAACAGACAGCGAGAGAGAGAGAGGAGGGAGAGAGAAAGCGAGAGAGAGGTGACAGAGAAGGCATTAGAGAGAATAAGCGCGAGTGACAGGAATAGAAGGTTAGCCAGAGCTGAAGCTAGCCTCAGATCGAGATAGAGTATGAGAGAGTCGGGCGAAAAATATCGTCATCTAGACAACGATTGGATGCAAATTAACAAAAACTGGACCAGATTCAGGGAATACCTTACGATTTGCACCCCACCCTCTTCCCCGGCAAGACGGATGGTAGCGTACAATGGTGGACGATGAGTCAAGAATGGGCCGGGCCGATTGATGGGCACCCGCCCGAGCGGGGCCCGTGGTGAGTCACCGATCCCGGAGAAGCCGTCGCGAAGAGCCGATGCTCTCGCTTCATATAATACACCGTAAAATGCCCACTGTCAACTGGAATGTAGTGGAATTGTTGGAGATGGAAATCCGCGAAGGACTTTTGGAATAATACGGGATCCAGAGGAAATTATAGAACTAGGAAGGAAAGGGACAAAGAGGGAGAGAGGGCGATAGAGAGAAAGAGAGAGCGAGAGAGAGAGAGAGATAGAGAGAAAGAACGAGAGAGAGAGAGAGAGAGAGAGAGAGAGAGAGATGGAGGGAATGAGAGAGAAGAGAGTTCTAAAAAATAACTCTAAATTGAAATTTTACCAAAATTTGTGTAACCTTTTGCATATACCCTGAGACCCTTGAGCACCATTTATTCGAAAAATGACCGGCTTGAAACCTGTGCCGGCAAGAATTCCATAATTCCGCCTCAATCCTCTTTACTTGCCCGGTGGCCCGGCCCACAAGGCATCCAGTTGCTTGAAGTAGTCTTCTTGCGTAGCTCCCAGGTACATATGCTAAAAAAAACAAATTTTTCGAATTCCCCAAAAATTCCTGCTAGCCATCCCGGGCCAAATTCCCCCACCTTTCCATCCGTATTCAATATAACCGTCGATTCCGGCCCGCGTTTGCTCGAGCTAGGCGCAGCCTCGGTGGCGTGGATTCGCCACCTGCCATGGCATCTAAAAAAACAGAAAAATTCAGGTTCCGGCCTTTCATCGACCTATACCCGAATTTTTTGAGAAGTTGTAGGGTCACAGATTTTGCCATGTTATACCACGCTTCGTGTGTGAAGTAACCGATAAAGCTCATCAGGAAGACGTAACTAAATAACCACAAAATATGAAATCGATCATGCTAAATCATAAAATCAAGTAAATTAGATACTTACAAAGCAAAAAGGAAATCCATCAGTACAGCCAGGCGATTTTTCCAGGCCCAAGAGAGGTCCAATAATTGATAGGTTGCGAAAACCGAGGCTATAGCGGTGTGAGAAGCTAGGGAACTGACCACCAATGTGACGAGGACCTAGAGCTATTTAAATTTTATAGGCTTAATGATTACCCTATAAGCTTTGATATTTTCATGAACTTGATATCGTTTCGCCAGTGAATAACCGTGTTTTCGCCAATTGTGCCACAGCTGCTGCCTCCTCCGATCGTTTAGGCGGATGAAAAGCATGGCAGACTAAAAGCGTATTGACAGTCTGAATTTTAGAAGTCAACTTAAAAATACTGGCTTACTAAAGCCAACAATTACTGTTACAAATACATTTAATAACCCCAAATTCCCTACCAAGCAAGACAAGTAGGTATGGATGACCGCGATAATTGTACAAGCAAGGTTTCCAAGGAGCGCTGAAAAAACTTACAATGTATGAGAATTATAGGCATTAAAAAATATGCCTGAAAAAAGCATTAAAAAAGTCTATACCTACCATAGGTATAATTAAAGGTATTCAACAGCGACCACCCAGTGCTGAAGGTCTGGATGAGGATAAAGACCCAGCGATAGGGCTAAAGCGGGCTCTTAGAGTCTTTTGCATTCCTGCCCTTACCTTTGTCGGATAAGTATCCGCTCTCCGTAACGCAAAATTACGTTCTAGCATTAATGAGCTCATAGCAGCTAAAACAAGAGTAAAAAAATTAGATATTTTGTCAATTAAGCCTTACTCAATCCGACCAAAATCACATAAGTTCGAAGGGACGATGCGATAAGTAGACCGAGTGGTATATCGGCATCACCTAGAGGGTAGTAGCTAATGCTTAGACTTAGGTATATGCTTGTTAGGCTTAGGCTCAGGCTTACCAATCTGATAATTCCCTATCACATTATTTTGATAGGCAAAAAGAAAGAATCTGGCTATCATAAAGCCATAACTTTGGGCCATCGAGATTGCATAAAGATTAGTGAGGTTATTATGAAAAACCTATACAATAGTTATATTTTAAAGTGAAAAAGACTTACATTAGTAACGAAAACAATATACAACGAAAATGGGGTCCACAACATTGTGAAAACCATCATAATCGACTCCAAAATAAACCCGAAAAGCACGAGCGGCCACTGCCCCTCGTCTTCCATGGCGGTTCGATTAACGTAGATATGGATATTATATTCATCATCGAAAATCCATTCGAACGGCAACTTTTCCCACATTTTATTCATTTTCAAGATTTTGGAGAGATTTTGGAATCCGATTCGGATGGAACCTCTCGGTCGATCGGGCAAATTTTCACCTGTTGCTAATCCTTGGGGTTACGAGGCTCGTTATTATTATTCGGTGGCATTTACGCAAGGCGACCTTTCTTAATTAAAAAAGATGAAAAAAATGACGATTATCTTCGATTCTTTTTTTCATTAAAAAACCACGCCTTGGAGAGCGCCTAAAAACGAACTAGCAAATTTGCCAGACCATGGTTGATAAAAAAAAATCGAAAAATGCTGCAAAAGCGCATGGCATAGCAGATTTGTCCGTGCAGATTTTGTAAAGAATACCCTACGATATTTTTCCACTTTTAAAGTGAAGAACAAGCTGAAAAATTGATGAAAAACACTTCTGATCTGGCGAGCTCGCTGTCTGCGCCCGCTTCCCTCTCTCCAGGGTGGCGCCACCCGCCTCTTTTCCTGCCCCCAGCGCCTTCCACCCGTGCGTTCGTGGTGTAATGGTCAGCATGGATGCCTTCCAAGCATTCGACGGGGGTTCGATTCCCCCCCGAACGCAAAGCTTTTTGCTTTTTGGGGTTTTGATTGGTACTGTTCGGAAGATACCTCTGCAAATGGTTTTTGAGCAACACTATTATTTATTGAGTCATATCCAACCTAGTTTTATGTTAGTTCATGGCTCCGCCGTCTCGCCGGGCTCACTTTGCCAGATGACATTTAGTTGTATGAAGTAGTCATTCTGTGTGGCTCCCAGATACATGTTCTAAATTTGGAGGTCCATTGAGAAAAATTTTATTTTTTTTACCCCTCCTTGCGTATCGCGGACGGACTCTGACGCCTGTTGCCATGGGCTCACTTCATGCTTCCCCCACCTGCCACGGCATCTAAAATAAATACTTTTTTCAATCTGTATGAAAGGTGCACTTCGTACCGGAATCGTCGAAAAAGTTGGCTAATTTCCCATTTGGTCATTTCGAAAATGAGACGATGGGAGATGAGGCCGACGAAGCTGATGCCGAGCACGTAGCTAAATTGGCCAGGCTTGGGCGTAGGCTAAGGTATGGCTTAGGCTAGATTAGAGCTTCCAAGTTTGTTTGGCTTAGGCTTAAGCTTGATCGTAGGCTTCAAATCCCCTTCTTTCAAAGTCCTACCTAGCCAAAACAAGGTCAATAAACGCCCCAATAATATTCTTGGCCGGCCACGCCAGCCTCATCCCAAAATGCGCACTAAATAGCGCCCCGATAAATAGCTGGTTGGCCAGGGCGAATATGATTATGGTTAAAAGAATCTAAACAAGTGCTTATACAGGTTTTATTAAGAAACCATACCTTAGCCGCCTTGACATTCTCGGTAATTTGGTATCTTTTAGCTAGGGAGTACCCGATTTTCCTCCAGTCATTCCAGAGTTGCCGCCGTTTCCGGTCGTTCCATTTGATAAACAATATTGCTGACTAACAAAATTCAGATGCTTTCAAGAAAGTATCAAGCTGCGACTTACCAGACCCGAGAAGATCGAGTGAAATAGACAAAGGGCTACGAAGATTTCCATATTGGCAACGCCTGAAAAATTAATAAAGGATTGAACCTTAAATATACCTAAGTTTGCATTTAGCGCATTGATTATAGACCAGAAAGTTGTGGCACCCATGATTATAATGGAAACGTATCGATAGGGCTCAAAACCACTAAATTCCGGTTATGGAAATAGCCTTACTTTTGTTGAATACGTTTCAGCTAGCAGTAAGGCGATCATTCTTTCGGTTGCCAGGGAGCTGATAGCCACTAAAAAATTGATTAGTATATTTCTGGGATATAAGCGCATTAATAAATTCAACGAGGTTCTTGCTATAACATCGCATCAAACAATGACTATTTAAAAAGTTATGACTTACTTACGCCGACCATAATAACGTACGTTCTAAAGCAAGAAGCTATAACCAACGGTATCGGATGGGGTTTTTGACCTGAAAGATACATTAAATCGGTTAGAAACATACCATAGGTATACCCAAAACACTCAATCTGATAAGCATACAAGACAATTCGTGCAAACATAAAGGGATAGCTTTGCAAAACGCAAGCAGAATAGATTAGCACTAGATTGTGATGGAAAATCTAAATACAGATAATTTAAAAAAATAATAGACGGGTTTAAACAGTTCAAACCCACCCTCATCCGATGCATCACCAATACGGCAAACGGGACCCAGACCATCGTCAACAGAATCATCACAAATTCACAGAAATTTATGGTATAAATTAGATAATGCTGGTCAGCCTCGTGGAGTGCCGTTGCGTTAACGTAGATATTGATATAAGTCCTGGTTTCTAGATGCGAAATCCGCTCGAAAAACGACATTTTTTAATGGTCGGATCGAGACGGATGGGAGCAAACCGTCGTCGGGTTTTGCACCTGTTGATGTCGGCGCCGAGGAACACAGAAAAATTTGGACTTTGGAAGGGGGCGGTCGGGAAAATGTACCAAAGTAACATGACATTCATAAAAATATAGCCACTCAACATCCAACAGGAAGATTGTGTTGTCTTATTTTCAAGTTTAATTTTTAAATTCAGCTGCGAGCTTTATTTTCCGCTATACGTTGGGATAAAATTTTTTTGAAAAGCACGCCAAAAACAGTAAGATAAGCACCGTAAGCGAATATTGAAAACTGGCATCAGAATTTCGCCGCAGCTTCATCCTTGGCCTCTCATCGTCGCCAAATTGAACCAGCGGACGTGACCGCGTTCTCGGGTCCAAAATCGGGCTATTATCCCGAATACGACCGCCATCCGAATCGAGGTGCAGCGTCTCGTGCTCCGTATACAGGCGCCAGCCGCCGTCAGAATCCTTGTGGCCACCCTGAATTAACAAACTAGGCTAGTTTCATATATTGACTAACAATAATTAACTTTATCAGGTGGATGTTTGTCTAATAATTCCTTAAAGGAGCATATCGAGGGGGACCAAAATTTAAAAGTGCCTACCTTAACCCGAGTTGGCAAATGTCCAAAATGACCAGTTTCCACGATTGCAAAAGTTTCTGGATCGAGCTCTGCGTAGTGACCGTCGTGCTAAACGTGCAATTTGGTATAGCATAGTCGTGATGATCCGAATTTGTTAGCGTAACCTGTTGGCCTGACCAGCAAAGTGTATATTTACCGGTATAGCGGTTGTAAAGTAAAAAAAGACAGCGACTTATGATAGAACAGAGCTGTAACTTTATATTTTTCGATAATAAACTTTTAATAGCGTAATCGGCCAACCCCACTGTTTCTATATGCAATTCTAATGCCCCGATAAACCGAGAACCAACCCCGATCAACCAAATCTGCCCAGCAACTGACGACAGCGCGCCCTGGATCGCGAAAGGCGGCCGTTGTGGTAGATTCCGTCTGAATTTCACCGTCATCGGGCGACGGCCTATGAATTGACCATAGTCGGCCCCATAGACGATGATGTGCTTCTTAACATCAACCAGATATACAAGATAATTTTTGCTTTCGGACCCCTTCCTCTGCAAATAGCAACACCATATCCAACCACATGTCGTAGACGGCAGCCTTTAGCCTTGGGCTAGTCGCGAATTTGTTGCCGGACAGGTCTTTTGACTAAATTTTGGTTAAAAAGCGCATTTTAGGCATTTACATGTCCAATCTGACGGCCCAAGACCCGGTGCACGTTTTGGCCATCGAAAAGTAGTGTGTCTTGGCCATTTGCATCTAAAACCTCAGACCTTTTACGCTAGAGCTGATAAAAAAAAAATAGGTATAAAACCTGAAATCGGTCAAGTTTACTTACGGACAGCGATTGCTATCAAATTCCAGGGTAGCTCTTCTTCGTCACTAGTATCGGGGGGCACTAAAACAGCTATTAAAGCGCACGTTCAGGGAGGGGCCGTGTACAGCGTCCCAACGTGTACACTCTATGGACGTAGGGACAGCGCGCGCTGCCTGCCCGTGCTGTGACAGGCCATTCCCCTCCTTTCCGGGGTAGGGCGTCCCTCGGCCCCTCGCCAGGTTGCATCTGTGGCTGACTGGTATGCGACCGCGTCTCCCGATCGGGAGGCCCGGGTTCGACCCCCGGCCGCGGCGAAAATCTTTGCTTTCTTGCCCAAAAACGTCCCTGAACGTGCCCTTTAATGAAGTGGATAGATCGAAATTTTTACCTCCATCTCCGGAAATCCCAGGAAGAGCCGAGTCCGTTCTGTATGCGGTTTTGGACCCGTAGAGATCAGTGATCGCTTGGATGTCGTCATGATTCAACTTCGGGACCACATAATTTTTTCGATCGTCGGTTGGTTCCTGAGCTATTGTCAAAAGGAATGAGGTGGTAACTCACGTCGTACCATGGGTGCATAATTGCGGATGAGTCGCGAATATGACCAATTCCGAGGACGTGCCCGATTTCGTGGATAGCCACGGAAAGGAAGTCGACGTCAGAATCTCTGAAATGGGTCTGATATATAGGCAAATGACAATGTAATAAAGATAGGTAAGACGCACCGGATCATAACGGAAAAATCTGCCCACTCCTCGTCGTCGTCAAAATGAAGCCCGCCGAATTCCGGCCCAAAAGCATGGCCCAAAACGTTGCCTGGAAGAGAAGCATTGTATGGCAGCTTTCTATAATTAAATGACCAAATTCCTATAAATCCAAAAAAAAGAAAACGGTTTTCATCTTACCCGGACCATCAAACGCGTTGTTGTCTTGATGCGCTCCTCGGGCAAATTTTATCTAAATGGATTTCTAACTATAAAAAGATCGATCCACCTTGATGTTCGGGTCACTTTGAACTTCGACAAATTCAAGCGGGGCAACTGCTGCCCAATATTGAAAAGCTTCAGCAATTAGGCGTTGCGTAACGTCTTGAGGAAAACGCTTCGAATAAGCCAGGATCGAATAGGTGATCCGGTTGCTGGGCCACTTGGGGGCGGGGCCTAAAATTGGAGCTCTGGCAGGCATTTGGAAGTAAAATCCGGTTTTAGGCCCTTTTAAATATGACTACTTGACTTTTTGAGGGAAAACTTGAGGCATGGCTACCGTAAGAAGAACATATTTATGTAAAAAGTACCATTACGTATTTGCTGAACATCCGCCACCCCACACCTTGGCTCCATCATTTTATCTTTTGTAGCCTTATCCAAAATTCCGGTCGCTCGAAGGCCAGCCCATTTTTGAAAATTTCTAAACCGACATTGTGAATCTTTTTGGTATTTCACTACCGTAATGTGCCGATTTTTGAGGTCATCGACATCGGAGCGTCAATTTCGTCGGCTATCGAAACGTATTTTCCGGCATAACCGTACTGATCAAGGTATTTCTAAAAAACGGGCATCAAAAAACCATTTGAATATTCCAAACCATTGTTTCGGAATCGGTTAGATGACTAGTTGAGCGAGCTCCTTAAAATAATTAAAATGCCAGTCTAAAAAATCACCCTACCCGTAAAATGTAGTAACAATATTAAGAGCAGAAACCATCGCAATAAAGTCGAACCCATAAAAACAGCACCGGAAATGAGATAAGACCGTTTTTCTGCAATATTTGAGGGGAAAGCTCCTTTTATATGCGGCCACGTGAGAATCTTGCCAAAAATGATGACTAATGCCTAGCCTATTTATCGATGAGCCACCTCAACACGGTTCAAAACTGATAAAAAATCCCGCCGTTGTGGTAAGCGAATGAGTCTGTTTGCATCTTGTAAGTTTATTCAGAATCAAAAAACGATAAGATTGACGATTTAGAGATTGTGGTTTTGGGAGATTTGAAGTTTCTGGGCGTTGGCGATCGTAGCGATGTGATCTGAAAGAGCAGTTTTAGCATTTTTCTGTAATATCGAGTATTTAAAGTTAAAAGACCTCCTAAAAAGCTATTTAAAATTGTGGCAAATTTTTACTACTGTATTTTTTTGACCTTTTTTTATGAAATTAGTTTCACGAGGCTATGACTATGCATTTCAAAGGAAGCGGTAAGGCTAAATTTGAATTTTACAGGTTTTTATTAGTCTTGGACATTTTAAAAAAGACTGAACAAATTTTGTATTAAATTTTACCTATTTTAATCAGCGATGCGAACGTTTTTGTCGGAATGACCCTTGTAGTGCTGGGATTGGCCTTCGCGGGTCAGATCTCCGGAAAAGTGCATGTCATCAGCATTCGGCTTGGACGCGTCTTGGCCAACCTGAAAAGTGCATTTTAATCAGCTTTAGTCAGCAAGATTGATCATTTTAACTCAACCAGTCTAATGATGTATCAATTAAATGCATTGCATCGGTTTAGAAATTTCAAATATTGTTATGGAAACAACTTACGACGTGCTCATTCTGAATCGGCCCATGGTCGCAGCTTCGCTCGCAGCCGTGGTGGCACCTCTTCTTCATCTAAAAAAAACAGGATTTTTTTACTAAAAGTAAATTTTACCAGTTCAACCTCGTCGAGGGGCACCTTCTCGACGCCTTGTTGAGCAATGCTGTTCATGACGGACGGGATATAGAAGGGTAGAATTGTTCTGAACGAATAAAACCTAGTCTTAGCTGCAAAAACCGAGAAAAGATATACCAAGAATTCAAATCGAATGGATAATGCACGGTTAAGAACCGGTTCGGTAAAATAAATTTTGAAAGTTGGATGAAAATAATTTATTTACAGTAATTACACTTTAAGCGTTGTAATTTAATCCTCTTGGTAGTCTGTAATTGCTGTTGATCCTTGAGATGCTTTGGTGGTTGTACTTTCTAAATAAAACGGCATTAATTTTAAGCTAGGATTTGACTATGGATGATCAGCAACCATGGCATTTCTGCTTGTCAGTCCCTTAAACGCCTCCTCCTGATCTTCCTTGGTGATGCCGCCCTCGAATTCCATATCGTTCGGGTTGGGCTCGTTTTTCTGAAAACCATAGATATTGGAATTATTGGAAAAATCAGGCTAAAAATGGTCTCTTTCGCAAAAAAAATCGTTGACTTACCAAGTGCTCAGGCTCCGGACGGCGGTCGTGATCACACTCGTCGCGGCAACCGTGTTGGCATCTTTCATGCTAAAATTTGAATAATTTCGGAAGTTTCAGTACTGCCTACCAATTGCTGATCATGGAGATCGTTGTCGAGTTGGCGTTTAGCATCGGACATTTTCTTAAATTTGGATAGCATTCTGCAAAGAGGAAGAATGGAAAAAAAATCGATAAAAGGTATAATTCAAAAATTAAAGAGGTACCTTTCAGACGGAGAATGCATTTTTAATGAAACGTTGAAACCAAATTAGTAGATGTAAATTAGTTACAAGTTGATAATAATGAAATCTAGCCGATTCCAACCTTAATAAAATTTTTGGAGGTTACTGTGTTACCTATTTTTTTAAGCTCTTAGAGACTCAGAAAAGGCCTAAGGCGCTTTATCGATCTCTCGAGTCCTAGAAAAGAAATCGAAAAGCCGATCGAATTCCTAGCAAAAAATAGCTGACTTTTAGCTTAATCTTAACTGAATATGACGCTTACACCTCGTTTGTGAATAAGTATACAGGTGAGTCTCAACTTCATCAAAATTTTAACGTTTTTCGGGCAACCATATAGGACCAAGCAAACCAGGAAAGGGCTGAAGATTCAGAGGCATTTTTAAAAAGACCTGAAAAATTCTATCCAAGATCCTAGAAGAAGCTAGCCGACTTGCGGCATGTCCGACCCTTAAATAAGCCTCAAAAATAGATTTCGACTGCGCTATGGGCTAGATTGGGGGAGAGGGGCGTGTGGGGTATGTCGAAAAGGGTGCTTTCCCTGGCCATGTTTTCCTCGTCTCACCCCCAATTTTCCGTAAACAAGAGTGCAACGGCCCAGCCACCAACCCCCAAAAATATGTCCCCTTTATCGTAGCCCTTGCTGCGTTGCTGTCACTTTTTGACCCGCCGGCTTTCAAGCTGATTTGGTCCCGCTCTACTCAAAAACATATCCATTTGTCTATTGTCAAAAAAGTGCCGGGTCGCGAAATTTTGGGAAAGCGCTTTTTGATTGAGTTTTGACAAGTTGACCCTGAAATTGAGCTGTTGCTTGTTTTGCCAGACTCTTTTTTTATGAATTTTGATGAGTGTCACCAAAATTTTCAATGTTTCTTGTTTTGCTGGCGTCATTTTTTGCATTTTTGACAAGGTTACCGTCAGGTTCATTTTTTTTGTTTTGCTGACCTTTTACGAGTTTTTGACAGATTCGCCCGAGATTTTTAAGGTTTATTGTTATCGTGACTTCCTTTTTGCGCGATCCTGAAAAGTCTAGATCAATATTTGTTTGCTTATGGTGTTACTGACCTCACCTTTTGTGGTTTTTGTCGGTTTCAGGCCCAAAGTGCTAACATTTTCGTTTCAGACCCCTGAAAATGAGCGACAGCAAGCAGTGCAACAAGCGGGATTGTGACCATAGCCCTTGCGTAAGCCGGAGACGTGAATTGAAAATTTATATAATTTTCTATAGGGCCAAGAACCGTGCCAGAAAGAAGAAGTGTTAGGCACGAAACCGGGAGCCGTATATGGTTGGTTGATCACGGATAGTGATGAGCAGCCGATTGTAAGTTTTAAAAACTTTAATAGCTATTTTCACGCTTAGCAAGTGAAGTTTGAGCCTCATATTTATGTATATCAAGATTTTACTTGAAAAAAATTTTGTTTTAGGGTTTTCAAAGATTTTTGCATAAATAGAAAGAGCTTTTACGAAATCAGCGGCTGTAGAACTTATAAAACCTACTTACTTACTTAAACTTACTTATAAATTATAAAACCCAATAGTGCACTATTTTAACAATATTTTTAAAAATTTTCTGCTTGATAAAACTTTACAAGTTGCTAATTTCAGAGATTACAGATTGGCCGAGATAAAGTCACTGGAGACGAGGTGGCGATGGACACCGCCGGAAATTGCCACAACGCACGAACCGGCGAATGTGTGCCGAAGGAGAATATTTGTGATTATTCCTAAAAAATCATTTGTGTAACTGAATCATTGCTGCATTAATTGCTTTATACTGGTGTAATTACCCTGTGCCAAATACGATAAATCGTTGCATTCTGATACTGTAATCTCAATATTTTCTCGGAAATCTATATGCTATTTGTTTATCGGTTTTACGGTAATTGGCTACCTTTATCGATCAAATTAGTCGGATTGTAAAAAACTGTAGACAGGTTACCCCGGTGGGTGCTCAATAACAAAAGTGCACCCGCCGTCTTTGACTGTTTTTGGGGGGTGAAACAACAACTCAAATGATCAATCTGATGAGCGTAAATAGATGCCAAATACCTTTAAGAGCTGCCACGTCTCTCACTATAGGAAATTGTCACCATTTCTACCCAAAACACATCGAAAATGGAGCACAACGACGCGTTGACCAGGGAGGCCGAGCAGAATTTGGTAGGCAGCTAGCTTTCAGCCTTATTTATTAATAATGCTATCTTATCTTTTTATTCTTTAAATATAGGCCCTTTTGAAGGATCTAAAAAAATCTTGCTTTAGAAAAATCGACAAAGCTTCCATAAATATGGTAGTGACGCTGATGGGAATATCCGAGGTTTGAAGCCGGCTGAAGATCACAATGCTGTAAGTTTAACAAGTTTAATCCGCAAAAAAATATGGTATTAAATAGCTATAACAACCTATGCAGCTTCTATACTGCCAGGTTAATTAAATTTCACTAAACGTAAACTTCTCAATTTCTTTGCCCCTTGACACGCCGAACCGCCCGCCGCCACTTTTTTGTCGAGGGCGAGGCGTCAACACAACCCTCTTTACCCCTCCCTATCGCCCCTTTCCCGTGCGTCCGTGGTGTAATGGTCAGCATGGATGCCTTCCAAGCATTCGACGGGGGTTCGATTCCCCCCGAACGCAAAGCTTTTTGCTTTTTGGGGATTTGAATGAAAATGGTCATGAGGGCCTTTCTATTAGGGTTTTAAAGAATTTCAATCTATTTTGACGGCCAATATCCATTGTTTTTCAGATTGGGCGAGATGCGATCAGCGGTTGCGAAGTTCGCGGTTTGAAGGAAGGATGTAATAGCCATCAATCCGGCTATTGTAAATCATCTGGAAAAGTTTCGGAAGATAAATAAATATTTTTAAAGATTGTTGATACTTTTGTTCTTAGCTAATGGCTTTCCAATAGCTCTTTTCGTATTTTTGCTATTAATTTGATCATAAACGGTTATAGTATGGATTTTATCGAATTTAGAATGTCGCTTCGCGATAAAGACAGCAACGATTTGCAAGAGCCGATGCAAAAGGACCTGGTGAACGTTGAAATCAAAAATTAACTCTATTTCAGCATGAGCAACACGGCAACATCAAAATGCAGCACCAGGGCTCGATGAGTGGGATGAGAAATCAGGCAGCGATTCCGGGGGATGGCCAGCAAATGGTAGGTGCAATTTGCGTTTCAAGCATAAGAAAAATTAAGCATTTTTACAAAACTTAACAAAAACGCCTTAACAAAAAAAAAGACGCTTTAACAAAAAAGTTTTTAGATGGGCTCGGATCTGTTAAGTAACCGCGAAATCTCCCATCAAGAAAAAGGACGTGGCTCTGATGAGAATGCTGGTGAACGACCTTCCAATCCGACCTTTTTCACTCGTGACTAATTTCGGTGTAGTATTTTGTATATTTCAGGAATAAATCTTTATGATACAATGGAATGCATGAGAGACAACGCCAAAAGATGAAAAATATGCGATAAAATTGGGGAAAAGTCGATCTAGAAAGCATCTACAAAAAACTTTTGAAAGCATCTTTGGCATTGAAAGCTTTTCTTCTGTATTTAAGCATATAATAAAAAATAAATAGACTTCTAAATCTATCAAGAGTCGGCCCTATTTTGTGATTTGGATTTAGGGACTTTGCGCTTAGAGCCAACGGCTTTCCGAAACTCTTTGAGGCTACAACACGTCTACCAGGCCATTTCCCCTAGCAAACTTGGATACACCAAAGCTTTACCCAGCACTCTAAAGAACAAATTTACCATTTCAACGGCCCGTTGCGACTATATGCCCAGCACGCGAGTTTGTTGATCGTCGTCGGTGGGAGCTGTCGAGTGGAGGGGCGAGGAGCCGTGCTTTGTCCTCGCGCGCACCAGCCAGGTTGGGCTGTATTTAGCCTCTACAATTGGTTTTTGCTAATTTTAATCTGCTATCGGCTGGCGTTACCATGTTTTTCTGGATTCCATCGAAAAACGGCCCAAAACCGCATTTTTGGGATCCACGAGCTCGAAAAATCCAATTCGCAAGTTGTCGGAAGCTGACCCCATTCCACGTTTTAATTTCCATTCCTCCACAGATTCGGTCGGACCTTCAGAAGAGATTACCCCCCAGGGGCCACACCACCGAGCTGAAGCCTAATCTAGACGAACCGCAATATTTGCACAGCCGTGTCCCTTATTGCACCCGAGGGGGTGGGGGGGAGAAGCCTGACCGGGGGGCCGCGCCCTCCGTAACCCCGGGATTTACGCGCGATTGTACGCTTTTTTCTAGCTAGGAATACATCCCAAGTCTTCTAAAATGCCACCAACTCGCTACCATATCTTTTTGATGTTTTTAAGGTATTGTCAAGGCTTTTTCTATTCGCCGTCTTGTTTTCAACCTCCGTTTTTGCCTCAGTTATTTGAGTTTTTTTTTGATTGTACGCTTTTTTGAGCTGCAAAGACGACTTAGACGTTCTAAAACACAGCCTGCGAGATGCCGCACCTTTTGTTGTTTTTAAGGTTTTCTGATCGCCCGCCTTTCTTCCGCCCTTAGCGCTTCGATTCGTCATTCTTGTCAAATTTCAGGATGAAAAAATCTGGCTACCATAGTCCCTTTGCTATTTCCAGCAAACTCTGAGGCTTTTTTCTATTAGCCACCCCGTTTTTGCCTCATTTTCTTGCAGCCCTTCTTTTTTTTGTGTCGGCCCCTCGGGGATGCCCCCACCCCCAAGACCGAATAATTAGATTTCGGCCCCCGCCGCACAAAGAAATTCGTGTTTGGGGGTGGTCTTGCGGTTAGTTAGGCCGGGCATTCGGGTCCAATGGTCCCGAAAAGTTGCAGCGGCTGACGGCCGGAGATGGGAGCCCGTTGTTGAGGACGGATGTTGATGAGGCTGGTGACAAGTAAATTGGCAGCGATTAAGGGCTATTAATATGTCCATTCTAAAGCTATGCTAACAGGAGTTATGCTTTACCCTGATCTTCGCTGTTATTTTATACTGCGAAATTTCTGGAATTTTCAAATTTTGAAAAGTAGCGTGTAAAACAAGTTTGCTAATTTCTTCATGGCCCCCTTTAAATGTGGGTACGTGCTCAACGATTTTCAGGTTGTTTGCCAAAATTCTAAATGCGCTTCGACTTAAGATAGCTAATAAAAAAGGACTACCACACAAAAAAACATTAATCAAAAACCCAGAATTTTCCAAAACGGCAATTTTTTTAATTTTCCATCATTTTATAATCATCCAATTTTTATCAGACGCGTTGTATGCCTTTTTGTTGCTCAATCTGCAACAAGCAGCTTATTGTGGGCTTTTCCCGTCTTTTCCCGTCAACCGGAGCGTTGTGTAGTGGGCGCTCGCGCGGGTAAAAGCTGTGATTGCCAGGTGCGGGAATCTCGGGGGTAAATATTCACCCCGGGCCTCGGTGGCGCATTTTTTGTGTGATATAATCTGCACGGGATTCTATTTTAAGTGCTACAAAATTTTCCGAAGGCTGTGCCGCTTTGTAGTCGCCGTAGGTTTATATTTAATTGGTGTGTTATTTTTCTATAGAGTAGCAACAAAAAGATCTCGATAAAAATGCCTACAAGCTAGTTAGCGTCCGCTCAATTCTCCCTCATCACGCCATTGATTAATTCCCATGTCGCTCCTAGCCTCACTAGCAAATGAAAAATTCATTGCAAAAAGGGTGGCTCTTCCCTTTCCGCGAGTATCAGATGTGTTCCACTTGGGTTCGGGTTAAAATGCCGACAATCTACACGGTCAAAACACCAAATTACAAACAAATTGCTTATGTCGGGATTTTGGCTGTCGGCATTTTGGACGGCATTTCAAAAACATTTTTATTTTTCAAATATTTTTTCTTATAATAGATTTTTCAAATGTTTTAGCTCTCGGTATTTTAAAATTTTTATGTCTCTGGATTGGGTATTTTTGAGATCTGAATTTCAAACTTCGTCTTCGTGAGTGTCGGTATCTGGAATATCAACAGCTTTGATTTCGGCATTTTTTTATTTCGGAATTCTTGCTGTCGGCATTTTTGGTTCTCGACGTATTGAGCATCGGATTTTTCGGATTTCGGATTCGGGATTTTTACTGTCGCCATTTGGCGGTCGTTATTTTTTAGCTGTTGGCTTCAGTTGTCGGCATTTTCGGACCTTAAAATTTGGCATTTTAGCTATTTTCCTTTCCTCTCGCCCCCACAACATTTGCAAACTAAATTCCGGTCTCTCGGTCTCCATTCCATGCCGTAAAAAGAGCAAAGCCAGTGCAAAAAAAATTGTTGCCCCACCCGGCTAACAAGCCCTCTTCATACACCGCTTCTAACAAGGGCCCTGTCCCTTTTTTGGACCCTGTCTTGGCGGCCATGGCTTTAGACGGAGGGCCCAGTGGCCGGCCGGATAAATGGCCTAGTGCTTGGCCCTTTTTTGGCCCCCCAAAAGGGCCTCGGTGTGCGTTGCATAAAAAAGTGCAACGGGTCCGCTTTTTCCTCCCCCATCCTCGGGGGCTCTTATGGGCCACCCACCGGGTTTTTGGTGACTTTTAATGGGGGGCTTTTAGCGAGGATGGGATGATGCCTTGGGGTATAGTTTAAGTCTGTACTTATAAACTGACGATGGTATTTTAGAAGTTTTTTTGGGTGCATAACTTTACATTTAGCTCGACTTTCGACGTTTGAAGTTTATCAACCTGACAACAGACGTTTTTTAGGGTTTTGTAAGCCTATCTGGTGCAATACATTTTGGTTTTGATGATATTTTAAATCTTAGAAACCACCTGGTTCAAGAAGTTATGACGCTTCAAAGTATGAAATAAGCTGAAAATTATCTATTTTTCGCGAATATAAAATTTTGCGGTAACCTTTGTGGAAAATTGCACCTCTTGCTCAAAAAATGAATCTTTCAAACACTAGATCTAGGAAAAATTGCAAAATGGCGATAAATTCTTCAAAGAAGTTTATCAAATGAAAATTCGTCGAGCGTCAATTCAAAGCTTGGTTTTTCGCGTAACTAAATTTATATATATTTTTTTTTGTAAGGATTATCAGTAGTAAATCCGATGTCAACGTGATTGGGTTAATTAGGTGAGCCTCACCGTCAAAATCTCAAGCTCATTTTGGGGTTGCGGGGAACGTTACGAATCACTAGCAAATTTACCTACTCTAGCGAAAGACACAACAAACCAATAAATCATTCCACTCTACAACCCGCCGACATTAGATTTTCTGCACGCAAAAACATCCCTTTTTCTCGGCTTTGTCCCCGCCGTTCCAGGGCTATCACCCCGGCCACCGAGCCGCCCCTGGTGGTGTCCGTTCCAAGCCGTGTGGGCCACCCCCGGGGCCCCTTCTTTTTGGCCCTTTTTTGGCCGCTTTGTGACCCGGGCAGGGGGCCCACTCCTCCGTTTTTCTCATCCAATTTCCGCGCAGGGTCCCCCAGGGCGGATGGCCGTCAAAACCACTCTGCGGCGGGCCCACGGTGGTCAGCAAAGGGGCCCGCTGCCCGAGGGCCCTAATCCGATTCACACTTTTTTTGGCGGGGCTTGAGACAATTCTTTCTTTGCTCCTAGACTCATCGTATATGATCAACTGCTTCATACGAGTGTCTTCCCTGCAAAAAAATGTGGTTTTTAAAGGGGAAGCGACAGCAACAAATCGATTTCTAACTATTTTTAAGGTAGTCTACAAATTTCTATTCAGTTAGCCAAAAACCAGAGATTGCGAAAAATTGATACGCCTTTTTTTTTTTGCGTTTTTTAGTTATTTTCTGATCGCAAAAGCCCAGACACCTGCCTTCTTTTCCACTTTTTGCCAAATTAAGTGCAGCCATTTTTGTAGTCGCTTGGGCAAAGCGCGCTGTCTAGAATCTTTCATTCCTGAAAAACTGCTCGCTGCCGCATTCTTAAGAAGAACCTCCGGCGACCCACAGTAATCCGCTTATTAGTTGAGCCATCAAATTTGCTCGCGTATTATCCAAATTTGAAGAGCGTCTTCTGTAAAAACTGGAACCATTCAATATAGTACTATCTATCTGTATATCTGTAATTATTAGACCATGGCTTCCTGAAATTAACGCCTCTAATGTAAGACCAATGCGTATTTTTGTTAAGAAAGGGCCTACCAGTATTCCGTTCACAAAACCGCTCGTGTTTTGATGTAACACTCATCCGCCGAATGCGGCGCGCCGACCGAATGAATAATCCTTGGGGCCTTCGATTTAGGAGAATTGCATTTCTACCTACGATCCATTCCTAGAAACCTCTTATCTTTATTCAAAAACCTGCTCGCTTGGGCATTAAAAATCACGCAGGCTTCTCACGTCCCTATTGTTGGGACACATCGTCATAAAATTCACATGAAATTTCTGAAATTCATAGCCTGAAAATAGACCAAAAATACTTCAACATTGCCTACGCCCCAAAACAGTTTCCTTGTTTTCCTTGGAGCGGCGGCGCCAATTATTTTGGTGGCCCGAACACACACACGCGCACATTATCCTATTTGTAGTACCCACCAGGCGATGGTTTCTATACAAAATTTTACGGAATTTTAGGTCGGTTTAGTAAATTCATATGATTAAATATCGGGAATATTTAATGTAGAGGCATCCAATATCATTTATATAGTAAATTAATAACATTAAATTAATACCAAAATGTTGGCATCTGAATTTTATTGCAACTTTCAGGTTCTGGTTCTAGTTTTTTTGTTAATTATCGGGATTTAATAGATATTTTTGCATTAATTATTTGCCCATTAAAACTAAGTTTGGAAAATTTTTTTATAAAGTTCTATAATCCTTTACTTCCAATAGTTTTTCTGCGATCACACGCTTTTATAAATAATAGAAAATGTGGATTTTTTAGCCAGCGCAATTGAAATTTCTTGATATAGCCATTCAGAACCTAAAGTCTATTTTATCGCGTCAACTCTATTTTAAAAAAGTAGAACAGATTAAAAACAATGCAATTAGACAAGGTTTTCTGGATTTTCGACTCACTACTCTAAAATTTTTCCATCTTTTCATTCCTAGTAACTTCCCAATCCCTTGAACCCATCAAGACCGGTCCTCATACTCCGTTCTGTTTTTCTGACGATTCTCCCGTGGAGTTCATCTCCGGGTAATTGGCCATTCGGCACCTACACGATTTTCCACCGTCACCAGGCACTTGCCCCATCATTTCCACTAAATTTCCGGTCGATTCCTCCCCACATCCCCCTCCCCGTTTTCAGGTAGTGTAGTGTAGTCTGTAGCCCCGTGCGGGATGTCGGACATCAAGAGGTGGACGATATTGTCGCTGCTCGAGCCGGGATTTGTGGAAAATATTAAGGTAAGTAAATACTAAGTTGCATAATTAGACTTCATCAACTTTATAAATGCTTACGAGGGACGTATACTAATTTCCAATGAAGAATTATTCATTGAAAATGTTATTCATTTCCAATGCAGCCGTTTTCAAAATAAAATTACAATTTTTCCGCAACTTTTCCGCTCCAATCCCCCGAACGTGCTTTTCCACCCCTTTCCAAAAAACACCCATTTCTCAAGGAGTGCGTGGTGTTCGGCAGTGCCGGTTGCGAGGCCCTAATCCACACGAAAGACGACGAGGTCTACGGCCTCGGCACGAACTATTGCTGCTGGCTAGGTAGGAAAAAGTCTCCCAAAAACCCAAAAAACCTTTAGGCGTCCCCTCCAGCTCTTTTGAGCCCATCAAAATCGATCTGCTGTGTGGGAAACGGATCCGGAAGTTCGGATACGGATCGGGTGAGGTTGATCACGAAATGGAAAATAATTTTTGGTTTAGGACCTCACCTGCTGGCACTTTCTGAGAGTGGAGAGGTTTTCGCGTGGGGACATAATTCGTTTGGGCAATTAGGTATGTGAAAATTGGAAAGAGGTTAGGTATTTGGTATGTTTAGGGCTTGGACATAATAATCAGCATTGTCCTACCCCTGTTTTGGTCACTGGGCTGTTGACTGGACAAAAGGCAAGTAGAGAGTTTTCTCTCTCCCTCTCCCCCTTTCTCTCTCTCTCACCCTCTCTCTCTCTCTCTCCAAAATCGTCATTTGTAGTCTGACGTACCCACCCCAACCCTCTTAATTCAGATAGTACACATCGCGTGTGGCGGACACCATTCTGCCGCCCTCAGCGACCGGGGCGAACTTTTTTGCTGGGGCCTCAATAGCAGCGGGCAGCTGGGTCAGTTTTCTGAGGGTCAAATCCTGCTATCGAGCCCGAGAATCGCCAACGAACGCATCTTTTTCAGGCATCGGCTCGACGATCAACCAGGACACCCCGCGCCAATCCAATTTACACCATCGCGTGATCAAGGATGTCGCATGCGGGCACAACTTTACCCTGTCTTTGACGGAGAATGGGGAGGTTTGTGAAAGAGAGAGAGAGAGAGAGAGAGAGAGAGAGAGAGCGCGAGGAGAGAGAAAATAAATGTATATTCAAAATTAACTACAAACTACAACTTTAGGTCTTCGCCTGGGGCTATAACGAAAACGGCCAAGTCGGATGCGGCAACGTTAGCACTCAAGTGAGCCCGGTCCTCGTCGAAACCCTCAGCATCTCCAATACCGTAATCAGCCAGGTGGGCTATATTGGTCTTTTTTTGGGCTCCAAATTTTCCACTGTGATCTCTCTGTGGGACCATGAATTTTTGGCAACGAATTTTGCGCAAACAATTTTCGGCAACTTGAGAGATGAGACGCAGATGTAGTTTGTAGTTGCCGAAAATTCGTTCCCATGAAGTTGCTGAAAATTCGTGGTTGCCCCTTCTGTTCCTTGAACCCCTTGAAAAGCAGGTGCTTTCAGTATTACCGACCGAAAGCACGCGAAAGATCAGTACTGTCGGTTATTGGAGTTTTACTGGTCGTCGTAATTAGAGTGTTTCAATTTTATTTGACTATTTGCGAGGTCACAGAAATGGAAGCGGATGGTCCAATCCAGCCAGACATCAGACGATGGGTGTGTGTTAGATATGGTCGGGTTGTTATTAAAAGTGCCAGGGCGTAGATGTGGACATATCCGGGGAGAATTGATGATAGCAGCAAGTTGGTCACTAAAAAAAATCATTTGAATGTTGCAGTGAAGGATTCTGTAAATCTCTCTCTCTCTGTCTCTCTCTTTCTTTCACTATCGCTCTCGCTCTCGCTCTTTAAATTCTACCTCCCTGCATCCCTTCATCCCTAGAAAGTAGGCTAATAATAGTTAATAAAACCACAAGTCCACCACAACAGAGCGTAGAGCCGCTCTAAATTTTGTATAATATAATGAAAGGTTCTTACTACCTGTAACAACAGCATAATGAACGCTAGCCGCTGTGATTTCAGCGTTTTCCGCGACAATTTTCGAGCCACCACGCGGCTGCGAAACAGAAAATAGAACGTCGCCCCGACTAGAAAGAAAAATATCGAAAAGTAGATGATGCACAAAATTGCCGTCGGTATAATATAGTAATATGAATATATCAAATGTAGAGGTCGGACGGATATCGATTTCCAGCCAGACAGGCTTAATATGTTCTGACAAGCGCGTTTTGGGATGAGGTAGCTTACGTACCATATCCAGGGTTGTTGACGCTTCCGCAAAGGCATCGGATATTATTAGATATAGACAAATAAGCGGATAGCATAGAAAAAAGTATATTAATGGCCTTATTCTGAGCCAATAATCTTTGTAAATGCCGAAAACGACGCATTCAAAGCGATACTTGAAGGAATTTGCATTGGCACGGCAGGAGTTGATGGTGGCAAGTCCGAATAGGGACTAAAATTGGCACGCTCGGTCTTGCTCTCTGCTCTCTCTCTCTCTCTCTCTCTCTCTCTCTCTCTTTCTCTCACTCTCTCCTTCTTTCATTGTATAAGATAACTTAAGTCATGATAAAAACTCACCCAAGCCAATTGATCATTGCCATCCGGATTTGCCAGACAATTCAGGCTCAACGATAACATTTCCATATTATCCTCATCTTTTACGATATACGGAACTAACACGATAGAGCTTACAAGGCTCACAAGCAGGGCAGCTACCTGAAGCTACAATAGACAACCATACGCGCAATTTCACCCACCAAGCTGTCAATGAGGTAGAACCTCATCTGGTGCATCGCAGCTGGAGAGGCGAAAACCGCTAGATACAGCAAGAATATAAATAGTGGAATCCCGATGCAGATTCCGAGCGTAAGCAGTAGTTCACGGAATGGCAGGACATCGTAAAACATTGAACAAAATTGAAATCTCGCCGAAAAACCGGCGGAGACGCGGTGCCGTGGGAAGGTTATGAACGAGCGGTATGTTTTCGCTAACCGATGCCGCAGGTGGAAATCAAGATTTTCGCGGGTCACTGCCGGTCCGATCTTAATTAGGGCGCGAGAGACCCCCAAGTAATCTCGGTAGACAATGTTGAATTCACATGCAATATCTCCAGTTATTTTAACTTTACGACAATTTTTTTTATTAAAATGCAAATGGGAAGTCTAGTGGAATGGTTTATCGAGGGATTTGCGGACGCAAATGAAAACAGTGTAGATGGTGTCTTTCTGCCAAGGAGTAGACGTTGAGTGTGGATTAGATATGGTCGGGTTGTGAAGAGGAGGGCTAGGGTGTAGATGTGCATATAGTAAAGCAGTACAGTTGATAGTAGAAAGTTGGTTGCTAAAAAGGCACTTTCTTTTGGTATCACTCTCACACACTCGCTCTCACTCTCTCTCTCACTCTCTCTCTCTGGCTCTCTCCCTCTCTCTTTCTCTCTCTCCCTCTCTCTCTCTAATTCGCTCACTCTACTCTCTTTGTCTATCTCTATATATCGCTCTCTCACTCTCTAACCTGGTAAAAGCTCTTCGGACTTTGACATCAGAACAATTGCGGTTAGTGCCGCAAGAACACCTCCGCACAACAGAGTAGCAACGCTCTTTAAATTTGCATAACCTTCTAGGATCTTCTAAATACCTCTAACAACAGCATATAGCTTTGCTTTCTCTCTCTCTCTCTCTCTCTATCTATCTCTCTGTCTCTCTCTCTCTCCCTCTATCTTTCTATGTTACAGCATAACACTTAAGTCGTGATGTAAAACATACCCAAGCTATCTGGTCACTACTACTCGGCCATACCAAACAGATCAGACTCATCGAAAGCATCTCCATATCATCGTCCTCCTGCAGGACATACGGAATTAAGAGCCGGCACTCACAAGGCTCAGCACCCAAGCAGCGATCAGAAATTCCACCCAAAAACCATAAAAACTTTCCCCTCCTCATACCAAACAGTCAATAATATAGAACCTCATCTGATCCATTGCGGCTGGGGTGGCGACAACTGCCAGATACAGCAAGAATAAAAATAATGGGATCCCCGGTACAGATTCCGAGCGTCAGAATGAGCTCTCGGAATGGGAGGACATCAGAGAACATGGATAGGGACGTGAAAGTGCTGAATAGCGGAGAGTAGGTAACGCTGATTCAAAACGTTATTTTTTGGGGGCGAAACTGGAGTAGCTCCGCTTCCTTCCAGGTTGAGCAGGTGGAAATGCTGGAAGGGGTGTCTTGGTTCTTACTTACGAATGAAGTTCTCTCTCTCTCTCTCTCTCTTCGCTCTCTCTATGTCTCTCTCTCTCTTCTTTCTCTATTTATCTTTATCTCTCATTTCTCGATCTAACACACCGGATTCAGATCGCCTGCGGTTATGCCCACAGTTTGGCGCTATGCGATGAGGGTCGCCTCTGGGTATGGGGCTCCAACGGGTGCGGGCAGCTGGGTGGAAACCTGATGCGGAAGAACCTTACCGAGCCCGTTCATACGGCCAAGGATATCGATAGGTAAGTCAGCCTCAATTTTGAGCACAAAACAACACGTGCGGTCCAATTAACACTTTTCAGGGTCGTAGAAGTCGCCGCAACACACCTTTGCAACATCACGGTAGTCGCCAATAAGAAAGGGAAGGTAGGTATGAGGTATCAAAACACCTAAACGGACGAACTTAAGGTATTTATGTGGGGAAACGTTCGTGGTCAATCTATCACAAGCCCAGTGGAGACGAGGTTTCCATGTGTGGACGATGCTTTTGCCTGTTTTGCCTCGCCGGCTGTTACTTTTCGAATGACGCGTTTTGGTGGGTTTTGCAGCAAAAGGAATAGCGATGGCCTGGTCAAGTTAGCCTTTGCGATTTAAGTGTGGAAATAACCAATCTTTTCTAGAAAATCCACGTCAACCTTCTCTGATCGATGCGATGAGGGTAGCACTCGACGATCCGTCATCATCAGACATCAGGATTGTGGTCGAAGGGCACGTCATTTATGCGCACAAGGTATGTTCTAGCGTAACCGGACCTTTTTTTTTGTAGTTTGCAGCTGTAGCAGCGATAGTGGAAAAATCTTTGCTATATTGCGAATTTTGAAATAAACATTCTTATCGATGAGGCTTCCTTTGTTTGCGAACCATAGACATTTTTCAGGCAATCCTCAAGCTCCGATGCCCCTACTTCAAGTCCCGTCTTGGCGAGCTTTGGTCAGAAGGGTCCGGAAAGTAAGTATATAAGGCTTGACAAGAATTCATATCTCTACGTGTTAAAGGGATAATGACATCGCGTTTTTAGCCAAATCGAAATCTCCGACTTTTCCTACAACACTGTGAGAGCGTTCATGCATTGGGTGTATACGGACGAGCTGGTAGTGGACCCCGATGATGCGATTGGTTTCTTAAAACATAAAGGCTAACGTTAACCTTGCCTTTTAGGGCTTCTCGAACTTGCCACCTGCTACCTGGAGACCAGTCTGAAGGCCCGATGCGAAACCTTTTTACGTAAAGGGATCTGCGTGGAAAATGCGGCCGCCCTCTACGCGGCTGGGCTGCAATTTGACGCGCCGGAACTGGAGGACAGCTGCTATCGATTGTGGGTTTCTGGGGATCATCGGATACTAGCAGCGATCATTAGGATCTAGTTGCAGAAATTCTTGCGTAGATTCTGGAGTAAAAATAATCAAAACGGTCGAACTTTGTGCCTTTTCTAACTCACCCTCTTTGCCGCCCACCCTCTTAATCATTTTATCTCTCTCTCTCCTATCTCTCTACCTCTCTCTCACTCTCTCACTCTCTCACTCTCTCCTTCGCTCTCCCTTTCTCTCGTTCTCTCACCCCTCTTTCTCCCTTTCTGTGTCTCAGCTCCTTGATAGATTGCAGGATCAGAAAATTTCAGAATTTAGTTTATAAAATTAAAATTAAGAATAATTAAGGTTCCGAATGTACAAAGAAAAATGCATGAGTTCATAAAAGAAAAGGATTTTGTTTCTTTTCAGTTGCATCGATCACATGGCCGCCGTAACGCAATCAGAAAATTTCCGAAAACTTGACGCCCTCGCCATGCGACATCTAATATGCCGAGCCGCGAAGGCCGGGATTTTCAAGAAATAGCTTTTCCAATTTTTCCTCACTGCCAACTGTGTTTTAGAATTTGCTTTCCTCACCTCAAATCCAAACATCTCGTTATGATCAAAATCCTAATTTTTATTTTTGGTGCTTCCCGATACAACGCTGGCTTGCCTGTGATGACGACAAAGTTTTTAGGGACAAGATTGACCGTTTCTCTTTGCATACCAGTTTTCGATTCTTAGTTTCTATGGGCTGATTAAAGATGTTGATTTGATGCACGGTGTATACAGTATTGGAATCTTCAGATTCATGTAGAAAATTTTTTTTTTTTGTTTTAGCTTATAAAATATCCCTACGCCTCCTTTGGAATTCAGGGTTATGGCGGATTCTGGATCGTCATTTGCATGATCGCGCAGAGCAAAAGAGCGAGAGAGCTTAGAAAATCACGTCTGAACTCAAAACTAGGGCATTTTGCCACTTGAAAACAAGAAAACCTACCGAGCACTATATACAGGGTGTCCCAATAAAAAAGGTCACGCTGGAATTTTGCTATTTCAAATCCGCCGCTTGAAATTTTGCACAGAGGTGCGGAAAGGAATTCAAATGTTCACAGAAACTTTCGCCCGTGGGTACAGTGTTTTCGAGTTATTGAAAATACTGTTTTCCCACACTTTAGCTTATTTTTCGGCTATCTTTTTGGACTTTGCATCAATTAACTTAAATTTCCGGCTCTAAAACCCTTATTCTTCTTAACATCGGTGTCGTTAGCCCTTGTTAAAAAATACTTAAATAGCTCATTTTCAACCCGAATTTTGCGAAATAAAAAAATTCCTAGGATAAGAAAGGGTCGACGCTTCATTTTCTCCATACATTCCAGGGCTCAATTCCGGCGGAATCCAGGTGAAAAACGTAAAATAAAGTTTATTTTTGCTATAACTTGAAAACTAGTGTACCGATCGGGCTGAAAGTTTCTGTGAACATTTTGAATTCCCTTCCGCACCTCTGTACGAAATTTCAAGTCGATCAGATTCGAAATAGCAAAATGCCAGCGTGACCTTTTTTATTGGGACACCCTGTATTTTAAGGGTTGCTGAATTCTTGCGTGCTTTCCAATTGCGACAGGAGCACCAGAATCTAGGAAAAATATAAATGCTTAGAACGCCTCAAAAAAATCAACCTGACGATGCATTCGGGGAATGGAATCGGCACTGATCTGCGACTGCCCTGAGGAGATGATATTTGTGGCCCTATTGGCGTTGAATTGCATCTAAATCACGGGGTGTTAAAAAAGAGAGAGAGAGAGAGAGAGAGAGAGAGAGAGAGAGAGAGAGATAGAGAGAAAGAGAAAGATTCCAAAGAATTGAGGATTATGAAATTCGGCATTCTCGCCATTTTTCGGTATTATCTTGTATCATTGCTTTAGAACCTTGTCGATCTCCATTCTCCTTTCTTGAAGTGCCACGGAACCTTCAAACTCGATATTTTTAGCTTCTGAATTTCCGACGTTTTTCCATACTATCTGACACCATTACTATACAAACACCTGCTCGCCCCATTGCACGCAACAAATTGCCTCGGGCCACGTCCTGTCAAATGAGGATCAAAAGGCGGGCGGCCGATCCAATCGGGACGGCGTATGGGGATTATCTCCCTTGAGGGGATCCGAATAGCAAGACCACCGAATCCCATATCCCCAAAAAACAGCCCATCCTCATTATCCACATTCCAAAAAGGTATCTGGGGCCACGATACGATACGCTACGCTCCAGTGCACATCTTTAACAAGGTTCTTTTATAATTTGAGCTGAAAAAGTGTTCAGTTCTGTTTTTGACAGCTTCCAGATTTTTTTAGAGGGCTAGGCTGGGTATGTAGTGCCTATCTGAAGAGCGCTATAATAAATTTCCAGCGTTATTTTTATCCATTTTTTTTATAAATTCGTATTATGTATCATGATTTTAAAGTGAGTGTCTCATTTGTTCTAATTTTTAGCATCTTGATCTACGACCCGGATTGAATAGAATGCTTTTAAATCGTATCTTTGTAATGTTTTTTTTCTGGGTCATTTCATAAAACAGTTGTTCTCTTCGAAGCCGTACTTTTTAAACGGCGTTTTTATTGAAATATCTCGTGAAATATTGACTTTCCACTAAAATCCATACGGATAAATGTTGATGATCCCCTCTGCCACCCTGGCCCACCCACCAAATGGCCATATTCGCATTTTTAATCAGCGGAATGGGTTGGTGGGTCGGATGGGGTGTGAGAAGGGGGATGAGCCGGGGGTAAATCCGAGCCAGTCTGCATACCAGGGTGTCGCGTTTGAGAATCTGGAACTATTTTTGGTTGTCTGGTCTTCAAGAAACCATTCTCTCTCTCTCTCTCTCTCGCTTTTTTTTGACCTTTCTAAATTGATAGAACCTCCCTTTCTAAATCTTGCCACCTCCGGTTATTCGGCCCGTTCCATACCTCGCCAGCTCTCAATCCCGATCCCATCGGCAAATAAGGCCCCATTCCGTCGATGGCTGGTCGCGCGAGTATTTAGATCTTCGCGATTGTCGCGCAATTGCCCTGGAAGCGTGCCTAAACAGTGTTTTTTATCCCATTTATCAGCTAAAACGAAATTTAGCCCAATTAAAATTATTCGTTGCAACTGTTTGTATTGCATTATTATAGTATCTTCACTTTAAATCATCATATTTTCTCGAATATGGGTTATAAGCAAGGATAACGATAGCTACGAAATTGGCGACGTTGTTCGACTAAAATTAAATTGTTTTTAAAGGCGGTTTTAAAATAACTGCCCTTCCCATTTCCAAGTTTTTGGTTTTAGGGATTTTCTGAATTTTTACAGGCTGCTGCTCGCCTGTACTGCCACTTGCTGTTCCCTAAACCTCCGCTTGCGCGCAAACCACTTTGTACAGCTCGCTACTTTTTGCACCCTCCACTTGTCAGGCGGCCATCGGGGTGACCACGGCGAATCAGGGATTCATGTCCAGCCACTCGGAGCATGGGGTGCGATGCGTGGACATTTCCTAGTTTCCCACTTCGGGTACCCCTTGCCCCGACGATATATGAATTTCGGGGGAATTCCACAACCCGCGCTTGCCCTCGGGGGCCAATTTAGCATATTGCGATGGTCGGACGGGAGGGTAATATTTGATAGGTTTCGGAAACTTGCGTTCCCGGGGTTTGGAACCCAATTCTGAGGGAATAGAGAATTTTTGAAAATTGGGTTTTTTATTGCCTTTTAGCTGTTCTATCTGGTTGGCGGTCACGATTTCGAAAATCACCATTTCGAAAATCACCATTTCGAAAATCACCATTTCGAAAAATCACCATTTCGAAAGACACCATTTCGAAAGTCACCATTTCGAAAAGACACCATTTCGAAAAGACACCATTTCGAAAATCACCATTTCGAAAAATCACCATTTCAAAAGACACCATTTCGAAAGTCACCATTTCGAAAATCACCATTTCGAAAAGACACCATTTCGAAAATCACCATTTCGAAAATCACCATTTCGAAAATTACCATTTGGGAAACAGGATTTAGGAATAGCCCATTTTCCAGTCGCAGAAAAAAATGATTTTCGTTGGCTGGTTTGAGGTTCGGGGGGTCTATTTTTCCACTGGAGATATGATTAATTTCATTATAGACACCACCAAAAGAATTTCTATTACATCACTAGTCATATCCGAGAAAAACCGTAGTTTTTTGACACTGCAATTTTTATGCTTGTTTGAAACCGGGTCTTTTCGAACTCGGGGATTTTTTCGAAATGGTGTTTTTCGAAATGGTGTTTTTCGAAATCGTGACTTTTCGAAATGGTGATTTTCGAAATGGTGTCTTTTCGAAATGGTGTCTTTTCGAAATGGTGACTTTCGAAATGGTGTCTTTCGAAATGGTGATTTTTCGAAATGGTGATTTTCGAAATGGTGATTTTCGAAATGGTGATTTTCGAAATCGTGACAGGGAATCGTTCTATCTTTCTCTCTCTAGCTCTCTACCCCTCTCTATTTTTGTTTCTCTCTCGGGCTCTCTCACTCTGCTTCTCCCTCTTCTCTCTCTCTCTCTCTCTCTCTCTCTCTCTCTCTCTCTCTCTCTCTCTCGCTCGCTCGCTCTCCCTCTGTCTCTCTCGCCTCTCGCCTCGTCTCTCTCGCCTCCCCCCCTCTCTCTCTCTCTCTTTTGTCTCTCTCTCTATCTCGCGCTTTCTTTCTTACCCTCCCTTTTTCTCTCTCTCACTCCTCCATAAATCCGACTCTACCCCAAAAACGCTAATGACCAGGGATGGATCATCTTGCGGTGGTCCTGGCCCGACAGTTGTTGTCCACTCCACCTCAATCTTGAGGCCAATCTAGGTCTTTCGGAGGGTAGAGGCTACTTTACAAAAACCGTCTGACCTATGCCCTCCCCCACGCCATTCTGCAAGAATATTGCGCAAGGGATTGGGGTACGAAGGGTCGAGTGGCCACCACTACCTTTAGGCACCAACTTGCCATCCCCCCCAATCACTCGCTACTCAATCTTGACCCACCGGTTGCACTGGTTGGCGGTCCCTTTTGAGCTCAAAAAAGTTAGTAGATGAGCCAATTGTTCATTGTGCGGATGGGGGAGTATGTAATTGTTCTTTGTTGCGTAGTGCAAGAATACAGTAGTTGATGGATGGCAAATAAGGTTGGGCTCTTTTGTAATGCCGAGATATTCAGATTGACGTCGCGATGCTGATTACGGTAGTTCTCTGCCTAAAATTGAGTTTCCGATCGCTAAAACCATAAATTACTAAAAACCAAGGCTCTAGTACCATTCTATAGTAAGCGGTTAGCACATGTTCCAATTTTAGAATGTGTGAAAGGACCATTGAAGACACGGAAACTGGTAGATCCTTTGCGAAATGTGAGCTAATCTCACCTCCTACTTTACCACTTTCTTCCTAGCTATGGATTTACCCAGGATACACAACCTATGCGTCATTTGATGTAGATAATGGGATAATAATACGTTACGTAACAAAAAAGTCCGCGCATGACGTGTACGAGTAAACTTTAGAAAACCTTTAGCCAGGAAAAATAGTCGTCGATTTCCAGTACCCTGAAAGTTATTTTAAGGCCTTGCATGCTCAGAAAGTGCTACACAAGCGCCTCATTGCGCCGAAAAAGCAAGCCTCAAACATAAGCAGTGGCTTACGTAGTACGTGTCCGGACGCCCGCCTTAAACGTAAACCCTACGTTCAAGAAAAGGATGGTAATACCGTCCAATACGAATTTTGCATTGTTTAATATCTTTCTACCGCCAAAAACAAACATATCCATAGAACCTTGACACGATTTTGCCAAGGAGAACAAAACGTCTCTGTTAGGTTAGCGTTAGACCCCCGGAAAACGTTCATGTTTACGCATCACCACCCCGGACATGACCCATCTAGTGTCCGACATATTTGCTAACCCCACAGCATATGGCAGTGTCATTTTTTGGGCTCGGACAAAGCATTTGACCCCTCTCTCCCCGTACGACACCGTTCGACACCTAATTACGGCCCGCAGATCCTGTAATTTCTCGGAGGATCTCATTTTTGGGGCACCCCCGGAGACAAAAAATCACCCGGGATGCGCTGATTGGGACCCTAAAAAGTGCGCGGGTGTGTGCGGATGCGGGAATCTGGCAAATTTGCGCACGCGAATCGCAGCGGAATTGGATTTGCCCGTAAGGGATACGCTGGGCGCAACAGGGGGAGCTAAATTTCTACACACACGCCGCTTTGTCCTTGTTACGGACAACGAATTTTCGGAGTGAAACTTTGTGCAGAAAAACGCGAGGTGATTGGATTGGGATAAATTTCAAAAATTATAGAATACTATTTGTTTTTTGAAATTCAAATTGTTTAAAAAATGTTGTTTTTTTTTGCGAATTTTCGATTTTCTGAGTTTTCTAGGTTGCCCAGAAATTGATGAAAATCACGATTTCTCAGCTTTGAATATCGTAGGTCCATTTTATTAGTTTTTTTTGTTGTGAAACATGAAGGTTTCTAGAAGCTTCCCGTACAAAATTATACGTCAAAAATCAATAACGTTTGAAAATAAAATGAATCTTTCGAATTTTTTAGATGTTTTGAATATAATTTAATAAATTGAACAAACCAATTTCACCAAAAATATCTAGAGAAAAAAGTTAAAACCATTCAAGGTAATCTTCCGTTCGCTATTTTCCTCGACTTCTATTGCAGCAATTAGACTCCGGCCATTCCCCATCCAATACCAATCAATCAGGCCAATCAAATGGCAGATCTAGGCCCTGATGGCACTTGGCCGTTCCAAAGCGTTTCAACGATTGGGTCTCCGTTTGAGATTGGTTATGTGGATGTGGGAGGGCGATGGGCGTGTCAAAAGGTGTGAAGTTCCATCCGGAAAGTCTTGACGGGTGTGTAAATCGTCAATCAGCGCATGTCAGGTCGCTGGGTATGTCAGAAGGGCTGAGAAAACGCCGGGAATGGCATGGCATCAAGCTTTCACTGTAGCGTAATTTTTATATAGATTGGAAATTCCACAGCCTATCTTGTGCAGAATTTTTTGCTGATTACGAATCTCCTTTTGCAATAGACGAAAAAACCGGCTCTTAAAAGGTATAGCTATTTTTGTTACAAACTGTCATGAAATTGCTACTATTAAATAGGCTGCTTCAATGACATTTTTTATGGCTATACATTTCTTTCTTTTTTAGGAACTCTACTAGAAATCAGGCGGCTGCCAGACGTGTAGATGAAAGCGATTTCTAGGTCCATTTTGTAAGAAATCATCCCCCTCACCCACCGCCTCATTAGCCCCTTCTCATCCAACAGTTGCCCAGATTTTTTGCGAGTCGGCCCCGGATAATCCCTAGTAATCCCGGGGGCTGCTAATCTGACCTCATAGGCAGAGGGGGCGAGCCGCCAAGTGGCCGATTCGGCTTGAGGTTTTGTGTTTAGATACGGTTAATATAATTTCTATTAAAAAATTTGAATTATAGGCAACTTTAAATTAAATAAAGAAACTATATTAAAACTACAAAAACAGCCAAAACCCCTAGTTTCCTAATTACCTGGGGTTTTTGCATGTTATACAATTTCTGAGAAGCACCAAATCTTTTAAGCTTTAATTCTAGTGTTTCTGACTTTTAATCTATCATGTAAAAAGCAGCGAAAACTACAAACTACTTTTTATTTGTCTTAAAAAAATTCTTTCTCTGCTTAAAAGTACCTTTTCATTTTTTTTCATAGCTTGTGGCCAATTTTCCGGATCAAGTCTGATCAAGAGCAACAAGCAACACACATTTTCATGAATCCAATGCGACCGATTGGCTGCTTAATGTGGCCCAGGTGCCACAGCGAAACCACACGATTTTCCGGATTTTCCGGATTTCCACCAAAACTAATGGGATCCACACGGTGTGTGTGTGTGTGCCTGGGGGGCAAAAGAAACACACTGGCTGGGCTATGGCACTACCGCCGTTGGTTTTATGGCCCAATCTACGGGCGGAGACACCCCGTTGCGACTCTCACACACACACGCACCACATTTGCTCTCAAAATGTTTCCACTGCCTACCGCTACGGCCATCGTTAACTTGGAGGGCTTCATTTGCTATGTATGTACACGTTTTTTGGGGGTTATCTATGGCAGTAAGTTTTTTCCGAAATTCTGGTATGCCCGTCTGGTATTTTATGGGTTTTTCGACCTCCTTTGAGACCCGTTTAAAGGGGCAGGCAAGGCAAGGCTGCTCACTTTTGGCTGTGAATGGTCTATATTTTTTTTGGCCGCGCCCGCGATACGCATCGCCTCACTTTGCTACCGGAGGGAAATGTGGAAGAAACTGTTACGCCACGTAATAGCTGTGTGTCGCGTTGCGTGCCGCTCTGCCTGTCGCGTTGCGTAGCCCCTTTGGCACAGAACCGATGGCCAAAATTCTCAATTGCACAGCCTTGCCGGTCCCTTTAGCCAGCTTGTAACTTCCAGGGATGGCTCTTCTCTGTCGTGTTTGACACATGGCGTGTGCGCTGCGCGTCGCGTTGCGCTGTCCGCCGCATACGATTCCATAGGAAATTTACAGCTTAAAAAATACAATGACAATTTTTCAGCGCTTTACTTTATAGTTTTCCGATCCCTAGCAAACCAGATTATTAGCATAGATGGGCTGGGAAGGCACCTGTGCGCGCGCGGCCACCCGCTGTTGTTTTCGTGTGCCCCCAGGGTGCGTTACACACTTGGTACTAGGTAGCGAATGTCTTTTGAACGGAGCCGAGGTGATGATCGGACACTTGTCGTACACTTGGATGAGATTGACTGCTCTTTATCACAGCTGTGCGCGGCGTGGGCACATATCTGGCTGATGGAAGCGTCCTAAAAACAAGAGTTAGCGCGCGATACCTCAAAAACTATTTTTCGATAGTTTTGAAACGGTTTTTTCTGAATCGCTTAACAAAAAAATTATGAGAAGAAGATTTGTTTGATTTCATAGCTTTTTCGATGGCTTCTCAAGGGTCGAAACACGGCTTAGACTTGCCTTTAAAATGCGTTTTCATTAGTTCTCCTGGATAATCTGTGGTAAAAACCATGTTAAATGTTACCTTAAAGAAACTGAAAAGTGTAGCAGAGTAAATATTTGCCTCCCAGCACTCTTAAATCAGTTTTGGAATTTTTGGAATATACGCTAGAGTAAGGGATCGTACGAACTTTCAGGTCCACACGATTTTTCCGGTCTATCTTAAGCCTGTCTTGCTTTTTAGCTCGAGCTCAAACCGTTTGTTCATAATCCATCCTAACTTTAACCTCAAATCCGATCCTCTATCTATCCCAATCGACTGAATCCACCCCACCAGCCAACTGATTACCCTCCTGTGATCATTTGTCTTCCACCCGGGACCACCCGTTCGTATGCCCCGTGCCCCAATGGGACACATTTATGGGCTTTTCTACAAATCACCCTACACACCGTACCCCCGGCCACAAGCTATGTGTAAACGCCGGGTGAACATCCACTTGGATCACCCATGTTTTCCACGGATTTATGGGTGGAATTATGGGTTTTTCGAGGGTTAGAAAAGTTTGGGTTTCGTAGTGGTCGTGTCGAGGTGTATTGCTAACAGGCTCAAAGGCAGGTTTAGGCGTTTTCAGAGATGTTTTTCGTAATTTAGTGGACGCATTAATGGGATCGACGGTTTCTCTTGGGAGAGAAAAGTTTGGTTTTCTCGTGCTCCTGTCCTCGTATATGTCCAGGGATCAAAGGCGGCCCGAAAGAGCCCCTAAAGGCGTTTCGCCCCATTTCTCCCCCGGGAGGCCACCTGGCTGGCGGTGAAGGTTAATTGTTGTGATAATGATCCATGGGGCTTTCGGGGCAGGCTGGCTGGAACACCTGCAAAAAGCCGGCCTTGTGTTGTTCGGGAGCGCTGCAGAGCTGGGTTTTGAAAATTCGTGATAAAAACTTAGTATCGCACCGACCAACTATAATTTTTTATTGCTCCTATATTTTTATGACATTTTATTGCGCCTCTAGGTTACAGCACCCATTGCATTAGATATTTTTTATTTTCCAGATCCCGAAATTTTTCGTATTATTAATTCGTAATGAAGTTTTCAAAATATTTATCTATTGCGTAGAAAATTTGGGACCGGTGATATTTATTATAGGTTAATTTCTGAGTTGAAAAAATGTTTGTTGTCTGAAAAAATAATTAGATTAAAAAAATAGCAATTATAAAATTCAATTTAGGCATCGAAATACGATTTTTAAAATGGCTTTTAAATTCTAATTTCATTTTTGGATATTTCTTTGATTTTTGATATTTTATTAAGGTCTGCATTGTAGTCAAATGTTGCTTTTTGCGCAAACTACAGTAATCATTTTTCAGGTTTTTCAGTATTTTTAACCAAAAAACATCGCGTTTCACGATTTTTCGTAACCTTACGTTTTTCCATAAACTTGTATCCTCCCGGACTTTTTCTAAACCTCAAAAAGTTCCACTTTTTGCGAATTCCTCCACGGGTGAACGTCATTACTTCGAAAATCATTACTTCGAAAGTCATTACTTCGAAAGTCATTACTTCGAAAAGTCATTACTTCGAAAAGTCATTTCTTCGAAAGTCATTACTTCGAAAAGTCATTTCTTCGAAAAGTCATTTCTTCGAAAAGTCATTTCCTCGAAAAGTCATTTCTTCGAAAAGCCATTACTTCGAAACGTCATTACTTCGAAACGTCATTACTTCGAAAAATATGCTAATTTGGAATGTTCATATCACAAAATTCATGACACTGACGATAAAACCATTGCGTAGGTACCATATGCCTATTCTATTAAGGCTATTACTGTGTAGAGTTTCGGTCTCTATTGGGATTGTTAGTTACCCCATCTCTACGAATTATTATTTTGTTATAATGATCCTTGCAGTCAATCACTGAAGCATCACGATGTTTACCTAAAAACGTCCGTGTATGTTTTGATGCTCTCTGAAGTGACATCAGAAAATTTTCGTACTAACCAACTAAAACATCGAAAAATCAGGGGGTAAAGTAAAAATTTGCCGATTTTTTCATGCGACGTATAAAAACTCGATCTAATAAACGGACCAATAGAGGCAGAAAGGTGTCAATTAGCGTACGTGCTATGCATGTTTTTCGAAGTAATGACGTTTCGAAGTAATGACTTTTCGAAGAAATGACTTTTCGAAGTAATGACTTTTCGAAGTAATGGCTTTTCGAAGAAATGACTTTTCGAAGTAATGAATTTTCGAAGTAATGACTTTCGAAGTAATGACTTTTCGAAGTAATGACTTTCGAAGTAATGATTTTCGAAGTAATGATTTTCGAAGTAATGACTGGCAGCCTTCCTCCACGTGTCAGCTGCATGGCGGCGGACTTGTTTTTTTCCGGACTCTATTATGCGACTTTCTTCAGCTCCAAGAACCCAGGTGCGACTCTGTGTTGGAATGGGTGTCCCGTTTTTTTGTTCGTCTGTTTGTGTGTGTGGGCATAACGCGTGTGTGTCGATGTCTCCATCTGACCCATAGGGAGTGGTAGAGGTCGGAGGTGGTTGCCCCGACCCTCCGTTTTGTTCGGGCTAATAATGGGGCGGGTTGCGCAAGGGACAACACCAACCCTAGGGAGAAGAACGTCTAGCCCCATGTAGGGAACCTCGGGTTGCACGGGAACACCCTTTTTTGGCCTAGAAATAAGTGAGATAGAGACTGCAGGATTTCAGATTTTTTTTAATTTATCCCAGGAATCTCACATGATTTTTGGTTTCAAGAAACCCCCAATGAATCACCGCTAATAATTAATTTACCCTAGTTCGGTAAATACTTATATTTTGACTTAGCAAAGCTATAGAACTTTTTTCTTAAAGGTCAAATTGGGATAACCCCGCCAATAAAGGCATTTAAATTTGTTTTTTTTTCGCCCTTAAAATATGTGTTCTTTTTGCTCAAGGTGAAACCGTCGTCGCATCCTGTGTTGGATTTTTCCCACCTCCTATAAATTCCGCTTAATTTTCAATAGGTAGCAAATGACGACCGGAGGCCCAGCTTTCTATTTAGAGCGTTTTGAACCCGTTCCAGGCAGTTTTTCGACTATAGAAATGGTACTAGAGTGAAAAAATCTAGTGCTGTGCTGTGCTGCTTTTGGGTGCTGTAGGTTTTTTTTCAGCGCTGTTTGAGCCTGATCCATCCAATCGAGCAACTCATTTTTCAAGGATTTCTGAGCTCGAAAAAAACTTGACGCTCACGGGGTATCATTAATGCGTGCGCGACCGACCCCATGGTTTCAAGTTTCCCAAAAGCTTTTCTTGAGCAGTTTGTAATCGTCTTAAAACGTAAATTGTCATCGTAAATGCTTCAAGAACCGCGTCGGCCTTAGCTGCTTAGATTATTTCATTACTGCGAACTCTCGGTATCCTCAGTATCGGTATAAGCACGTAAACATCGGGATTTTTACATTCCGGTCCTAAGAGTCAAGGTGCTCATCCATTTTGCGCTTTACCACCTTCCCCAACACCTCTATCAACTCGTTTTTTTTGCATACTTAAACACCTTGGCGGTGGAGGGCAAGATGGGTTGGTTGGCAAAAGAACAGCTGTTCCAACACAACTTTCTACGATCCAGCCCACTGGCCTCGCCCCAAGCTAGATCCCGATTCCAAGGCCATTCGGTGGTTCTTTTCGTGCTGCTGGTGGTGGTGTCCTGGGGCGAAAAAGAGGAGGGTCGTTCCATGGTATGTCCATCTCTTTTTGGCAAGCCACACCCTCAGACCGGGTGGTCTAGGGGCACCACGCCCAGACGCCAACTTCAAAACGGAGTATCAGCTTTAGCGCGATATTTTATTGCAAGTTGATAATTTTATTTATTCATTTACACATTGCTCAAACCGGAAAATGTAATATTTTTACTAAGCTTTTTTTGCTTCTTAAACTCTAAAAATTGTTTTTTTTAATGGTAGTGTAAACCTACATGAATTTTAGGAATTTTACGAGTTTTTGCTAATCTCGCTTTTTTAAAATTGCCGTTATTCAAAACTGACGGCCCCTCCAATTTCCAAAAATCTGCCCTCCGGCGCTCGGCTGAGTGCCAGCTGGCGATCTGTCACCTTTCACTAAAAATCGGGCCGCGCACGGGATTCTCAGTTTCATGCGGTTTTGCGCCGAAATGTTTTTTGGAGCATACTGTCTCCTCAAATTTCCATTAGTTTTTAGGAACCCGATTTGGGAGAGATTTTGTGATATACGATAATGCTTCAAATTTCCAAACTGTAAATTCAGCCGGTCTCAGCGGCGTTAAGAGTTGTTCTTTATTTTCTAGTCGTTTTTGAGAAAGATTAAATCATACTTTCGAAGCACCAAACATCATCTCAATGTTCCAATTGCCCAAATGGAGTACGGTGAAAGAAGAATCTCCTTCTCCTCCTCTTTCTCCACTTGCCCTAGCCAATTTCCTCGGCCCCCGATAATTCCCCGCCATAAAATGTGCAACGAACAATAGCAACAATATGGTCTCACCGGATTAATTACCGGAGATGGCCGGAGCGAGGAGTAGATCGGAAGGTCAATGAAGAACTTTCTTTGAGTCGTTAAATGTATTTGGAAGGTAAGTCTACTCAAGAATTCCCAAAAACCAGCTTTGTAGGATTAGAATTTCTTACGAACCTTTTTGTGTATTTATAGATTCTTTCTACAGCCTCTGCTTGATCCTTTCTCTTCTTAATCCTCGCGATCCTCCATTTCTCATCCTATTTTGGCATGTTTTGCCTGAGGCTATCAATTCCCGGAGGCAACACTTGACACCTGGACACCACTACTATTGTGCATGGATCAAGCTCACTTCTCACCCCATTCACACCTTGACAAACTTTCTCTAAGCTTTCTTACAGATGAGACAATAGATTAGGTATCACTATACAATGCCCTTCACTGATCCTGAAAGAATGCCACAAGGAAGCCCTAGAACGCCTGTCCTATTGCCCGAAATTGGCCAAATCTAGCTGCGGCTGGGGCAGCGTTCATAGGGTTTCTTCAGAAAAGTGCAAGTGATGTAACCGTGAATATTTACATATACAATTGTTTTGAAGCATTTTTAAAATAGTAGCGATTATAAAAATTCTACTTTTTCCATTTCGAGACGGAAACTGAAATAAACTAACTATCCGCCTTTCGACAGCTGTAAAGTTGTTTTTAGCTTCAAAACACTCTAGTTTTGACTCATGCGAGCAACCTGTAATTTTCTCTAGGCATTGCGGTGCAATGGGGCTAGTGGAGTAGCCCGGATTTGAAATTACAGGGCGGGTTCGAGCAAAAAATCGTTGAAAACGAGGCCGGAGGCGTTATTTGGCGAGGCGAAACAGCTATGAAGCCGCCCGCTTGTATTGTTGGATATATCAAAATTTTTTTTTTTTTTTTTTTTTTTTTTTTTTCCTTTTTTTTTTTTTTTTTTTTTTGCTTTTAACGTTTTTTGTCTACAATCCCGTAAATCACCTTCCCATTTCCCGCACCACCCAGGTGCGCGCTCATTTTTTCCACTACGCACCAAAATACCTTTCGCTTACCCTCCGGTAACTTTTTGCCGAGGTGGGCAAGAAGACTTTGCGGTCACGGGGATCGTGCGCGCAGTAAAGTGTGGACCCGCCCCTGTGGTGCCCTCCTCGCCTCGGGACCTGCCCCCCCCCACCCTTCCCCGTTTATGCTGATTTTTACGCACATCCATCACCGCTTCGTAACCCCAGTGGCCTGTAGAGAGCGCCAACTGTTTTCCGGCCGCCGGGTCGGGCCGCAATTTGCCCGGAGCACTTGACCACTTGCCCCCGATATCGTTTTTTAATTATTGATGAGTAGTCACAATACTTGGAGTTTAAAGGGACGTGCAAGCCTCTTTCTAGGGCTTTGGGCTTTTTGAAGGGATTTGGAAGACTGGAATATATCTCCGCTTTATGCACAAAGGATACCTCTAGCTGAGGCGGTTCTCTCTCTCCCTCTCTCTCGCCCTATCTCTCGCTCTCTCTCGCTCTCGTCCTCTCTATCTCTTGTTAGCTATCTCTATTTCTCTATCTCTTGCTTGCTTTCTCTCTCTCTCTCTCTCTCTCTCTCTCTCTCTTTCCAGGTATACCAAAAAATTCGGCGCTCTTTCTGCACCACTTATTAGTCGCATGAAATCCCAAACCCCTAGCAGCAGCTCTGCAAAACTCGCGCTCCCAGCATGCTTTCAGTCAACATACCCCACAGCATAGAGGGTACCAAACCCGGGTTCGGTTTCACCCCTGCTCACTTCTTCTTGTTCTCCTTATTCTTGTTCTCCGGGCTCATTCCGGTGTACCCCTACTGGTTTTATTTGTTTTTCGTTCCTGCACCCTTGCCGCCGGGGGCTGGCCATCCCATCCGGTATCCCGCCCCGACTAGTGCAAGTCCCCCTATGGGGTGAAGTGCCGCTCGAGCACCAGCGGCCTTCTTTTGTTCACTCTAATTCGAGGGTCAGTGGCGATGATTGGGCGGCGCTTGATGATGATTATTCGCATTTTTGAGGGGGCGAAGTGTTGGCTGACCATTGCCAGAACTTCATGGCATTAAAATAACCAGCAAGGTTACAAAATCGACTCTGCGTCGGCTCAAAAAGGGGAAAAGTTATTAAAGATTTAATAAAGAAAAAGGTGCTAATAGTTTTTAGTTTTGATAAAGCATACTGGATTTAGATCAACCTCTTTCTCTATCTCTCCCGCTCTGTGTCTTTCTCTCCTCTCTCGCTCTGTATCTCTCTCTCTCTCTATCTCTCGCTCTCTCTCTCTCTCTCTCTCTCTCTCTCTGTCTCTCCCTCTCTCTCTCTCTCTCTCTCTCTCTCTCTGTCTCTCCCTCTCTCCCTCTCTCCCTTTCTCTGAGTTTACTTTTTTTCGATTTTCTAGTTCTTTTGCTCTTTGTGCCTGTCTTTTCACCCAGACCTTTTTACTACGACTCCGCAACATCCCCCCTCTTATCCAATCTCCAATTCAAACGCCCGTGCTCAACGACCCCAGTCATTTTCCGGGCTTCACCTCTCCCCCGTGGTCCTCGATGCCAATTAGGGTAATAGCCCCAAGCCGAAGAGCCCTTTGTCGCATTGTCCCCAGCTTCCCCCAGCTTTTCCGGTCCGGCTTCCCGGCCGTTCCGGCTACCCGGCCGTGTATGTTGTGGCTCCGTCAGGAAGTGCCTAATTTGATCTTGATGCCGGTCTCCTGAGCCTTGAGGCCTGCCTTTTTAGGTGGGGCCCCCTAGAAGGCTTGATTGGCGGACACCCCAAATTCGCACACATGCGCGAACGCCCCCGAGAGGAGTAGGAGGGCAGAAGCAAAAGAGCAAGAGCCCCGGGAAATTGAGGCCGATGCCCCTGAGGGCAAGACAGCTGTATACCCATATCTTTTCGGGGGCAGGGCGAGAGTAGACGAACACGCTGGATTGAAAGTGGATTTTTGCTGGATAGCAATGTTGCGTTAGTTGACGGGTTTGAAATTGTCCTCGGAATTTCTATTTTTTGGATTTTTTGCAGTCCTTTGCAAGGGTCAGGCGATAGACAGAGTGAGAGAGAGAGAGAGAGAGAGTGAGAGAGTGTGTTTGAGTGAGAAAGCCGGAGGGTAAGAGAGACATAAAGGGAGCGAGAGCGTGAGCGACAATTCGAAAGCGAGGGAGAGCGGGTTTTTGCTTTTGTCCTAATTCATGAATTCCAATATTTTTAAGGCGTCAATTTTGCGCATTGTTCAATTAAAATTTAAGCTAATCCGATAAAATTTTTCTGAATACAGTAGTCCTTTCGCATTTCAACTTTTCCTTGAAAATCGCGTTCTTACAAAATTTAGATTGCTGAAATGGACATTCTATTTTTCTCTGAAAGTATTGGGTTTCTCGAATAGGTGCGCCTGCACCCGATCTATTGTTTTCAATTTGCCATTTCTAAGAATTCCCAAATGCTCGTTCATCCTCAAAATTCAGATGCGACGACTACAATTGTTACCCCTATTGCTGTGCTTGATATCGTACCTCTCTGCCTTCACCGTAATCCCCTACATCCAAATCGACTACGCGCACTACTTCCGGTTAGCGCAGTGTGAGGCAAAGTGCTCGGAGAAGGTAATCAAAATGTGTATTTTCATTATAAATCCAAATTTTAGTACGGTACCCTCTCGAGAAAAATTCTCAACGATGGCACGATCCATGAATTCTTCAACGTCAGCGGGAATGAAGTGAAATATGTAAGATTTTTGTGTTTTGGTTTGATTATTTCCCTTAATTAGTGCGAGATGGGCTGCCAGCAAAATCGCAGGATGAAGAAGCTATCTAAGCCTTCAAAAGAAGCCCTTGAAGATGGCATGAAATTTTGGCAAGCTTCGTTGGCAAGCACCGGTATAGCAGTTTTGAAAGTCGGAGTAGCTCCTAATTTAGAAAAAATTGGCTCAAGTCCAATCCTTAATGTTGATCTGCTCTGCCAAACGCCTGCTTCGATGGATTCCGATTTTGATGAGACGATTACAGGTTTGAGAAAGTCTTGAAATCTTAATTGATTTTTTTAGGCCGACTTGGTTTGGAGCTGAAGCGGGGGTCTGTTTCTCCAACTCGGTATATCGTCCAGTGGAAGCAAAGGACTAAGGAGTCGAAGACGCACGATGAGACGCAGTGGATCACGGCTTCGGTGGGTATAAAAATCCTATTAAACTTCTCTCCCTACCACTACCACTCTCGCTCTCTCGCTCTCTCACTCACTCTCTCTCTCGCTCACGCTCTCTCTCGCGCGCCCTCTTTCTCGCTCTTTCACGAAGATCCCATTAAGACAATCTTTTTAGGTTGAGCACGAACCCATCATCAACGTGGAAGGCATGATGCCAGGCCTCCTCTACCGATTCCAAGTCACCGCCATCGGACCGAGTGGACGGCTTGGAGACGCCGTGACGAGTGACTGGATTGAGGCCACAAATTCGAAGACCGAGATCCCGCCCTTTGGTGGGTTTAATGGCCTAAGAAGACCTCGAGACTTTCGCGCTCAAATGTCAAACACTGAGAAGAAAACTATGGAACATTTTTTTCAGAAGGCCTCCTCATCGCCAAAAATGGCTACGACTCGGACCATGGCGTCAATGCGTTGATTACCTGGCCAAAGTCTAGCGAAAATTCGTGCGGATACAGGATTACGTACAGGTATGGGAAGATAAAAAGCGTTCATTAAGAGCTTTTAGCAACTCCACGCACATCACCACCAAGGACAGCGAAGTCGATTCCTCCGCTGGGATCCTGTTGACAAATCTAGAATTCGATGCCGCTTACACTGTCCAGGTAGGGATTTTATCATTAAAAGCAAAAAACCATCTTAGATCCGCTCGCTGGGAGCAAAGTTGGACGATTCCATCGTGTCGCTGCCGATTTCCAGCTCGTTCAAGACATTTTCATGCAGTCAGATACATGGAAGGGGCAGTATCAATTGTCGTAGGTTTTTAAGGACCTGCTAAGGAATACCTCACTGAATTGTGGAATAACTGGATAGCCATAAAAAATCGAGAAACCGTTTGATTTCAGCGCCCGAGCCGGTGGACGAGTTCAAGGTGGAGGTGCACGTGAATGGGACCGTCAACCTCTCCTGGAGGCCGATCGCCGGTGTCGACAATATTCTGACATACCGGATAGAGTACTACGCACAGGAGAATGAGCCAAAATGCGATTCGATGACCAGGACGATTTACTTGAAGGCGGTAGGTAGACGATATTAATTCTTGCCGAGTTTTAATAAAGAATGACGTTTAAAAAATAGTCAGTTATTGCAAGTATTGAGGTATCTTAGGAGTCAATTTACCGCATTTCATGGTATATTCATGCTTAAAATTTTTTAACTTTTAGGCGGCCGATTCTGCCACCATTTCTGTCGATCCGGGCTGCCGCTACACCGTCAAACTCACAAATTTCGACCTTATCGGAAGAGAAGCAGCGATAGAAAGAGAATTTTCCGTCAATTTGAGCAGACCACTCCTCTCTTTCCCCCTAAATTGGCAAATCCTGCTCACGATATTTCTCTTCTGCTTGGTGCTATTTGTGATTTGCCTCCTAAAATGCACCCTATCAGCCAGATGCCGGCAAAAGGTCAACGAGAAAAAGAATAAGCTTGTTGGCGAGTTTGCGTAAGTATTTGTTTTGGACGAACTAATGGTGTCGAGAAGCAACCTTAGAAAATTGCTGGAAGAATCTTCTTTTTCGATACCTTTAATACCATTTTTTTCTGATTCTAATCAGTGTACATTACGGGTCCTTTGTATGTATTATGTTGTTTTGGCGCGTGCTGTCCAGTTCTTGCTGCTCGTTTCCCCCCAGGCCTTCTCATTTGTCGGGTATGGATCCACCTCAATCCACAGAATTTTATGAATAAACTTAAATACTTAGGGATTATCATAATACACAGAAACATTAAATTACGCAGAATAAATAACACACCTTTATTTTTAAATTAAAGCGACAGACGCGAGATCGACCCCCCTTGACTGGGTGTCGACAGATACGAAACAGACCAAATGACGCACCGGAAAACCGTTCTCCTGCATAGGACTGACAAAGCGGCGCCAAAAAATCATACCCGGTAAGGCGTCATTTGGAGCAGCGCGTAGTTGTCGAAAACCCAGTCGCTGGAAGAGGAAGATATGGACGATTCCTAGTCCCTTTAATTTATAAAAACTTTCATCCACAGAAGAATTCAAATGAAATTCTACAATTAACGATAGAACATGAAATTTAAAGCATCGAAAAATCTCAATTTTTCGTCAATTTCAATATCAACATTTTGTGCTTTTTCGAATGCTAAAAGTGCAAGCCCACTTTTGACCAGCCCAGAATTACAAAACCCCCGAAATCAATGCGTTATCATCACCAGAAGAACTCCACGGTCTCTCTCTCTCTCTCTCCCCCCCCCCTCTCCCCCCCCCCCCCTTTCTTGCTCCGCCTCACAGAGGCCAGAAAAATCAGAAGCGAAAGATAAGAACGAGGGGGTCTAGCCGGGCCCGAAAATTGGTTCTTTCAACTTTCTCATCCCATCATTTCCAATCCCGATTTGCCTGTCTAGTGGCCCCCAAAATTAATGATGCTATACTTTTTCAGTCAAATCAAACCCGGGATGGACGACAAGTCTACCGAGCAGCTGTGGATCCCGGATCCGGATCTGGAGCAGTATTTGAAGGATCAGAGGAAGAAGAGGTTTTTCAAGAATTGTAGTCTATGGCTTGGATTTTAGGGTTTCCCGGTTTTTCCAGGTCGTCATCGGTACCGTATTGGCTGGATGCGTGCTGTACTATTTGTTGGCAGTGTGAGTGAAATGAAGAGTTACAGTACACTTTGTAAAAATTCAATTTGCTTACAAGGGAAGTACACGACCGGCCCACGAGAAATCGACACGAGACATAGTCGATCTGATAGAATCGGACACGGGGATTCCGAATCTGTAATCAGAATTTGCTAAATAAAACGGAGAAAAAAGTTATGAAGCTTCAAAGTTGGCCAAATCGCCAAAAACCGTACATTTAAGGGCCCGTAAAAACCGGTGGAACGGAATTGAGGAGAAAAGAATTAGTGCAGCTTGTTCAGCAGAAAAAGCGCTTTCGAATGAGCTGTAATACGTAGCATTTGCAAACAATTCACTGAAAAAAAGTTTTTTTGGATTCACGGGCAAGGGTATGGCCTGTCAAGTTCATAGAAGAGATTTTCGCGAAATCATCGTAAACTTGAAGTAAAATAGCTCATTCGAAAGCGCTTTTTCTGCTGAACAAGATGCACTAATGGGTTCTGGAAAATTTTCATTCCCTGGGCCTTTACAGGCCCATAAAAGTCCGATTTTGGGCGATTTTGCCAACTTTGAAGCTTCATAACTTTTTTCTCCGTTTCGTTTAGCAAATTCTGATTACAGATTCGGAATCCCCGTGTCCGATTCTATCAGATCCACTATGTCTCGTGTCGATTTCTCATGGGCCGGTCGTGCACTTCCCTTGTTAGAAGCAAGGTCTTAAAAAGTTAGAGTTAGACTTGCAAATTCAGCAAGTTATCGTATAATTTTGTCTACGACCTTATGAATTTTCGCGACACGCAACGCACCCGCGTTGCGTTGTAGACGTATACGATGAGCTGGTCGTCGCGTGCGTCTTGCGTGTCGCGGGCGCGGCGCCCATTTAAGAAGAAAATCCATACCTATCAGGTTCCTTTCAAGTTAGAAGATTTTTTGACAACACTTTTCGAGCACTTTCAAATTTATACGTTTTTGTGTTATAAACAACGAATGAAATTACTCCAAAAAATCTCGAAATCCACATTGTTTTCCTTCATCCAGTCTCTTACCCACTTTCAAATCCTCATCCAGAATCCATGGCCTTGCCGGGGTAGACAAATTGGCACCAACCTCCCCCGAGCCGTAGATCCGTTGCCGGTGCAATGGAGTGAAAATGATGTGTGGCATCAGCACTACTACTAGTATCGTTGCTTTTACCCCCCCTTCAAAAAACACATGCCACCAAGTCAATTTCTGTTTTACATGCCATATTTCTTATACTACCACAAAACGTGTTTGTACGCGTCAAAACAAGCGGTAGCGACAGCTGACACCCGCCAGCCGTTTTCGAACGGTTTGGGACCCCAACTGGGAAAGGCCCCCAAACCTAGGGAAAGGGGGGTTTTGGGCCCCAACTGGGAAAGGGCCCCCAACTGGGAAAGGGCCCCCAACTGGGAAGGGACCCCAACTGGGAAAGGCCCCCAACGTAGGGAAAGGGGGGTTTTGGGACCCCAACTGGGAAAGGCCCCCACGTAGGGAAAGGGGGGTTTTGGGCCCCAACTGGGAAAGGACCCCCAGCGTAGGGAAAGGGGGTTTTGGGACCCCAACGTAGGGAAAGGTTTTCGGGTCAGTTGCGAAAACCAACAGCTGACCGCACGAGGCATAAATAGTGCCACTGCACCTTCAACGTAAGAAATATGGAACGTAAACCTTTCAAATTCCAACATCCTTGTTCTATTTTTGTGTTTTGTCAATCCTTGGGCGGCAAGACAACATGGACAATGAAATTTCTCGAATATTTAGAAGAAATTCTAGACGGACACGAAGGAATCCATGAAATTTACTACTTTACCGGGTCAAAACATGAAATTGAAGAAAAATATCCCGCAATGCCTTCCAATTTTCATATATTTGAGGGTCCACCAAGCGACGAACAAGTGCAAAACCTTAAAAATGCCATCGTAATCCTTGACGATTTGATGCTTGACATGAAAGAAAGCGTGATGGCGGCTTTGACCTCGCGAATTACTCACCACCAAAACTGTACACTAATTTTCCTAAGTCAAGACGCATTTCGGACCCGGCGTACCGCCCGCATCAATGCAAACTACATTGTCCTTTTAAGATCTGTATCAGACCTACTACAAGCTCGCCAAGTGGGTCTACAGTGCTTTCCTAACCAATTTCCTTATTTCTGGGACAGTTACATCGATGCAACTGCAAAACCTTATCAATATCTCGTAATCAATTGTCATCCAAATTTGGAAAATCGAAACGAACGTCTTGTTACAGACATTTTTCCAGATAAAAGGCAAATTTTTTATCTACCCAAGTAGTCATTTTCAAAAATGCAAAGTCGTCCACAGAACCTGCAAATTTTTCACAAAATTGACAAAGCTTCAAACCCAAAAGTGGTGATTCGAAAAGCAACCGACAAAGGAATACAAACCCTTGTCGAATTTATTTACAACCTAACCATAGGTACCGTACCTCTCTATAAATACGAGAAATCAAACCTTCTACCACATTTGGCTACTTTGCAAACCTTGAGTAAGCTACGCGATTTTACAAAGGCGCGGCAAACACTTTTGCTTCACGAAAAACTACTAAAAGTTATTACGAAACCCGCGTTGGCATTTGAGAATGACAGCTTCGAGAAAAAGTTTCGAAAAGATGGTCCTTGTACCATACGACGAGCAGCAAGGTGAAGGTTATGCGCATACACCTCGTGAGAAAATTGTTGAGCAAGCCAAAGAAACTGAACAACAAATGGCAAATGTACTACAAAGTGCACTTCCCGATGATATGAAAATGCAAATGTATAACAAGTTTCTCAATTTCTTGACACAACTTGTCCAAGAAATTCGTAAGTTTGACCCCTTGCCTACACAAATTTTGAAAACAACGACAGTTGAAACCCCCAGAGATCAGACGGCCACGCAAAATACACAAAAGAAAGCCAAGGGCACTGCAAAAAGGGCACCGCGAAAGGTTTTGAAACAAAATCCATATGAAAAAAGCTATAAACTTTTGGCAAAGCACGTCAAGACGGATAATAAGAATAGAATCTTGGATACGCAAGGTGAAACTATTGAAGGTAGCAACCTGTTTGAAATTGCAAGGGCCGCAGCCAGTGAAACCAAACGACCATTTCCCGTAGGTTACGAAGACGCCTATCACCAAGTGCAAGCAAAAACTCCACGACTTGTGAAACAATTGAACGAACCTGTGTTTACACCACGTACAATTCAAAGCATACAAAAGGAAATTTTTCCATCTAGCCAGACCACAACTAGTCCACCCTTGGCGACTGACGAAAAAGTTTCAAACAGTGACTTGGTCAAGCGCGTTAGACAACTTCAGCGGGAGATCCTAGAAAAGCGCAAATTGAAGGCCGAAGCCTGGGATGGCGATGACGAAGACCAAACCGGTAGTGGTACCAAAAAAAGGTTCAAAGTCGCAAAGTATCACTAAAATACTTGATCTTCTATATACTGACCCGGAGTCGAATATTGCTTTTACGTCAAGAAATAATCTTGTGGCAGAAGCTAAAAAATATGGCATCCCAAAGCGACAAGTTGACACATATCTGCAAACTAAAAATTCTTACATTCTACATAGACGAGTTCTACACAAGTTTCCCAGAAAAAAGTTTATTGGAACTAGCATGAACAGTCACCATGTCGCAGATCTTGCCGACTTTCAGAAAATTAAGCAATACAATGACGGGCAACGCTACATTTTGGTAGTTGTAGACTTGTTTTCGCGAAAAACCTACGCCAAACCTCTACTAAACAAGAAACCTCAAAGCGTGAAACGACGTTTTGAGCAAATTTACAAGGAAATTGGTGATCCGCCACACTATTTGACGACAGATCAAGGGCTTGAATTTACCGGTGAACCAATGAGGCGCTACCTCAAAAACAACGAAGTTCGTCACATTTTAACAAAGGGAACCGCTAAGGCAGCACCAGCTGAACGTAAAATTCGTGATCTAAAGTCGCGCATCTACAAATATTTCACCGAAAACAATACTTACAATTGGGTTGAAGTGCTACCGAAAATTGTTGAGGGTCTGAACAATACGCCAACAGAACCCCTAAAAGGGTTGACACCTAACGAAATGCAACGCGACACAATCATACAACCTGATGGTACGCCTAAATTGCGAAAACCGGACCCGCCGCTAGCATTAAACGACTATGTCTTGCTAAAAAAACGCCAAGTGGTGTTTCGAAAAGCTTACAAAGGCACGTTTTCTGGCGAAGTGTTCCAAATTAAACGCATAGTCAAACCTGCAAATTTCTCTGCACCAGTCTTTTATCTAAAGACATTGCAGGGGGTCTCCCTTCGACAAGTATTCTACAAAGAGGAACTGCAAAAAGTGCGACAACCAAAAATGTACCGAGTGGAAAAGGTTTTGGGTACAAAGGTCATAAGTAGGCAACCTCACAGCCTTGTCAAATACCTCAAAAAACCTAGTGTATTTAATGGGTGGGTGCCCGACAAAAGCCTCATTTACACGGACAAACTTTGATAATGGAAGAACTGCTTTCAAACCGCTCGTCGACCACCTCGCAGTACCGCAATAACATTCACATGGCATGGGCTAGAATTGTCATAATTTTTCTCATTGCTATAGCATGTCTCGCCAACATGACAATTGCCCATATAAAGGGCAACGATGTGACAGTGTGGCTAAGTGCTACCCTTTCTGTTGCTTGTCTTTTGGTACCCTCTCCGTTGAAAAGCAAAGCTATCAAAGGAAATGAGTGAAGACTTTTACGTAACACTCGTAGGTCCAGGGCGTCGTGAAGGAAAAGGTTCCAGTTTTGTCACACACCTCGCGAAAGAAATCAACCTCTATCAAACGAATGGTCAGCAAGGTTATTGGACTTGCGCCCTTGTCGACTTTTCCGCCTCAATGTCATGGGACCAAGTCCTTGAACCGCAAAAATTTAGACTATGGTCCAAAGACGCCAAAGAAACACACCTTTGGCTAGCACAAGGCACTTACTCAACGCCTGCTCGACTAATCAACGCTCTAAATGCAATTTTTGCCAAAACTCTAAAAAGGAAACGCGAAGCCCCTTTATTGACTGAAAATGTGCAAACTGCAAAACCTTTCCCGAAAATGGTCCCACTCGGTGCACCAAGTGCAGAACCCGAAAAACCAGCTACGCAACCATCTGCTCCACCCCAAGCCCCTGCCACGCTACCACCCCAAGCTCCTGCACCGCCACCAAAACCTCCCACACCACCACCACCAAAACCTCCCACACCACCACCACCAAAACCTCCCACACCACCAAAACCTCCCACACCACCACCCGAACCAGCTGCTACGTCAGCACAAACAGTCTCACCTCAAACAGAAAAACCAGCCACAACACCTGCAAAAACAGCTGCAGTACCAGCAACGCCGAAACCAGCGCAACCTCAAGCACAACCCACAAACGTTGCAAACAATCGCCCACTTCCGAAACTTATCCCGCCTAGTGCCCCTCTAGCTGTTTCTGAAAAGCCTTCCAAACAAGCAGCCGTTTTCAAAACACCTCCAGAAGAGGTCGACGACACCTTTTCGACAAGTCTTTTTGAGAAGGCTCTCGAAAATCGAGGCGTGGCTTTCAAATTTGATGCAAATCGGTGCCGTGCCTGGGTGGAAGTTGAACCCACAAAGGTGGACAAACTATTTCTTCCCAAGCTATTGTGGCAAATACTAGGCTTCGAGTACAGCACAATCAAAGACAGTCGAGGCGCAAAATACATGCTCGACCTAAAGGCCAACTGTCACAACTTGTCAATTTGTTGCAACGTGGTCGAACCGCAATTGGTGGGTGACGCTTTTCAAGACTTGCTACGCACCATCCCAGTTGATATGAGCTGGGGTGAGACGTTTAGCAAAACTTTCAACCCTCCAGTTTACCGCCCAGTACGCCAAGGCTCCTTCAAAGATATTGCCTTGCGTATCACGGACGAAAACAACCGAGAAGTTGACTTTAACTACGGCAATTGCGTGGCCACGCTACACTTTAAAAGGGTCTACTAGCTGCAAAAGTTCATTCTTTACTTTGCCTTCACACTTTACCTTCACAACGTACGGTATGGAGTATTTTCGCTTGCCTGCAGACGTTGCCTTGCTGCCAGACGCGGCTTTACTACCCGACAACAGACAACAGCTGGGTTTTGGACGTAAGACGTCCAAAAAGTACGTTCGCCTTGACGCCAAAAACCCTTTCGTAGGGAACCTTAGAGGTTCCCAACCCCTGGTGGTAGGGAACCCAAAAGTAGGGCCCCTAAAAGTAGGACCCCTTATGGGAGGGCTACTTCCACCCGTCGTAGGGTTCCCCTACGTCGAGGGGGAAGTAGGGTTTCCCCTACCCTACGTAGGACCCGAAAAGGGGACCCCTTCTAAAGGGGTCGGGGTGGAAGGGGAGGCCGGACCCTCAACAAAACGGGTCCGGAAGGTGAAAAAACTTCCAGACGACCCCACTTCTCTGCCCCCTCTACGTCTCTTGGGTGAGGGAACAAAAGCAGTTGTCGAAAAAGGTACAAAAAGCAACCGCAAGCGAAGTCACTTCATTCTAACAACTGTACCACCGAAACGCAATGGAAGACCCCAAGACGCTTGAAGCCAACCCCGAATTTCTAGTTTCAAGCGAGTTGTCGCTTTTTGAACCCTTGCAACATGTTGTTGGTGTTCAGTCAATGCGGTATCGCAGTATTGCCCCGGAAAATGGCATTTCTCAAACAGGACCCATTTCTTTTCGTATCATGAAAGAACCCCACTACGTCTCCCTTGCCAAAAGCTACGTTACCATGACGTTGAGTCTTGTCGACAGCGAAGGTAAGGGGTACGCAAACTTTGAAAAAATTACAAATCCGGACAAGACATTCAAAATTGAACCCAAGGAAAAGTGCGCCCCTATTCAGCTAGCCGCAAAGGCATTCTGGAAGCAAATTACGGTTAACATTAATGGAACCCAAGTGGAGAACACGGGCGACTTGTACCCGTATCGAGCTTTTATCAATACCGAATTTATGTCGGATCTCCAGGCAAAAAAATTCAACGTTGGCATCCCTCAATGCTATAGTATTCTGGAAGCGGGCACCGAATTTTCAACAAACGACGGTTTCGAGGATCTATCGTTGGTGTTTATGAAAGGTCGTCAAGTACGCGTCAACAGCCCGCTAGACTTGAATATTGCCACCTCCAACAAGTTGATGCTGAACAATACCGACATTCAAATTACGCTGCATCGACAGTCTGACGACTTTTTGATTCGAAACTATGGCTCGACAAAGACTGACTGGAAGTTCAAGATTCACGACATTCGCTTGGTGTTGGCGGAATATCAGTTGTACCCGTCTGCCAGCGCATCCATCGAGAGAGCCCTGCTGAGTGGTCAAAAAGCCAGTTATCCCATGCGTAGCTACCAGACAAAGGGTTTCTACTTGCCTGAAAATCACGGGCGCTGCATTTGACAACGCCTGAACTGCAGGATTCCTATTGCGCGCCCCAATGACCGTAACCCACCGCCCTGGGTTTACGCCGCGTAATGGCTCCCAAAACCCAAAACAAAGGCTGATGCTTGCAAAACATATTTCTTTGTTCGTTTTAATAAATATTTATTGAAAACAAAGTGTATAACAACAATTTCAACAAGGAAAAGCATAATAACTAGGGGTTGAGCTTTCTTTTCGCCGCTTTCGTTTGCATTTGGCGCAATTTTGCACATTCATCATTTTTTCTTCTTTGCATATAACGCCTACATAGCGCCTAGAATAATTTTTTTTAGATGTCCACCGATTGTCCTTGTTGCTCTTATAAGACTGATCGCCCCTACAACCTAAAGGTGCACATGAATCGACTCCACGGGGGTTCTCCCATCCCTATTGTTGCGCGCAAAAAGAGCATAGCTAAGCAAGGCACTGTGGAAAAAGCGCTAGCCCGCATCGATGATGGTCCCTCCCTGCCAGCCGATACGCCACGAATATCCGAAGTGCATTTTCAATGTGGTGAATGCAAAGTTCCAACGCGTAGCAGCCAGGAGCTGCTGACGCACTATCAGCAGCTTCATCGTGATGCCGAACATCCGTAGGACCGTTATTTTATTCAACTGTATTTTGTTACGTTTAGTTTTGACCTTCTTGAGATCAATATTGAACGCGATGCAGTTTCGGATTGGTTGAAGGAGTTGGAAGAGCGCACAAATTCTCGTTTCTCGACGCGTAGCTCGAACCAAAATCACCGCTATTTATACTGTTCGCATGGCGCGGAAAAAGATCGGCTTTTCACCTGCCCAGCTTTTGTTAGGGTTTGATTGGAAATATTTAGCTAGTAGTTTTTTTATAGATCAGCTTTCTTGATGACTTCGCGGCCCAAATTGTGTACGCGGAGACTCACTCACATGCTCCTGAAATAGCAAAGTTGACTCTGAAAAATTCCTTGGTGGAAGACCGTATTATCAGCTTGCTACACCAGGGTACTTTTTTAGTGACTACACTAAAGTTAGCTTAGATTTCACTCCCGCCAAGATTATTGAGCAGATGCGTGCGCCATATTTAGCCGATAGTGTGCGTGGCAAAGCACCGGAAAAGCGCGAGTTTTATGTGACACTGGATGACATCCGCGCAATCCAAAGAAGAAATGGCTTGATCCCTGGACGATATGATGAGACGGATCTGAAATCAGTGTTAATCCGCTTTGAGCAGCAAAATGTCAATGACGGAATGATAAGCTTTGATTTACCCACTAATTTGCCGTGCGTGAATGGGTTTAACTTAGGTTGGATTCAAGTTTCTCCCCAATCGTTTTGTAGTGATCTCTACGCCCTTGCAACAGAAGTGGCTGACCGACTACTCTAAAAGAGGCATCTGTATTGATGATACATATGGAGTTACTGCCTATGATCTGCGCTTGGCGACGATCCTCGTTCTCGATCCACGCGACCGTGGCTTGCCAGTCGCGTTCATGCTTTCTGCACAGATGAGGACCATCGATGTCGAGAATTTATTCACAGCAATTAAGTCAGTCCATAACCTAAATTGTAATCTTTTCCCTAGACAAAATTGCGCCGAATTTGATCCCAAGTATTTCATCTCTGACGATGATCCGGTGTTTTGGGCGGCCTATAAGAAAATATTTCCAAATCATGGCACAAAAAAGTTGCTATGTAAATGGCATTCCCTGAAGACGTTGGCGAGGAACACCTCCCGCCTGAAAAATGTAAGGAACATCTTCCAAATTTACGATCGGAGGGTTTTTCAGAAAAGCCTCAGCGATCAGACTATGCAAGACTTTCGCATCTTGCTCAATATGGCCAACAAGACAGCATTCGATAATCATCTCAACAAAATCCTTGACTACCTAAAGGCTAATGGCGAGACAGAATTTCTGGACTATTTTAAGGTATTGCTTAAGGAAAACATTAATTTTGTGATAGACCAATCATCTTCCACGTCAAGACGAGTGGGCAGCGTGGAGCAGAACTAAAGCGCCCTTCTCTACATCTATGGCCAGCGAATCGTGGCATCGAAGACTAAAGAGCGATTATGTCTATTCGAAGCGGCAGGGCAGGGCTGATGCATTAGTGCAAAAGTTGATTGCCTACCCGCCAAGATACCTGGCTCACCTGTGCGTCACCGACGCAAGGACCCGCAATCCCACAAAGCGAATGGAAGAGAACACGCGTCGGCATAAACGAGCAGCCGAATTCTACACAGCCGACTCCTGTGTGATTCTCGGCGAAGGCCACTGGGGCGTCAAGTCAAAAGATAGTCCTCAAATATACAACATCGTATATAGCGACGAATGCGACTGCAAGGTATACACTTCCCATATTCCCTAAGATCAATACATCTAGGAATTGAATGCTCACTGCTTGTCATGCGCCGCGTGCCCGTATCAATTCCTATGCGATTGTCTTAGCGCCGCCGTCAAGGGTGTTTCTTGCGTTCATATCCATACCTTACACATCCATGGTTGATTTGCTTACCTAAACAAAACAAACTCATTAGGATACCTTGGCAACTATAACAACGACCAGCTGGCTGATGACGTCGAGGGCGATACGTCGGCACAGGTAGAATCGCACACCGACCCAACAGCCTTCGACATCCCACCTCTACAAGCCACCCCTGAAAAAGATCGCAAGAGGCAAAAGATCCAGAAGCTGCGTAACGTAAGTTCAGCTGATCAGAAAATCACTACTTTATCAGAGCATTAATGCTTTATGGTATTCTGTTGGCGAATGTGACGATGAGGCGCTCATCGATCGTATGCAAAAAGAGCTTGACGAAAATTTGCGCTTGACAATGCCGTCTACTTCCCGTACAATTGCGCCTAGCCAGCAACAAATCGTCCCCATTCGCCAGGCCTCGAGGAATCACCAAATGCAAACGAAAGCGGCGAAAAGAAAGCTCAACCCCTAGTTATTATGCTTTTCCTTGTTGAAATTGTTGTTATACACTTTGTTTTCAATAAATATTTATTAAAACGAACAAAGAAATATGTTTTGCAAGCATCAGCCTTTGTTTTGGGCTTTGGGAGCCATTACGCGGCGTAAACCCAGGGCGGTGGGTTACGGTCATTGGGGCGCGCAATAGGAATCCTGCAGTTCAGGCGTTGTCAAATGCAGCGCCCGTTGAAAATCAGCTAAAGGTGCCCGAGATGCAACTGTTCAATTCCAACCAGGTGCCACGAAGGCTGTTTGTGGGACTGGTCAAGAACAGCGCATTCGTCGGTTCACAGGACACTGACCCATGGCGGTTCAATAACTTTGACTTGAAGAACATTCAAGTGCGTTTTGCAGGGCAAACGGTACCCACAAAAGCATGGAACCTCGACTGGGACAGGGAACACGGTGTTGGTTGGACCGAAAGTTACACGGCAATGTTGAACGGCACAGGTTTGGCGGCAGACAATCGGACTAATGGTATCGACATGGATACGTTTGCCGACAGCCGATGTGTGCACGTGTTTGAGCTACTACCTCAGGCAGACGGTGGCGTCGACAACTTTGATATGGCCATTTCGGGGCAGTGTTCGTTGGACCTGGAGTTTGGTACGGCGACACCTGCCGGTGGTCTCATGTGCGTCGTTCACGCCGAATTTATGAATAAAATGACAATTGACCACACACGGCAAGCCCAGACTTTGGCCATTTGAAAATGAACAACCGGCAGCTGAACCTTGTGCTTCGACACAATCGACACACACGTCCAAACCACATTGGTGTTTTTGCATCCGACACTTTGCCAAACTGGAAGCCACGCTGTGGTGGACTTGTCGTAAATTTAGACGAGTCCACTGGACCTGGTAGCCATTGGGTGGCAATTTTTGGTAAACGAGGTATCGGCTACTACTTTGACCCCCTGGGTCAGCAACCTAAAGGTAAAATAAAACTTTGGTTGGAAAAGACGTTTAGACGCGTCAGATACATCCCCGAACAACACCAAAAGTTTGGCACCAAAACGTGCGGTGCATTTGTCTTGGTCTTTTTACATCAAATGTCGTTGGGTTGTAAATTTTATGACTTTCACAAGTTTTTTCAAAGCATTGCCAATGACGACCACTTTGTGATAAGCTATGTATCGAAACATTTTCGTGTCAGCTTGCCTTTGGAGTGGGCATCTGCAAGGTAGAGCCTGAGCTTTTTTTCTCTGCTCCCTCGCATCTCTACAACTACGAAGCGTCTGCCGGAGGTTCTCATTCTTATCTTTGTCACGTTGCGGTACGGTCGTCAAATGGAGCTCTCTCAACAACCACAATTCGCCATGCCTCGTTCTTTGACGCACATGTGTGACCAGTGCCAGAGGAATTTCACGACACGCTCAAACCTCAATCGACATGTGCATCTCCACTGCCCTGGAAGGCGTAACTTTGCTGTGAGCTACTCCAACGAAGGTGTTCCTCCGGCTCCTGTGACTACCAGCAACCCTGTCAAAGACGAGAACAACCATCAGCAGCACGTCGAGAAGTCTTCAAGCGCCTCCGCCAACGAGTCAACCGAAACCAAATGCAAGCTTTTTCAATTGTTGTTTTTTCTTGATCCTGTTAATCGTGTTATATCCGCTGACTTCGATGCATTTAAAAATCCCTTATCTTAGTGTTGTGCCTGAATAAATATTTGAATGGAAAATTGTTGTTGTCTGAAAATGCACGATAAAAACACACACGGCATAAAAGCAAAAAATGTTACCGTTTTGACCTCCTCAGGGTCTGGACAGGCGTTGTGGATACCTAAAGTTGATATTTTTGTTGAGAATTGGGAAATCTTACCTTTTCGACATGTAGTGGATATCGAACCCAGGTTGTCTGTTTACAAATCGAAACACTTACCATCTGACCAACCGGCCAGACATTCACAAAAAGTTGTTGGCAGTTTTGTCTTGGCAAGGCGCATTTTGTCGGAACGGAACTCGGGCTTTGTAACGGGTGCAGGGACCCTGGGGTCCCAAAACCCTCCTCCCGACTTTCGGGAGCTCAAAACCCCTCCCTTTTGGGGATCCCAAAACCCCCTTTCCCTACGTTTGGGGGGACCTTTCCCAGTTGGGGTCCCAAACCGTTCGAAAACGGCTGGCGGGCGTCAGCTGTCGCTTGAGTCATCGCCTGTTTTGACGCGTACAAACACGTTTTGTGGTAGTATAAGAAATATGGCATGTAAAACAGAAATTGACTTGGTGGCATGTGTTTTTTGAAGGGGGGGTAAAAGCAACGATACTAGTAGTATCAGCCCTTTCTTTTCTATCCATTCGCCAGCCCTCGATTCCCTGTTTGATGACCCTCGGATAGAGTGAGCAAAAACACGCACAAATGGCCTTCATTTGCATGGGGGGGACGTATGCTGAAGTCAGACAAGGCCATGAGAAAGTCATATTTCCAAACTCTGGCCCTAAAAATTAACAGAAACTCAAAAATTTATATCGTAATACCCAAAAAATGCCTTTAAAGGGACAGTGACATCAACTAGAAAGCGGATCTTAAAGACACAGTGACACGAACCTTTAATATCTTTTGAAAGTTCTGATTTCCAGTGACCGCAAAAACTACGAAGACCAATTCGATGGCGTCGAATACGAGCAGGGAATCGAGATGGAGAAGGCGCAATTCGAGGAGTTGTACGACCTCTACTCCGAGCAGTTCAAGGACTTTATGAAGAGGTACATCTTGACAACCAGGGATTGAAAACGAAATATTAAGGTATGCTCGTGACTACGAATCTGGCGAAGAAACGATGGACCGCTTCAAGACGTATATGAAGAATATGGAGGAAGCTGAGAAGCTGAACCGTGAGGTAAACAATTTTGAGCTTTTTCTTCTTTCACAGCGCCTTTAAAAAATTGTATGGAAGTGAAAATTATGCAAATTTAGCGTAAATATGGTGGCGAATATGGAGAAAATGACATGGCTGATTGGACAGACGAGGAGTTCAAGAAGGTCAGTATTCTCTGGGTTTTTCTAGACGTTCAGGCGTTTTAGATCCTCCTCCCAGTAACCTTCTACAAGAAGCTCCGCAGCGAGGCGACGTTCATCCAGAAGAACCCACCCCAGATGGAGCAGGCCGCCGCGCTGCCCGACCACTTGGACTGGAGGGAGAAAAATGGTGTCTCACCGGTTAAGGCTCAAGGTATGGCTTTCTCTTGACCTAGTGTTCCTAAAGGATCGCTGCTAGTTTTCCCTGAACCTCTGGATGAGGCCCGAACGCTTAATCTAATCAAAAGGTCAGCTTTTTAAGGAAAGTGCGGATCGTGCTGGGCTTTCGCTGCCACGGCTACTGTAGAATCGGCTTGGTTGATCAAGGACGGAAAATACCGTAATCTTTCGGAGCAGACACTTCTTGACTGTGACTTCTCCAACAATGCTTGTGACGGTGGAGATGAGGACAAGGCATTTAGGTGAGAGCGAGCGAGAGAGAGGGAGAGAGAGAGAGAGAGAGCGAGGGAGAGAGCGAGGGAGAGAGAAAGTGCGAGACAACAAACGATTTCAGGTTCATCCACCGCACCGGCCTCGCCTTCAACAAGGACCTGCCCTACGTCGCCCATCGTCAGAACAGCTGCGAGTTAGTCCACAAGGAGACGACCAAGATCAAGGTAAACAAAGCTGGACATGGTTTCGCTTACCTACTCTCTCTCTCTCTCTCTCTCTCTCTCTCTCTCTCTCTCTCTGTCATTCGAATCACACCTGCTCTAGATCGCCTACTTCCTCCACCAAGACGAGTACGCTATGCGCCAATGGATGGTTAACTTCGGGCCGGTCAACGTCGGTAAGTGGAAAATGGGAATCGAACTGCTTGAACGTGCCGTCCATCTACGGTCCGTCCTGTAGCCCTAAAACTACCTAATTTGTTGTTTTATTTTTCCAACAATTGTGCTTTTTCCAGGTATGTCCGTCACCCAGCCGATGCGCTCGTACAAGTGCAACACCACCGAGTGCGGCGTGTTCACCCCAGATCCGTGGGAGTGCAAGAACAAAGTATGTCTTAACGTACTCTATTCACGGGATTGGTTAGGTCATTGGTCTCCACGCTCTCCTGGCTGTGGGCTACGGTACCGACCCGGTGACGAAGGAGGACTACTGGATTATCAAGAACTCGTGGGGATCAGACTGGGGCGATCATGGCTTCATCAAGTTCAGGAGGTGAGTTGGGGAAAATTGGTCGTTAGATGATCTCAGAAATTTAGCAGTATCCTACAGTATCTGATTCATGAAAAAAATCATAGTGACGGTTACACTAGTTTTTTGACGTCTTGCATAAGCTTCCACGATCTGGCTTTAAAACAACTCGGAACAATAGAACCTATGCAATGATTATTAAATCCATCGACCAACCCGACTAGCCGGTCCCCTTAAATTCCGGAAAATCCGGAACAAATTTGCATCCGATTTTCAGAGGCCAAAACGCGTGCGGAATCGAGGACGAGCCGGTCGGAATCATGGCCTAAAATCCCGCTCTCAAATCTGAAGAAAGTGGTCTCCGGGTCTTATGATAGAAAATTGATGATAAATAGTTATATATTTCCTTTTATCGCATTTTTTGTTGTTTATTCAATCGTAATGCAATGCTCAAAAATTGGTCGATAGGTGAATTTTTGTACAAATACAGGCACGTTGAGCTGTGGCGGTGGAGGGGTAGAGCAACATATCCAAAAAACATAAGAATAAATACACGAAATGTTAAAGCGATTGGCGTTGATCAGCGGAATCAAACAAATAATAGTAATAGGCATTTAGATAATTAAAAAATCATAGAGAGTACAAACTACACCAGCTTGGCGGTAAATAAATGCGTAATACGTGGTGGTATTGGAGTCATGTGGATAATGTGAGGTGTAGATCATTGGAAGTGGGGGATGTAAATTTGCTGTTTTAAATTTTAAAGGTCTCGGAAAGTCGAAATCCATAAGATTTTTGATTTTAAAAGTAGAAAGTTAGTGTAAATTAATTTTTAAAGGGTTGAGGAAGACAAAATATACTAGATTTCTGGTTAGCATCCTAAATTTCCCTTTGAAGGGCCATCAGACACTTGAATACGGTTGCACGCATAAAAAAGGGTGGCGCGGGGACTTTGGCTTTTAAAGGACTAGTGAAGTCAAAATCTATGAGATTTTTCTCTTGCCAATACCTTTAAGAGATGGAACTCAAATATGCTTGTCATAAGAAACATTGTTCTCGCGGTAGATTTCCCGAACGGGCTCGTATTGCCTGGGGGAAAGTTGCGGGCTCTGAGCTTCGCCATTCCAGCCGGGACCCGAATTTCCGAACGACCTCCTGCCGCCGCTGAACGGCCGATCAGCAACGACACCGATTCCGACGAGTTGGGGCTTGGGCTGAAAAGTTACTTTCCGAAGTACCATAGCTTGATTGCAATTTGTGGCTGAATATGGATGAATTCCGCGATACGCGTAATTCTACAATTAAGTTATTTTCGTAGCTTACCTGTTCCTCCAAACTCTCCTTGCTCATATGGGTGCTCGCCGTCTCTTCACTGTCAAACGACCCCTGATCCTCGGACTTTTGCGCATTTCGATCACCCTAAAAGCGATCTTTCTAGTAATGCTGAACTCCTATACCCGATAAATCGTGTGATGCTCCTCGTTATAATATTCCAATCGTTCCCGGGTGATCTCGGGTCGTGTCTGCTGCTTCTTGACAGACGCCGGCAGGATGGAGTCGATTTGGGAAAAGTCGAGGTATTCCTAAAAAAATTTAAGGTATAACTTCACATAGCTAGTATTTATTTAAAAGAATTAAAATCTGAGTTATAGCGTCCCGTTAAAAAAGATACCTTATGAGCTACTCTCGGGCTGTCTTCAGTGCCATAGAACGATTTCTGGAAGCCTTGGGGTCGCTTCCGGTCGAACATTGGTACTAAAAAACTTTTTGTATCGTAATTTTTTAGGTATCATTCGCTTAATCTGTTGTTTCAGGTGTTCAAAAAAGACTGGCAAGAATTTTTGGCCCGGAATTGTCCATAGATTTCGCGGTAGACGCGACACGCAACGTACGAGCGGCCGCTGCAAAGAGGACGTCATCTATTACGCGTGGAAAAGCGGGTGCGTTGCGTGCTAGCGGCAAAATAAATTAATAGATGGTCCGTATCAGGAAAAAATCTATAGTCCTGCCATGCAAATCACTTCCAAGCCACTTATTGACTGCCGATCGCCTAGAAATTCCGTCTAGATTCCCCTTCCGTCTTCCTGATTAATCAAACCCCCCGGCAAAACCCAGAACCCGGCTGCAACCCTTTTTTAGCCTTGATGGACACGTTCCAACCGGGACCCACCGGCCATCCGGGACCGTTAAGGAGCGCAGCGGTCAAATATTTGTGTTTGTACGCAATCCCCACCCGGGGGACGGCCTCCATGAGCTGGCAATTCGGAAGGCGCGACAAAGCGCACAGACGGGGACAGCGAAGACAGAAAAACAGACAGGCTCGCACTTCCTGGGTGCTGATGGATTGGGTGTTATCCGGGGCCAGACAAGCCGCAAATCATTGCAATTATGTACATTTCCTGGTTTCGTGGAGTTCTCTGACTAATATTAGCGGTGGCGCCAAATTAGGAGGATCGCGATGGGTGACGATTACGGGAAAAGTGATCAACTGTTTTTCTGGGGGTAGATTGTGAGAGAGCGAGATAGAGAAAAATGAGAGAGCGTGCGAGAGAGAGAAATATAGGTAGCGGACGATACAAAGTGGGATGGTCCATGACGAGAGAGTGAATCAAGAGAGGAAGAGAGCCACTGAGCGAGAAGCGAGAGAGTGCAAAAGCGTGAGAGTGTGAAATCGAGAGAGGTTGAAAGTGCAAGAGTGATAGACAAAGTCAGACACGCAAGAAAGACAGAAAGACAGATAGCGAGGGCGACACAAAAAGAGAGAGAGAGAGAGAGAGAGAGAGATGAAGAGTGAGAGCGAGAGAGTGAGAGGCAAAGCGAGAGTGAGAGGAAGAATACTGAGAGAGAGCGAAAGAGATAGAGAGAGCGAGAGAGAGATGAGAGAGAGAGAGAGAGATATATCAGGTGATGGTATAAGGGGACTATCACGTAAAAAGCATTAATAGACGATTGCATCTTTAGGGTTTTTTGCTCCCTAGCTTTGTAAAATTTTTCGTATCTTTGGGGGCGTCGTTTTAGAAAGTCCTTGACCTCATCATCGATAATCTAGGATTTTAAGATCACCCCCAACCCAAAGACTTTTCATTCTTCTCTCGCTCAACTATTGCCCAAAAAAATCCAGACGTTCAAGCCAAAGATCACCCCTGAAAACGTACATTTTCTGAGCGTATCCCCCGCAAAGCTGCCTCCACTGTTCTTCTTGTCAATCGAGTTGTTGGAGATGGCATAAATTGGGGACGAGATTCGCGGGTAGACACCTAAAAACCCCTTGCATTTACAATTGGATTTCCTTCTTTTTCACACGGACCCCGTAACGGATGGGGATCATAAAAACGGGGTCGAGCTCCCGATCGGAGTGCTAGCCGGCTACTCTAGTGGTGTTCGGTAAACAACACGATTGTCCCGGAAATCGGGGTCATGGCTATGGATAGATCGGAGAACATGGCGTTTTTGATGCGTTCCGAGAAACTAGCTCGAACTCCAGAGTCTTAAAATTTTGGCAAGCAGCCAGATGCGGCCCGATAAAGCCGCTGTATCCTGCGCCAATGACACGCAAAACTGAGAAAGGATTTTTTGAAAAACTCACGTGATTTTGCCCGTTCCGGTCTCCTTTTCTGAAAAGCTGGGCTGTTCCGGAATAAGCAGTAGCACAGGAATATCAACAGGGCCAACGAAAAAAGGCCGGCGACCGCGGCCACAATTACCACCACGTAGTCCTGCATCTCACCGCCGTATCCGCATGGGGAAGTTGGTTTAGATACTGAAAATTTGAATGTGGTGAGAGAGAGAGAGAGAGAGAGAGAGAGAAAAAGCGAGAGAGCGAGAGAGAGAGGGAGAGGAGAGGGGGAATCCTAGAAAAAGTTCAGAATCTTCGAGGATAACGACGCATTAATGATCAGACCAACTTGTTGCGATAGGGCGAGAGAAATGGAGGAAAGAGAGCAAGAGAGAAATAGAAAGAGAGGGAGAGAGAAAGAGAGAGAGAGAGAGAGACAGAGAGAGAGAGTGCGCGAGAGAAAGAGGGAAACAGAGGCCCGGAGTAGACAGGAACGACCTTTGAAACCTTAAGGATGGGTAAGCGCGCGAGGGACAAAGAGTTAAAAAAGATTCAAAAAAGAGCAAGATAAACAAAATAAACAAAAAATCAATAATAAACAAAAAACCAAAAGTTTTAAGTTTTTGGGCTTCGTTTGCTGAATCATAACCCACAATACAGCCGTTCGGCGCATAAATATAGCTTCTCCTCAGGAAACGACCTTTGAAGCTGCCGCTCAAAGTTCTAGGTTCCAAGGCACATCGTTAACAAAGACAAAGATCTGAAGTGCTTGTTTCAGGAGGGGTGACACCCCGACCCGGCCTATCCAAACAATCCCCCTATCGTTTTCATAAAGACCCGGTTTACCCGAAAGCAAAGAATCAGGCTTGGCGGGGGGGGTTGAAGTGCATTGACAGGCTGGATGGAGATGGCATACACACACGCGATGCGGCCACAAAACAAAAGGCAGAATGCAACGAGAAGGGTTCGGGGGCTTCTTGATTTCTTGACGAGAAGCTGAAGGAAGAACCCGTCCGCCGAGTCTCGACTCGACTCCATGGCAAATACCCCCAAGGCGCCGAGCTAATGGCTTCTTATTGTCGCGCCTCCGGGAATGTTGGGTTTTTGTGGGGGTAGATACTTTGACATGGGGGATGGATGTGAAGTGCTAATCGTCGAGCAGATCTTCGGGGATAACAGTCGGTAGCTGTTCGTGGGAAAACTACTACGAGACAATACGCCGAGGCCTACAAATTTAGGAACGGCTTTCCTGGCGCGTAAAAGTTTTATAGCGTAATCAGAAATTCAGAGATGACTAAAAAATCGGGTAAATTAGCTTGGTTTTGGTCTTTTGCTTCAGCAGTATTTTTTTTTCTGATCCACACCTTTTTTTAAGACCCAAGAACCTAGAAAACTTTTAATTTATTCGCGGTAAAATTTTCAGTACTTTTGACATTTTGTGAATAATTCCGTTTTCTGGATTTTGTAACCCCGGAAGACCTAATTATGGATAAGTTTTTCGGCAACAACAGAGGGAGAAAGAGAAAGAGCGAGAGAGATATAGAGAGAGAGATAGAGAGAGAGATAGAAGGAAAGAAGGAGAGAGGGAACCAGGGCTAGAACAAGCGTCGAAAATTATGGGTGGTACGAATTCCAGCCATAATGCCGACAGCCAAAATTCCGACAGTACAGTCTCGACAGTCAAAATCTTGAAATCGGCATTTGCGCTAGTTTGAATGCAGTTATTTCGGGATTTTCGCTGTTAAAATTATGGCTGTCGGGATTATCGGGTTTTCCCCGTCCAAGACACCGTGAGTATCAAAAATCGGAACTCAGAATAGAGGAAGTACGGAAGTCGATGCAGCAATAAAATATCCAATTCCCTGATGCCGTGCGCGCTGCGATTGACTGTCCAAACAATGACCTAATCGCCCACAAGGGAGGGCGTCAGTGGCGTGAAGTGAGGGTCCGATCCGGCGGCGCGTTGGGCGTCAAGAAGCCTCCCGCGCGCGCCAAACGGATTGCATGGACCGGATGGTATGGGTGTTGGGACTAGGGACGGAGGGACGGATCGACGCCTCGGAAGCCCCGGAATCCGATCGGGGGGCTCCGATCGTTCGGGTAATCAAACGCGCGCGAAGCGGGAAAGGGATAGGGGAGGTTGCCGAACATTTGGACCCTCGAAGCTTTTTTAGTAGAGAAGACGGCGTTCCGGCAGCAATTGGAGCTAATTTTCTAAGGTGAGATCTGCCAGGAGTCGGGGCGCAATTTTGGAAGGGGGTGTGACGTACTTAAAGAGAACCTGTAGTTAAATTCGAATAATTTAATGATGCTGATGCGAAAAGGAGGGCGACAACGAAAGACAGAGAAAAAGAAAGAGAGAGACCGAGTAAGTGAGAGGCAGCTTGTCCAAAATAGAGAGAGATAGAAAAACAGCTGGACAGCTAGATAGCGTGAGAATACATGTGCCACGACCGCACTCTCGCGTGAAAAGTGACTTTAAAGGTGATGGGACAGCCAAATATGTACTGGAGCTTTTTTTAAAACGCTGAGCCCGGTTGAATGAAAGAAACCGAATGCATACGGTAGCTCTGCTTCCGCTTTTCCTAGCTATTGCTGAGAGGCAGAAAATCCAAGAATCCAAGGATCCGATCCCACCCCGTATAGATGATAATTGCCTAGTGTGGGGCAAATTGACGACAAAAAGCGGTCATTTACGAGGCGAGAAGGGTGGGCGGCATTTCCTTGAATGGTCGTTTGGAGGCAGACAGAAAGACACCATAAACTCCCGTGGAAAACGATGATTGCCAAACGTGGAGAGAGAGAGACAGAGAGAGATAGAGAACGAGAAGATTTCGTAGGAAAACGGCTGGGTGGGTTTGAGTGGTCGTTTAAAGAGATTTTCAGGAGCGTGTAAACCTAGTTATTGGAATTTTTTTTTAAACCTGAATGGGAGAGAGAGAGTGAAAGAGAGAGAGAAAGCAACGAGATAGAGCAAGAAAGGGAGCGAAACAGACAAAATCTAAGATATATTTTTATAATTAAAGCCTTTTGCCTTTCTTATAGTTTTGAAAACCCTAACATGTCCAAAGCAACAAACACTATCGCGCACCTCAAGTCGACATACGCGAACGCAAAAACGGTCTAGACCACCGAGAAGCCCAAAGAAGTGACCCGATCGTAAATGAGAGCCGCGCGGAGTGGTGGGGGGACTCTTGCCCTAGCTAGCCATAGCCGTAGCACTCTGCTCCGAACCTTTTTCCATTTATGGCCTCGACTCTCGTGGAATGGGAATAGCCATAGGGCTGGCTGATTGTCTTTGCGTTTCTCACGCGTTTTGGAGCATAAAATGCTGATGGTTATTATCCTGGGCAAGCCAATTGAAAAATTAAGGAGGTAAGAAATAAAATAATAATAATATAGCGTTTCGATTAATGAAGATTAAATAAGTTTTTTCAATAAATATTTGTTTCTAATATCATAAAATCCTTCTAGGTTAAAAAAGAAAAAATGTGTATTGAATCGAATTCTCAGCACGTTTCCGGAAATCTGCCTTGAATATGAATAGCCCATTTTCACTTCCCATTGAAACGTATCGAACGGGTCAGTAAAATCAGCCCAACATGCTGCTCCGATTCTCTATATTCCTCATTTTTATTCTACTCCTCATTGTAAAAACGGATGCTCAAACTTGCGGAAAAAGTAAGGTTTCGAAAGCGAGAGAGCGAGAGAAAGAACAAGTGGGTGGGAGGGAGAGCGACAGAGAAAGAGCGTGGAAAATAACGATAATGTTGCAGGAAAGAAAGTCGTCCCTCAAATGATCAAATGGGCGAAAGAAGGCGATGCAGGTGAATGCATACATAGATGATCCTGTGAGGAAAAAATTGTGTATTTCAGACCCGCTATCGTTGGGCAAGATCTTAATGGGGAAGGGGCGTGAAGGGGAGCCGCTTGGAAATGGGAACGACGGCGGGAAACCTTGAATTTGGCCATATACGCATGGTTTGCTGGTCGGAATGAAGTTATCGTTGTTATAAAGCGTAAGAATGCAACCCTCATTCGTTAAACAACCTAAAATGAGAGAAAGTTATACTAGAATTAACAGAATTAACATGTCCACTTTATTAATTCACTTATTATAATTCACGGAGCATTTTCGAATCTCATGCAAACTAAACATGCTCGAAAAACGATCCTGAAAGTCTAGAAGAACATATGGGCTCTAACAACAACATTGAAAAGAGCTTAACGTATCCGAGCCCAAGTCTACGCTACGTTCCTTTGTACGTCACTATCCAATGCGTAAATGCATAAAAATGAACAACAATTGACGGGAAAACATTCGGAACATTCTCGAGGGCATCCCTATTATCGCTATTATTAGGTTCCACCTTATGCCCATCCATGCATAAGGAAACGCCCGAGACGCAAGGCGAAAGGAAGATGGTGGCAAAAAGCCATTCTATTTTCTGTCTGTTTTTGTGGTGCCACATTCAGCGCTGAAGGAGGGGGGATTGGCGGATCATAGGCGTGAAAGTAACAGTCAGTTGGGGTGGAAGAAGATGGCACACAGCTTCAACCGCCGCTCCTGGCATGAGTCGGTCTCTATCTCCGTCTCTCTCTCTCACTCTCTCTCTCTCTGACTCGCGCTCTCTCAATCTACCCACATCCACATCCCCGACCACAACAATGCCCATAATCTACCACCACCACCAGGGTCTGAGGCTGAGTCGGGCCGGGATGTGGCTCAAATCCGGTGCCCTTTTTTGAGCTTGAACATCTGGTGTGAGAGTGATGGAAACTTCAAATGAAAATGTACGCCTAAATGTTTTAATAGCTTTAGAACCTAACAAGAGTTTGACTACTGCTGATTTCCCGCCTAAGTTTGTAGAACATGGGTCAAAATCGTTGCAAAACTACGGATAATAAAACCGGAATACCTATCGAAAAGTGATAAACACCTTGGAATACACAACCTTGAACTGTACCGATGATAAAAAGTCTGGCGATAACATTATGTACCACTCCAGCCCAACCAGGGATAAAAACCGTGACTCAAGTTGGGTGGTAGGGGGTGACACACCTCGAGTTCCGGCGATGTTCATATCCGATTAGGGACTTTTGAATAGAGAGAGAGAGAGAGAGAGAGAGAGAGAGAGCGAGTAAGAGAGCGAGTTAGAGAGGGATAGAAAGAGGCAGGAAGCGGGAGAGAGAGAGAGAGAGAGAGAGAGAGAGAGAGAGGCGAAAGAAAGATAACGATGGGGATAAATAGAGAGAGCAAGAGAGCTATAAATATAGAGATAATCAGAAAATAGTCGAAAACATTTCCAAAACCATAAACAATAGTGCTTAGGTATCGCTATCCCAAAAACATTTCGATACCGCCTCAAAAATCCCCAGCTGATACCCGTTGCCAGAATGGGATTGGCAAGTGGGGTGGAACAATCGAGAAGGGGTCAAAAAAGCAGTTGTCTTGGTTGCCACAGTTTCTCAAAAAGTTTCTTGATGCCCAGGCCGGATTCGCCCGATTTCCTGCCCCGTCAAAATGGTTTTTGGGCACCGGGAGGCTGCTGGAATTCAAGCCGACCCAAAAAGTGTTTTTCTTTCCGGGGGTCGCCCCCTGTAAAGATGGGTTGAAGATTGATGGGCGGTGCGGGGCAGATTGTGCGTGGCATCAAAATGGGCAGCAAGGTCAAAGGGTGGGTGATATCAAAAGGGGGGGGATGGAATTGAAGAGAGAACAAGGGCACATCTGCTTCTCCGGTTACTTCGGTACCGCGTGCCCAACTTGTTCCGGGGCAGAAAACCGGAAGTGGTGGGTTCACTTTTTGGCCAGGAATTAAATTACGAATTGCTGAAATGAATATCCTAATATTGATGCCGGGCGAGTGAGGTAGAAAAAGAGAGAGGGAGCGAGTGTGGTAGAGAGAAAGAGAGAGCGAGAGATTGAGAAAGAGAGAAGAAAGTGAGAGAAAAAAGAGAGACAGTGAGAGACACAGAGAGAGAGGGTACCGGAAGTACCCGTTAGGATAGAGTGGGGAACGTATGCGAGAGCGCGGGAGAGCAAAAGAGAGAACGATAGATCGTCAAAAAACGGTTCTACAGCAAAAATAGAATCTCTAAAAATACGAAAAGCTGTACCTGAAGGCGAGATTTCCTATCTAATCATCTCCAAAGATTTACGAGGCCTTTGACTCAATATGGGAGCGCCAAATAGCAAAAAGGGGCAGTGGAATCGGCGTAGCCGGTGATTCAACAATGGCCAGCTGATAACGAGGCCGGCTGGCTGCCCATAGCGGGAAAGCCAAATAAATGCAAAGCCCGACAAAAAAGGACAATATTGCGGTTTTGCAGCGTGGGATAACATGTTTTTGATGGGGGTTAAAAGCGTCCGGTCTGCAGATCGCCAAAATCGAATTAGCTGTTTGAAAACTGCTTTTTTTTAGTGGAAAATGTCATAAAGACAGCTAGAAATCAGCTGTCGCGCTCCATCTAAAATCCAAAAATCTCTGATGTGAATCCGAGATCAATGACCGCCACGAGCCATAAACTCGCGGAAATCGGGATATCACCCGAGGCGCCCTGAAAAAAGAGCGGATCCGATAGCCGGCACAAGTGTCGCGGGCAAAAATGATAATCGGGTTTTTGTGGCGAGTGCCGATGGAAAAAGCGCGAAAATTATTGGAGCGGGAGGTGTCGGTCTGGAGGGCGAGCTCGAGGCGGCACCGCGAGTGATTTATGAGAGAGGGGGAACGGAGAAGAAGCCGACGGCAATGCCATGTGGAATCTGTTAAAGGGGTGGGCGAGTTGAGGAAATTCACATTTTCGAGGGGAGTTGAGACTCACACGTCAAGTCGCTGGAAAGATAGAATGCTTGTATCGGAGCCTGAGAAGTTAGGATACGTGAAGTAAAATGAGCTTAAGGGGAGAGAAAGCTAGAGCGAGAGAGAGAGAGAGAAAGCGAGAGAAATTTACAGAGAGAGCGAGCAAGAGAGAGTGCGTGGGAGAGAGAGACAGAGAGAGCGAGTGAATTTGGTCCGATTACGAACGAATTTTCTAAATAAAAAGGCGCCGAGTAGCTGCTCAAGCTCGAACTCGCTCGGATCTCTCTCACTCCCATTCTCTCTTTCCCACTATCTCTCTCGCTCTCTTGCCTTAAATATACCACGCATGTAAGATACAGAAAGAATCATGGAACAAAATCCAACATGGACATACAGAAAACCAACCAAATCTCACAAAAACTCGCGAAAGGTCCTTACTTTCCCCCGACTCCTTTGAATACGCCATTATTCCACTTCAAAGAGTAGCGATACTCTAGGATGCAACTCGCTGAATAGACTCAAAATGGTAGGCCGGACACGAGAGAGAGGGAGAGAGATAGAGAGGGAGAGAGAGAGAGAGAGAGAGAGAGAGAGAGGGAGAGAGAGAGAAAGACCGAGCGCAAGTGAGCGAAACTATATATACAAAAATCTGGTGAATGGGCCATATGCATCAAGTGAAAGAGAGAGGGAGATTGGTCGAGCAGAGCCGATAATGCAAATACGATCGGCTCCCGCTTGAGGGTTCTCCCTCCCGATTTGAATGGGACGAATGGATGGGGGATTCGGGAGAGGTTGACGGTTCGCATATTGGGACCGAAGCCGCTGCCCCCCCGATCGGAGACAAATATTTCACCCGTTTCCCATCCGGGGGCGCGATCCGCAGGAATTCCGCTTCCGGATTTCAGACACCCGGGATTTTGGGGCGAGTGAGGGTGGATTCGGCAAATTTGACGGGTATTCAGGAATTGAATTACCGCTGGAACTGTCCCTTGAAATATTACGCTAGGTATTGGCAAACTTTATCACGTACTTTTTGAAATATATAGCGTAAGGTATGAAGTTCTGCACATATTGTTATCTTCTACACCAAGCTTTATTGATCTTATTTATGCGGATTAAAAAATCTTGCTTGACCGAGGTAGATTTTCTAATACATGAATTCATAGAACTAATAGAAAATGATCAAATTTCAAAATTAAACATGATGATTTTTTCAAATAAAATTGACATACAAAATTAGAGTGAACATCACATTTAAATCAGTTATTTTCTAAAATTTTCAATTATGTAGTAGCGAGCTGTATAATCATTCGTCAGAACGGCCATTTTCAAGAAGAAAAGACAAAACGATGAATCAGCAACCATAATTAAACCCCTTTTTTCGCAGTAAACCGTTCCGGTCCCAGCTGCATTCTAGTCAATAATTCATATACTTGCCAAACCTTGCCAAACCCAAAGATATTTTTATCGTGTGACGCCGACGCTGCAATGCATTTCCAAGTGCAAGGGTTGCGGTGTATGCATTTTTGGGTGATGATGTTCTTCAGGAACGGGTTTTTCTGGAGTCTGTCAATGATTCTAGGGAAAGGCTAAACAAAAGATTTCGAGCAGTCGCCTGATGAATCACTAATGAGATCAAAATTGTTTGGCGATTGCGCAGGACGATAGTTCATCGACAAATTTTCTCTGCTAGTAACGTCATATTTCCTAGGAAAGTCAGATAAAGCGAAAGAGAGAGATAGCGAAAGAATAAAAGAGTGAGAAAGTGAGAGCGAAAGCGAGAGGAAAAAAAAGAAAGCGTGCAAGATTTTAAAAAATGGTTCCGGTTCGGGAATTCAGGGCTTAAAAGTGGTATTAGAACTCAAATATTTCCATTTTTCACCTATTTTCAGCATTTGCCTGTATCGTATCGTTGTGGTGTAGTTTTTGCAGTTTGATGTTTGGGCTTTGGGAGCGGTGGGGCACCATGCATTAAGGATACCTTTCGTCAGATCTGCCTCATCTCACTTCCTCAGGCCAATGCCATTTCAGCGAATTTCCAGTTCCGTGATTTCATGATGATAGCTCACTTATGAACTGAAAAACCGAAGAACCCCGCAGTGAGGGAGAGAGAGAGAGAGAGAGAGAGAGAGGGAGGGAGAGAGTGAGAGAGAGAAGAATGGACATTTTCCACCATTCACCTCTCCCACACCACAATGGGACAAAATCGAAGGGAAACGAGGAACTGACAAAATGCATGCACATGCTGGTGGTTGTCAACCCATGCCCTCATCATATACCTAGGGAAAACGGTGGGGAGCTTGGGAAATTTGTGAAAAAGTGGAGCGCAAAAGGGGCTCGGGCGGGCTTCGGAGGCTCCGAATCGGAGTTGTGCTGAAAAGTGTACATTTGGCAACCTATCACATCAGCAGTACGATGTTCTCGAGTGTAAAGCCTATCAGGGGTTGGAGTGGAGTTCAAGTGAACAACGTATTTTGTGATTTTACTAAGTTTCTGCTTTGCGCTTTGCGTTTCTTTTAGTCGTGTTTTGCTTTAAGTTACAACCAGCATGTAGCACGCTAAAAGATTCGCAAAAAATGTTGAGCAAACCTGATTATTTAAGGAATTCGTAAATTTCCATTTACAGCGACCAAATTTTTTTTATTTTTTGTTAGTTTCTGTTTCCTTGTTGTCTATTATCGAATTTTATGGGTTACCGATAAACAGCTTATTTTAACGAGGTGCCGACACATTATTAATAACGGGCGCGAGGGGTATAAAAGCAGCTTTTTCTCGAAATTTCAATGGACCATGAGATTCCTGATCTTCTTTTTCCTGGCTTTTGCCCTGGTTTTCGGTGGAGCCACCACCAATAAACCATCCGTTGGCCTACCAGATGCTCTGATTGAGGTTATTTATTGCCATATTGACAAAAAATCAGATAAAAATAATGGAACGTTTTTTATGACATTTTCAGAAACTGCGTCAAATCGACCTGTCCAAGATTTCGTTGGATGATCTCAAGGCCGCCGTAATGAAAAATTTCTCGGTTCCGGTACGTTGCATTTTTCAAATGGTTAATTTTTACTATTTACACGTTTTTAGGTCCCAGCTACTACTGCTAAAAGCGCCGCTACAAAGCTAAAGCCAATAGCCAAGGCCTAAAATAAAGCTGATAAAAAGTTTATCATCGAAAAAATCCGAATTTACATATTTGAATGTTATATTTTGCAATTTAATGGATTTCATGCATCCCAAAACTTTTTATGGAATACTCTTAAATTTATAGAAAAGGTTCTGTTAATCAATACTCTCAAAAACTGAAAATTAAAATAAAACGCGACGAATTACGTGAATACATAATTTGCGTACCTCGAAATCTGTATTTTTTTTCAATATAATGCGATTTTGGTAAGGTAAGACCTTCATAAAATTTAGACAATTTATCGAATACTCTAGAAAACGTAAAAAAACGAAAAGTCCGGATACAACGAATTACAAAGATACGCTTACAAGTGTCATCTCTGAGGATCGGGGTTGGGAGTGAGGGGGAATGGGGGTCAGAGGCACGGGATCGGCAGACGGAAAACAGCCATAAATGCTAGTAGCTACAACGACGAGCAGCGCAGTGGGATCTGCTGGCTATAGCAATGTAACGGAATTAGGAAGATCCTAATAACGGAAAGCGAAGACGGCAACGACAGAGGCGAAGGCGGCAAGGACGGAGGCAGATGTGCCAGCGTTGCAGCCGTCTTTCTGAAAATTGGGATTTGAAAGGGATTGGCAAGATATGTTTTGGGTTCTGGACTGCTAGCGGGGCAACCACGATATTTATAGTTTTTAGCAGTTTTTAATTGATAGAAAGTTATAAAATTATTTTAAACGCTTTGGAAAAGGAAAATTGAACTTTTTTGGGGCCATTTTTCAGAGATTAAGTCAAAAAATGTTTATAATTTTTTATATTGTTTTCACATCAAAAAAATTATCAAGAATCCTTGAAGAAGCCTCTATTTTGTTCCATATTTCTGCGAAAAATTTGGTTTTGCCGCGCTAGAAATCCTCCACCCCGCTAAGAGTGCAGAACCTAGAAAACCGAAATATTAAGTCTAGGTATCTGACGGCCATTAACGACCATTACTATAGAGTTCTTGTAATATTTAATACATATAAATCTATTCGTTGAAAACTAACGTTATTGCACTGGTAGAAGTAAAGCTGGATGCGGTTGTTGCCCGTCTTCTTCAACCCGTCGACCTCCTCGCCCGAGTAGGCGCATTCCCTGATCGTCTGCTTCTTATCCTCGACGTACTACAACCGCGGATTTAAATATATTACAATATAGTTAAAATTTCGCTTTTTGAAGCCGTTAAATTCTACAAACCTGCTCGATCTTGCGGCACCCGATGGCGTTCTTGTTAGCGAAAGGGCCGTCAGCCAGCTTGCCGCAAGGCTAAATTTTTAGATTGAAAAGGCAGAATTTTTTTAGATAGCATCGTTTTTATATACATAATAATGTTAAACCATTTCGCAGCATACTGAAATACTTCGCAAAATGCCGATGATTGCCTTACCTTTTTTCCACTTGGCCAGATCAGTCACCTCCGTCGAGTCGCACACCTCCTCGCCGTTGGCACCGGTATTGCACTGGTAGCAGGAGAGGGCCCTGAAAATGGAGAAATACGGATTGATCAAAACGAATTATTGGTATGAATGCCCTGAATCGATAATTTAAGGCGTAATTCAGAAAATTCTAAAAAAAATTCGAATTTCACAGATTTTTTTTGGAGCAAAATGTATGTTCTTAGAAGGTTGCACAAGGGCGTCACAATGCCCAAAAATAATAATGATTTTCAGCCATGTTTAAAGTTAAAATAGATCAAACACTCACCAAGCCGCGGCGACGACCGTCGAGAGCAATACGATAGTTCTGAACTGCATCTGAAAGCGGGGAGGTGTAATCGTTAAAACCAGAAGAACGCAAAAATCAAGGAGCAGAATCAAAAATCGAAAGGAGCAGGGTCACACGGTTTTGAAAATGTCCCCGGATGTGATGCCATTTGTGTGTGCAGACGACTGGTCATTTTTTGATCGCGCCAAGAGGCCAGCCAGCCAGCCGGCTGCGGGGGATCAAGGGCGTTAGGCCGGAAAATCGACCTCCGAACCCTCGGTTGAGTGGCAATTTGCCTGGCGAAAAAAATTGGGCGGAACGGAAAATTCAGTATGAGGAATAATCTTCATCAAAGTATCCCGAGAGCTTGAAAAATAACTCGAAGACCAATTGTTCAAAGCTGATTATTTGTCGAAAGTAGAGTTTTGAAAATGCCTAAAACAGCTTTTTCAAAAACAAAAATATCAAAAAATCTACAAAACGAGATTCAATTATCAATAAATTTTTTGAGTAAGCCAACAAAAATTCTTGTTAAAAAATCTAACCCTAATCATCATTTGTTAAAATATATCGAGCTTGATAAGGGAAATAAAATAATTTTGCTTTACTGGATCCCGAATCGGAATTAAGGCAAATATGGCACGTAAGCTACACAAAAAAAAACACGACAAGCAGAAGCAAGCCTTAAAGGCCTTAGAAAAATTTTGGCAAGTCCGATGCTTGAAAACGGGCAATAGACTCGAGGGCCAGGAATCGATCGGATCATATTTCGTCTTAAGTTAGCAGGTGTCTAGGTTAGTGTTGAGTTTAACATTTCTGGGGTACCTCAAACCTTAAAAACGCTTTTTTCCTATCGAGGAGTAGCGCCATAAAAATTGAGACAAGCTCCAAAAAGCCCTTAGAAAAAATGGCCCTGGCCCTGAAAAAAGGGCCATTCTCCTGCAGACACCCAATAATGGGTGAAGGTGTTGGAAAGTGGTGTTGGCCAGGGTGGGCCTGGATGCTTCCTTCCCAATGGAAGGAAGGAGATCGATAGTCTGGACCTCTAGCCGGTGTATGAAAAGAGAGGGAAACAAGGGCCCTGGGAAAGGCAGACTAGTCGGGGCAAAAGCTCCGCTCCGCCCTCCGACCGCTCGGGGGTTAGAGCCAGTCACCCTTATCCGGCCGCCGCATCTCTAATAAATATTTGGGCACTTGGGGCGCTTCCGGACTCGGGGCAAATGCTGTCCCGATGGTTTAGAAGACTGGGAAATTTTTTTGGGAAGAATGTTGCCTGATTAGATGATTTTGACGCTCGAAAATTGGTTAAAAACCCGTCAAGAAATATTTGGGCACTCTGGATGGTTTCCATATATAGAGAAATGTTGATCGATTGATCTGAAATTTTTTTAAAATTTCGGATAAAAAATGAGAATTTTCTGATCAGATAGAATGAAGAACTATGAGCAATAAAGTCGGCAATTTATTGTAATTAAATAGCCGCCAAAAAATTAAATTCCAAATTTTCCTAATTTTTAATTTAGGATTGTTATATGGAGTAGAATATCGCCTTAAAAAACTGCCAGAAACCGTCAAGATTTCAGAAAAATCCGTGTGTTTCACTAGAGGCATTCCCCCTCTCTATCGCTCTCTCGGTCTTTGGTCTCTCTTTCTCTCGTCTCTCTCTTGGTATGTTGATTTTCTACATTTTTCAAAGCCCGCGCAAAGAAAACTTTTTTATTCTCAAGACGCCAAAGCCGATTGCTTTTTTACCGGGAAAACGTCAAGAGATTTTTGTAAAAAAATTGCAACAAGAATTTTCGTTACCGAAGAATTTTCATAAGGGTATAAATCGCTCAAAAAGCAATACGAAGCCAAACAATGTCTAACGAAGTTCGCAAGAAATTCCAACAACCAGACACCTGGACGCCAAGTGCCAGAATTGAGCCGATCGGTCGTTCGGTGATAAAATTGTTGTGTCGGTGGCGGGGGCCGATTCGGTGGGGGAGCCGTGAGAAAGCCGGTGGTCAATGTAAAGCCTGCAGCCCGGTGGAGGGCAAGAAATTTTTTGGTAGGCAGTGGAAGCAGAATTGAGAGTGCCCACCGACGGGGGGCAGATCGGAAAAGCAAATAGGGTGAGCAAAATTGACCTAGACGCGACGGGGCTTCACTGGAAAACCGAGCATTACTGACGCTCCTCTGCAAATAGCGGCTAAGAAATTGGCGCAAGCAACATAGTTGCGCTTTAAATAATTAGGAAAAGTTTGAGTCTGAAGGTGTACGATGCGAGCCGCTTTTCGGCGCTGGGGACAGCGGTCCAATCGCTTAGGAAAAGCTTAGAAGATTTACTAATTTGAGAAAAGTACATTTTTAGAGAGAGAGAGAGAGAGAGGGAGAGAGAGAGAGAGAGTAAGAGAGAGAAAGAGAGAGACATCGCGAGATAGACAGAGCGAGATAGAGAGAGGGAAACAGATAGAGAGAGAGAGAGAGAGAGAGAGAGAGAGAGAGATGGACCCAATGAGTTAGAGAGAGTGAGAGAGAGCGAAAGAGAGAGCGCTTGAGAGAGAGTGAGAGAGCCAGAGAGAACGCGATCCAAATTGACTAGGCCTGGTCGTGGCGCTTTTGCAAGTTTTATAAACAACTTTTTCACTCCACCCGCGACCGTTAACTTCCGCTCCGTTCCACCCTCAACTTTTTGAGCGGCTGCCAAATAGACCATAGTCAGTCTTTTCGTTTCCTGTCCTTGCCCTTCTTTTATATGAAGTGATCGCGCGAAAATGTGTGGCTGGCTGGGGAGAGGAACCGGTCGATAAATCCTTTCCTATCAGTTTTTGTTTTCAGAGTTCTGGGTATTTGCTATTCCGCGTAAATATCAGCTCATTTCTTGCGAATTTTCGTTCAAAGAATTTCGCTTTTTGCCTATTCCTCTCATTTTTGGGTCCGTTATTCGAAGTTTTTCGAAGAACGATTTTCTCCTTGAGATTTATATAAGTCATTTCCCAGTTTCAAATTCAATCAATGACTCGTGACTTCCTCCAAAAAATTCCCTAGCCGCGAATTTTCCAGGAATGCTTCTCCTCCTTCGAATATTGGTTTTTCTAGCCGGGACTGCGAGCGCCTGCTTTAGCGACAAAAATCATACTTGTCTAAACGTAAAGTTGATCCTATCCACATCTATACTATTTTTATTTGAAGATCTACAATAAATGCCCGTTTCCGGTGTATCCGGCTTTTACCGGAACTACCGTACCGGCGGACGGGGGCTTCCGGTTGGAGCCGTGGACCAGCAAGGTAGCTTTTCGGCAAATAATTCGGAGGCACTGAAGTTTAAACTTTTCAATAAAAACTCAGGAACTTCGTTAGCGCATTAAGCAGGCGTTTTTAGGTAGTACAAGTCCCCAACGGATGGCAGGGCAAAATTTGGTCTCGAATGCAGTGTGACGAGCGCATGTTTTGTGCGACCGGGGATTGCGGGACTGGTGTAAGCTTATACAGGGTGTCCCAAAAAAGCACCCCTCCGGCATTTTGCCGTATTGCATCCGATCGGTCCCAGAATTGGACCCGAGGTGTAACAGGCCCTAAATAACTACAATCCTGACTTATAGCTAGATTGCTACAGTAGTTTTCGAGTTATCGCCAAAATATTATTTTTTAAGCAATTCTCAACAGTTTTTTCGGCTATCTTTTTGGACTTTGAATCGATTTGCGTCGACTTCCGACTGCGAATCCCTAATTTCCCTTCATATAGGGGCGACTTTGCTTACAAAAATTGCTGAAATCACCGGTTATTTGATCAATTTTCTATCAGGAAAAAAATTCTAGGGGGAAAGAAGGCTTGCTGCTTGATTTTCACCTAATATTCGCAAGGTCGATTCCCACGAAGACCCTATGAAACACGCATATAAAGTTTATTTTTGTTGTATCTCGAAAACTACTTAGCGATCTGGCTATAACTCAGGATTGTGGTTATTGAGGGTATGATACACCTTTCGTCCAATTTTGTGACCGATCGGATGCAATACGGCAAAATGCCGGAGGGGTGCTTTTTTTGAGACACCCTGTATACGGGATCTAACGACCATTATTTAGAAATCCGAATGCGAAGGGAAGGATGGAAAGCCACCGTATACAATGGCTGAATTCAAGATGAATCCTGGGGGTAGCAATGGCCAGGATCGATACACGATCTCGCTGGCAAACGGATACAACGTGCATATGATTATTATTCCGATCGATGGGACGTTCCGGTTTACGAAAGGTTGGTGGATATTCAGGGTATAAAATTCCTATTAAGGACGCATGAATCCATTAATAAGAAAAAATTCAAGGAAGTTGATTGTTTCCCCAGGTAACTACGATTGCTCGATCGGCGGTGGTTGCGTAGATGACTTGATCAGTAACTGCCCAAATGAGCTGCAGGTTTTGTCGGTAAGTTCATATATTTTTTTTAATTAAAGTACCCTCAGGAAGGTCGATTGGTGGCTTGTAATTCACCCTGTCACGTCTTCAAATCGGATTTGCATTGCTGTAGGTAGGAGTTGCTCGATTTTCAAAGTATAGTATTTAGAGGAAAATACAACACATCATCAGCATGCCCGGTATCGGCTTACGGGGCTGTTTTTAAGGTATTGAACGTCTTTTTCTACGCCAATAAACACTTTTCGTTCGCCTTAACACCCAAAATCAATTCAGATGATGTGCCCGGCCAGCTACAGCTACCCTTTCGACATGAGCGCCCAGGCGTTCACGTGCCGGGGCAAGGAAAAACCGAGCGCCGCCTACACGGTGCAATTCTGTTGAGATGGAATGTGTCTGTAAATAGTTGACGAGCCAATAAATGGTGATTGAATTTATAAATGGTTATTTGGTCCAAAAAAATTGGGTTTATGAAGCCCGCATAGACCGCATAGATCGGTTGGGTTCCTGTCAAAAGATTACTCCGCCGTTTAACATTCGAAATTTTGCATATTTTTTATTTTTAATTTTTAGGGTTTATAGGCTTTTTCATCATTTTTGCACAAACAAAAACGATGCTTTCGCATTATCGGTGGGGGGGGAAGGGAACCTAAGCTTTTCTCTGAATCTAGAAATGTCTAATGTGCGTGTGTTAGTGTTTTAATCTTAATTTTAGTAAAGTTTAGCTATATTAAAAGTAGCTTTCCAGAGCTTGAAACCCATATTCGTTGATTCAGAGCAGGTGTATCTCTAACTGAAACCCTGGCTATGGGTGATAACGACACCTCGAATCGACCAAATTCGACAACAATCTATGAGGAAACTACCACCGAATATTGGGAATGCATTGAATATCCGACAGGCGAATATTTATATACCGACCCGGTTGGTGGGCGCTACGCCGGGAATTGGTTGCCTATACAAGCGGATAGAAATGTTGCCACCGACCCATACGTGGTTACGGCGCTCTTTATGGTATTGCCGAAAGAGATAAACATCAGCATATTTTCCTAGACCGGCCTTATTGGTCTTACCTTAACGCTGTGCTGCTTTCGCATAATCTATCATCGCAAAACGCTTCACCGCTCGATCAGGTGGTATCTGTTTTTCGACTGTTATTGTCGGTTCAACGAGGCGATTACTTTGTTTTATTTTTGTCATTGCGTGGCGACGTGGGTACTTTTTAGCAAGAAGTACACGCAGTGCAATTACACACATATGATGCGGTCCACCACGTAGCGCAACGCGTCACGTTTTTCAGTTGGTGGTGCGTCAACATGGAGAATGCCCCATTTCACGGCTTCTTCTTCAACACTATAATATCAAACTTACAAATGGCCATGCCGTACGCTAGCCCGATACTAGGGAATGCACTATCACTCAATAGGCATGAAAGTTTGATTCTTTGAAATGAGAGTAAATTCTGCAGAGTATCTGCCATCTTCTTCGGAGGCCGCTACTTTGCCAAACTCGAACACCTGGCCCTCCCACACGCATTGCTTTCTTTCCTGCTCCCGATAGCATTTTTCGGCTTTCAAATCGGAAATAGTACGTTGGAAAAATGATACTTAGAATGATATTTTAGTAATGAATCCTTATACCGGCTATTGGTGTTACGCCGGGTGGTACTTCAGTCCTCAAGCGTACAATATGATAAGTTTTGGCGCGTGGTTTGGCAACTTCAGCATAAGCCTATTAACTTCTGCCGACCGAGTGCTCTACGGTATCTTGGGAATCAATTTTTTGCTCGACGCGATGACGCTGTGGAGGGTGCGGCGTTTGGTAGGTCGTGATTTTTGTAGTTTTCAACAAGCCAAAATCGATAATCAGAACCGCTTTAGGCCCGAAAATCAGGAAAGAAAAAACGAGCCGACGTTCGACTATCAATGATGGTAGTAAATCTTGAACGATCGAAATTTCTAAAACGAAAATTAAGATGATATCCACCCAATTTGTCACCATCATATTCCTCTTCGCTCACTACCTAACAAACTTTGTCGAAGATCACGCGTCCATAAACACGCCGATCATGAACTTCATCATCTTAGTCCTGGTACCGTCGCTGGGGCGTCACGTTATAACGTAATTTTCGACTAAACACACATCAGTTTCGAATTGCAGACTTCTTGTCATCTGCTTTAATATAGAGACCGCGAAAAAGAAGATGTCGATGGTGACTGTGAGTGGAGCGGTGTCTTCTGGTCGACGTCGGAGTACAAAAACTACAGTGTTATAAATGCTATCGAGTTAACTCGCTTAGCGCGAATAAAACAATAAAACTTTCACTGTTTCAGGGTGTCCTTAAGTAAAATCGGTAACACTTTACTTTACCCCCCCCCCCCCCGCCACAGCCGAAAGTTCCCTAAGTTTGCCGTATTCTCGCTTATTTTGTCGGGATTCTTGCCAAACCATTCGATAGAGCGTCGAAAAATATACGAAGGGTTTTAATTTGAGCCTACAATAATGTGGAATAAAAAAGTTAGAACCAAAAACTGCCGGTTCGGGGCGGGGGGGTGGGGTAAGTAAAGTGTAGCGGTGAAATCGAGTGAAGTTTGGCCAAGGCAAAAACCAATTTGCCAGAAGACTACGGCTCTGCGTATCTCTCATGCTCTGAACCAAGCATCAACGAATTCATCAAAACCACCTGCTAACCGAACCCAAGCAGACAACAAGTCTTGTTTTCCCACGGCACAGCTCAATTGTATAGCTTTCTAGTCATTTTCTATGTTCTATCCGTCACACGACGAAGAGCTCTGGATATCCGCGGTGTTTACCTTTATCTGGTGCCTCGGAATGATCCCATTCGGCCTCACTGTCTACTTCCTCCTCCGCGGAAAGGCTCCGCTTGCGAAAGAATACAAAATTGCCCAATTGAACCTGCTGGTGAAGGCTTCGTCACAATTATGGTGCCAAGCTTCATCTTAGGTTGCTGCCGCACTGACCGACACCTTAAGCTCCACGCTGCATCCCATCTTCTACGCCCCGTATCCAGCGATGAAAGCCTCTGCGCTGCCACCAGAAGCAAACTTTGCGGTCCACGCGCTTGTGGTTAGTTGTTCGGGTAATGTTCTAAATAGTTGGCCGGGGGCAAATTTTGGGCCCTTGCCATAAATTTTTATTTTACATTTACCCGGGCTAAAATTGAAACTCTTAGTAGATTTTTTGACGCTCGATCCAATCGCGTCTTCAAAACATCGAAAAATAGCTAACATATCGGAAACTAAAGTTTTAACCCCATTTTCATAGGTAGTTTTAATCTTGCTATCACATTTTTGTATTGCATTATTTTGGGCTATAGTTAAACTCTTAGTATACATTTCGATGCTATGGGATCAAGGAAACCCGGAAAAACTAGCCAAAAATATATCGAAAACCCTCCTGCGTTTTGCCCCAGTAGGTTTTCACCCCCCGGCCAAACAGAATAGCACCGTTGATCACGGCGCTTTGCAGCGCCTTTAGCTCGTCTATGCGACGCCCGCGCTACACGTAGTCTGCTCGGTGCTGACCATCGGCCTGTTGAGAATGGCGCACACGTCCCAAGGGCACCGCCGGTTTCACAACGCGACCAAGGCAGCTGTTGTCGTGGCCTACGTTAGCATGCTACTTCTGGTGAACGCGTTTATTTGGACCTCCTGGTTCGAAGGAGCTGTGCTAAATGATCCCGCAGAGGTGAGTTCTTGATTCTTCCACTATATATCGATTCTTTTTAGAGGGCGTATCGTTAACAGCGGGCAAGGCAAACTTACCAGAGAGACAAGCCGGCCCAATTTAAGCAAAACAAATTCGTTGCAAATATAGTAATTTTCCAATGTTTTAATATATACGGGGTGTCCCAACAAAAGCACCCCTCCGGCATTTTGCCGTATTGCATCCGATCGGTCCGAAAATTGGACGAGAGGTGTGTATCAGACCCTAAATAACCACAATCCAGAGTTATAGCCCGCCAGCTACAGTAGTTTTCGAGATACAATAAAAATAAACTTTATAATGCGTTTTTCATGGGGTTTTCGTCGGAATCGACCTTTCCAATATTAAGTGAAAATAAAGCATGCACACACAAGCACGATGCAAATTGATGCAAAGTCCAAGAAGATAGCCAAAAAAACTGTTAAGAATAGCGTAAAAAATAGTATTTTCGCGATAACTCGAAAACTACTGTAAAGATCTGGCTAACAGTCAGGATTGTGGTTAGTTAGGGTCTGTTACGGCCCTGGTCCAATTTTGGGACCGATCGGCTGTAATACGGCGAAATGCCGGAGGGGTGGTTTTTTTGGGACACCCTGTATGTAGGAACTTTTTGCATATGACTATAAAAGTGTCAAAAAATCTTCATTTTTTTGGTAAAAATATCGTAAAAAATGACGAAGGCCGGTAAAACCTGTCAGGACTTGAAGACAACAGATGTTGGAGTTTGAAGGGGCACCCGGAAGTTCCTAAAAAACGAGAAATTTTTTTCTTTGATGAATAGGATCTGCCAAAGCTTGCCTTCCTCGCGCGCCAGCCCGGATGCGTCGAAAGTTCTTAGATTCACCTACAACGGTTCACACCTTCAGATCTGCCACATAGAGACAAACTTGTGCGGCATCGAGTTTCTCTATTTTTTTGACCAGCTTGATACAAAGCTGAATTACTTCCGAATCTTCGCAGCCCTCGCCGGCCTCTGTACCTTATGCGTCGGGTTTGTGTGCCATGTGCACATTTCGGATTACCTGGATATGTTAACGAATGCGGCGGTCAGCCAGCGCACACGCAATATGCATCGCTATTTCTGCTTCATCTTTCTTTTACAGGTATTTTTTACAGGTATCTTTTACAATGATATTTTCTATCATAGACACTGTTTGCGGCAATTTTCATGGGGTTGCCATACCTTTTATTCATTGTAGTCTGCTTAAAGTGGACCGACTGGGAGCCTGTGGTGTGGCGTAGGGTGTGAAATACGGTGGAAAACAAACACTTTAGTCGCTGGGCTGACATGCTTATGGAATGGAATTCATAGTTTGGCGAATAATCTGGTTATCTTGCTGTTCACGAAGGCATACAGGAATACGATGGGGCAATGGGTCGAAAAACTATATTCGGTAATTTTGCACACCAAAAAAGTTGCACTTCGCTGAGTCCTGTAGATTTCTAGTGGTTTGAGATGATCCTCCTTTTAGAAATGTATGCGTTCTGCGCATTTGGACCCCGGCCTGCGGTTGCCGCACGATTTCAAACCGTCGAAGCGGATCAGGGACGGCGCCAGCGAAACCAAGGGCAACTTCCGGGCCACCGTCATGCCGCCAAGGGTATGATGGTCATGAGAAGCGGGCTTTATTTAAGATTTTAGACGCAGATATTTTATTAAAGGTCGTGGAAAGGTAGCGTTTCCGACGACGAAGACCATGCCATTGGAAAACACCCCGGGAGCTGAGAGTACGAATCCGGCGCTTCCGTGAATAAACGCGTTTCTTGCTCCTGTCCCCCGTCCACACATGAATGCATCATACAAAAACACATTCCAGCCAGGTGCCTTGGCATAAGGGCCGTAACAAACCCGCCGAATTTCGGGGGGGAGACGGTCAAAAATTTTTGACGAACTCCTCCCGGTCGACAGTTTTTGTAAAACGGCCAAGAAACGTCCTAAAACTTGACAAACAGCGCCGCAAGCTGAAATTTTTGAGAAATATAGATTTATTTTTACAGGTCGAACCGATTACTTGCGACGATCGAACTCTCTGAAGGCTTTCGCAACTACTCAGAGCAAGGCAATTTTTGGAGTGCAATGCGTATAGCAAACGTTTGATTTTCAAGTAAATTCTTTTGCGAAATAAATCTCGGGCAGCTACCTAGTGGATAGGAACCGCTATTTGCCACGATCATCCATCACGATGTCGCTCGAAACGGGGTGATATTTTCTTGCGACAGAAATTTTTTTGCCCGCTTGCACCATGATCCGCACGGCGCGTCCATTTTTCGCATTGTGGTGCAACTCCCTCGCTGGATTTAAAGTCTTTCTTCGCATGGGACAGCTTACTCGTATGCTAAAATTTATTCCGTTGCTGTTTTCATTTCATTTGAACTTATTAGTTTCGAAGTCGCACCATTCCCGTGGCCGAATGCTATACGCTTAAAACTATTGTTGACTTCTAGAATGATTTGCAATTACCGCAACTTTACGCAGAATTTGGCTAGCTCGATCTTGTAGGGCTTGCATGCCTTTTGAGAGACCTTCAAACGAAACCAGAGAGCTAGGAATAACCGGAAATTCGCTGACTCGTTCTACCGTTTGAGCCTTCTGCACGAATTTTATCATTGTTTGCATAACTCCAGATATTTCCAGATGTGCGCCACCACCGGCTTCATCGCGTTACCCACAGCCTTCCATCGACGTCTCCTCAGCTATCTGGGCAGCGCCGACCCTATGACACGATTCCGGTACGCACGTGTGAGTCGGAAGCTGTGGAAAATGACCGAAGAATCGGAAGATAACCGAATGGATCTGGAAGTGGAATTTGAAGGCCATCGCACAAGATACCTCATCGCTCCATTCACCTGGAAACGCTTCTATAATGTCCGAACTCGCCATTTACTATTTTCTGGGACAACTGTGGCAAAGACAACACTTGAAGATGGATATCGACTACCAATTCCGAACGGAATGAAGACGCACAAACTAGATTGTTGGTGGGAGTTCGATACACCAGCAGAAGAAATTGCGCTTCTCGACAAGATGAAGCCCGATTCTAGCAAATACCAAGAGCTCTTCCTAATATGGGCGTTATCCCCGCTGAAGCCTCGTTGTCTAAGCTTTCGCGAAGATGAATGGGCAAAGGAAGTTTTCGACCCGATTTGGGAATTGAAACGGAATTCCGCCAACTTTTTCCTAGAAATTGTTCGGCCACAGGATTACGGGAAAATTCAATGTTTCATCGATGGCCTGGTGAAGCAATGGAAAGCCGGCGCCCGTGAAATCGAGAAGATACAGATCTTCGCGGGGCTCGGCGGTCATGCTCATGATGAGGAGCATGTTCGAGAGGATGGTCAGAGAATACGGATTTATTATAAGAAACGGCGAAATGGTAAGGGCCGATATGTGATTCGAAGATTAACCCTACCATCCGATGATTTGCGGCTTCAAGTCAGGGCGCCCGTTGACTTCCTTGCTCTACCCTTCCCTTTCCATCGACGTATATGCCATTACTTGGGCAGTTCGGATCCGGAGACGCGCTTCCGCTACGCCCGCGCCAATCCACTCCTATGGGACCTGACGTGCGCGTCTCAGGATAACAGAAGTGCTTACCGGGTGGTGCTCGATGGTCTAAGGACGACCTGGTACGGCTTTGGAGACCGCAGAGGTGCCGAGTTCACAAACCGGCGCACCCGTGACTTGCTACTTTCCGGCACCACTATCGCTGAAGCTGAATTGATCAATGTAGGTCCCAAGGAACTACCCACCGGCTTTCGGACTCACATACTAATTCTGGCCCAAAGTAACGAAGAAACGAGCGTTCTTCTGAAGGATTTGACGCCAACTACCGGGATATACCAGCGCGTCGAGCTGCTCACAGCGACTGCGGATCCCACTCATCTTTGCGTTCAACTCGCTATTCAGTCCAAATACCTCCACGTCACATTAAACGCCAACCTGTGGGCAACGGATAAGATTCAGCCGTTCATTGACACGCTCGTTGCGGAGTGGAAGGCAGGATTCAGGGAAATTGGTGAAGTTTTGATCAAAGCCGAAGCGGGTCATGCACGAATCGAAGAGCACGTGCGTCGAGATGGGCAACGAATACGCATTAGTCTGCGTTTTCACCCACGAAGCGCATCCGCTGGCCGTGACTATCGAATTGAAAACGTCACGTCGTCCCCACAAGGCCGTACTCCGCCAGCGTGGAGCAGGACTCCTGCTTCCAAATTTCCGCCGACAACCGTAACCAAACGTTCTCTGAGGAAAATAAGTACTTGTTTAACAAGGAATTGCTGTTTTTAACCTGTTATCGCCGAACAAAAGTATTTTCTCTAGACGGATTTGTTTCGGCTCGCTGAAAAAAGGCAATCAATATTTTATAAGAACACTGGTAATGACATATTCAATCCTTTCGGAAAATAAAAAAATCAGTCGCACCACAAAAAAACTATACAACAATTACAAAAACTACAATTTCCGGTTAAGCAGCATCCATGAAAACATTTTCAACACCATCAGGGATATTCACGAATGTCAGCTCATACAATTTTTGTTCAAACGCTTCAATGCATTCTCGGGGATCTTGCCAATGTTTTTGCGGCAGGAGCTTGAATACATTTGTGAAGGTATGACTCTAAAAAGTTCATAATTAAGGCTGGAAAACTTCAAAAACGCACATATAACACTGCAATCCTTGCATAATCAAAAACTCCACGTTTGCCATCACATTTTTCTCCGATGGTTTCGATCACGCAGGTCGCGACGGCTAGCTTTGGACTTAAGGAAATTCTTGAGCGGTGATTCTACTAACTTGCACTCGTTCGAGCCGTTTTTGCTATTTACTAGATAGCTGCACAATTCGTTGACTGGCTTTCCTATCGACGATGAACATTCGAATAATTTGGCGTCTAAAAATTTTTGCCTCAAAACGGTTGATAACTGACAGCGCACATTCAATTGCGTTCCGCTACATGCCAAACTGTGAATCCGGCGAAAGCCATCAGCAACAAGATGCAAAATCTCGTAATTGACGGCCAACCGCCGGACAACTTCCGATTGAGTCAGATGGATACTCTGATTTTTGAGGTTCGCCAGCTTCTCAACGATATTGTCCAGCCCGAAAGCAGGCTGTTGGGATTTGTGTAGATAACTAAAATTTAGCCATGACATGGAGATTATCACTTAAGTCTTACTCGCAAGTCTCATTGCCCAAGGCCTCTAACAATTCAGCGTGCGATCCCTGGAAAAACGTAATAAATGATGGGTTGGATTCGTCAGCGAATAAGGGGGTAGAAAAAAATATGGCCGGCATCAGCCAGCGCGATATGTTCATTTTGCAAATCAATAGCAGAATTGAAAGCCATAAATCCTCATTGGCAAAAGTTTTATTGAGATTTTTACGAGCAACTTCTTTCTGTGGCGAAAACAATCAATCCCGACTCGAGCAGCGCAGACATGTACGTGGAATTAATGCGGAGTTGTATCGGGCCTTTTCTCTGTAGCTTGCAGAATTGCGGAAGCTTTGTTGCTCGTTCATGTCAATCTATGATTGTTAACATTTTTTTATTCCCCGCCACAACTTTCTCAGGCGGCAAAAAGATCCACAGTCCCTTCACTAGGGAATGGTCTCCACTCGACATCGAATTTCTTGTTGGAAGTGAGCTCATTTTGTAGATCTCGACGAGACGAATCGATTGATGTAACTTTTAGCTGCGGATACCTTATTTTAACAAAGTTACAGCCCATTAAAGTTTTTGACCTACCTTCATAAGCCCTCCCCGCATCCCCTAGACCGTGGCCTGGTGGCCTAGTGGCGTAGTAGGCGGCCTCTGGGGAATCAAACGAGGTTTCGAATCCGCTCACGATTTTTATTTTTTGCTTTTTGGTCCTAACGTTCCTTTTTGCTTTCTCAGGACGTAGGCAAACTCTTTTTAGATTATTTAACCTCTATGAAAGTTTTAGAACGATAAAACGAGCTTCGGAAAAATTTTGGGGCTGAAGGCACAACCCCATCATGCCCATACCTTGGCAAATTAGTTATTGTTAACATTCAAATGCCTTTGTATTCGCCGGGGGCGTTAGTATTTACTAGGGAATTAAATATACAACATTTCAAATTTTATTAAATTTTTTTGGAGGTATAAAATATACAAAATCCATTCCAATGGCCACTCCTTCGAACAAAAAATTGTAAAGTTTTTTCCGAAGCCGTTTTTCGTACTAAAACCTTAATGGAGGTTAAATAATCTAAAAAGAGTTTGCCTACGTCCTGAGAAAGCAAAAAGGAACGTTAGGACCAAAAAGCAAAAAAATAAAAATCGTGAGCGGATTCGAACCCTCGTTTGATTCCCCAGAGGCCGCCTACTACGCCACTAGGCCACCAAGCCACGGTCTAGGGGATGCGGGGAGGGCTTATGAAGGTAGGTCAAAAACTTTAATGGGCTGTAACTTTGTTAAAATAAGGTATCCGCAGCTAAAAGTTACATCAATCGATTCGTCTCGTCGAGATCTACAAAATGAGCTCACTTCCAACAAGAAATTCGATGTCGAGTGGAGACCATTCCCTAGTCAGGTGCGTTCAGGAAAAGCAGCTCATAGGCGGCATCGAGCACTTCCGACATGCACGGCCAATCCATGCTGCCGACAGAAGGTTCGGCCGTCAAGCCCTGGACCTAGAATGACTTTTGAGTCAAGAACAACACCAAAAGCAGGCAAATTATTAAGACTAGCAAGCCACGCACCGATACCAAAAACAGTCGGGTCGTATCAAAGATTGCACTCCTTCCCCCGCATATCTTGGCGATGTTTGTGAATAAGCAGTTTGTGTAGGATACGCTGGTTCTAGATCATCGGGGTGCCGTAACGACACAAAAAAAATACTCACTGGCAATCCGTTGCTTCACCCTTGGTTCCTCCCGACATATTGAAGCCGGTTGCATTTCGGCATTGTTTATCAATAAATTCTCGGCCGGCCATTGCGCATGCCATTACGCGTGTGTCTAAACACGGAAGTTGAAGTACTTCAACTAGATGAGCAAAGCATGACTAGAGAAGTTTTTTTGCTGAAAAACAAATGTTACCCATTCCTTTAAAGCCAAAACTTACATCTGTGATTAAAGACAGTCCCGTCGCACGCCAATTTCTGCTTTTTCGAATACAGCTCCTTCTGAGCCTCGACTGTTTCGACAATTTTTCGCAGCCGGCCCATATCCTCCAGTTGCTCTCGCGGATCGGCGGTTTGATTTTGAATTGCCTCCAACCCTCGCGGGATCATCGCCTTGCGCTTGTTATACATATATGTATGTCGAGGGAAAACTGACGCTTGGCTAGAAAATCTCTTCAAATAGGCCGTCACCTCTAACTTACGAGCATACTATTGCTTCAATGACTTCGTACGAATCATCTGTCACGGGGGATTCGAACTGGAATTTAGAGGTTATAAAATTGGAGCCTTGGAGCCAGTTGACATTAAAATGCTTCCTATAGATGTAGTATAGTTTACATACCGGACGCCGAATCTCTATCGAAATCGCCACATTAACAAGGAGAACCAGAAATAAGCGCGGTGCCTTCCCCATTTCCGACGTTGGATGGAATGAAGAAAAAGCCGATTGGGAAGGGGAGGTTTGAAAAATTTGCAGACTCGACAATGATTGGACGTCAATTTTGTCTCTTCTGGGCAAGGTTTATTTTAATATTTTGCCTACGAAGCTGCTTGTCACTCTTAAAACATCACGCCCGAATAAGAAGCCATCTGATTATTGTAGCAGAAGCATTGTGAAAGATAATAAAGTATCTATCTATTTCAATAGATCCCTAAATCGTAAAAATCGGAGACGACTGCGGACCGCTTGAAGGGGTGCTTTTTTTGGACACCCCCGTAGAAGCTCCGGGAATAAAAGGGTGTGGCTGATGCGTATCCGAATTAGCAGCTCCGTCAGTAAATGGTTGGTTGTCCAATCGCCCTGGATTGAGTGCAAATAGATGAAAATAAATTCTGCGTCGAGTTAGTGTTGTTTTATTGACACCCTGTAGACTTACATCTTTGATTCAACATTTTCCCATTACACGCAAAACGTTGCAGTTTTTTTGTGCAGTTCATCGAGCTTCTGCACCCACTCCAGCCGCCCTGACAAAAACCGGGCCGCATCCGCTCTCTGCTCCGGATCCGTGCGGATTGTATCGAATGCCTCCTCCGATGGTCGCGTAGGTGTTGTCATGCCACTGCGAGGAGGGCTCTCTGAAAAAAAATACAAAAAATAAAATTAAGGGAGCAAATCGAGTCGCTGGGATTTTTCAATTGAAGTTCGAATGCTACGATACGCGCAAGCTGCGCGCTCCATGTCCTTCACGGCCCAAACGATGCTTTCATTAGACGTGGAAGCATTTCCCTGGCGTAACGACAATACAGTCTTTGTGAAAAACACTACCGTATCCTCGACATGTATCGCCACTACGACATACGATAAGACAACGAAGGGGAAGCTGGCTCTCATCGCCATCTCCGCCGGTAAAACGAATTCTCCGGGGCGGGAAAATTCACAAATCTTGCAGACACAACAGTGATTGCTGCCTTTCCATTCGAGCTTTCTGGAACGCCAAAAAATTCAAATCAAGAAACAATTTCGGCAGAAAATTAGGCTTGGGAAATTACAAAATTAGAAAAATTAGGAATTAGAAAATTAGACCCAACCTTGTGCCTGGCAACCTTTTATTTAAACACAAAAATAACAGCAAACAGAGCCACAATCAAAGCCCAAAAATATCTTCTGTCCCTTTAGGGGCCTTCATAAAAATCAGCTTGTACATCGCGGCCACCGTTTCAGCGCCGCAGTGGCTGGGCTGCCGCTTATCCCTCGTGACCGCAATCATGGACTGCTGTGCCTAAAGTAAATGTACGTGATTTTGAAGCAGTGTCCAATGAGAAACTTACCTCAATCAACGTCAATCTGGCCATGTCAAATTCCGTATAACGTCCGCCGCAAATCTCGGCAAGTTTGGCTCCAGTACAGCTCAAATGCGCGGCATATGTCCTGAATCCGATGTATAAACGACGCATATAACGTGTAACTTGACCGTCGTCTATCTGACTGGATTCAGATTTTTACTAGTATTGGAGGCTTTTAACTATGTACAAGCGGCCGCGTTGTCAAGGCAGAATCAATAGGCACAAAAACGGCCCAGCTAAATACTGATTTTTCGGAAATTTCCGTACACATACTTTAGGATTTTCTTAGAAATGGAAAAAACAGCTTTGGAAAAGATTGCAAAAATTTGGGGTACGGTAAAGAGTTGGCAAAAAGCCTCGACTTTTATACAAATTTTGTAAATCACAAAACCCGGTGCGCAGAAATCCCTCCCACTTCATTTTGCGAAACATTTAGGAATCGAAATCCGTGAAAACAATTTAATTTGGCCAGAACCATTCCCTTTACAAAAATTTGCTTTAAAAATTAAGCTGAACCTAATTGCTAAGAGTTCACGTCGCTGGTACAAATTTGGACTTGTTCGGTTAGAAGATGATCAAATGCTAGGATTTTCAGGCAGAACTGGTAGCTCAGGATTGGATACTATAAAATCGTCATTTATCAACAACCCACGTGCACCGTTGCACGCCGTACTGCGCCTCCAGCGATTCAGCCCGGTATCTTCCGACTTCCGTTTCGCACTCATGGCGGCACCGTTCGCCGTGCATCAGTTCACAGGTAATTGCGTGCAAGACTGAAAGACGAACTTTCGCTTAGCCGGGCACGGGTTGTCTAAATCCGAATTTCCTGGCTCTAAACTCACATCGTTCATTAAGCACCTTCCCATCACACGCAAAGCGTTGCTGCCTTCTGTGCAGGGCATCGAGTTCCTCCACCCATTTCACATACTCGATCAAAAATTCGGCCACATCATCTCTTTGCTCCGGGGTCGCCTGGTTCTGCATGTACCGTAGGGTTCGTCCAATATCATAGTGGGTGTCGTTGTGCCATTTCGAGAAGGGAGCTCTGCAAAAACCCTATCTTATTTTTGCCAATGGTTTCTTCTGGCATGCGCTTTTCGTATTAGCCTGAACAGGGATTTTTTTTATGGTTAGCGACAACTGGGTACATAAAATAGTAAAATAAAATATATGATATTTTTACAACATCTTTAGTAGCTTATCATTCCGACTTTACAAAAACTCCCTGATAACATCTGGAAAAGCTTAACCATTTGGAGCAATTTCGCCACTTATCCTACATCTAGCTTTTTTAGTTTATGCTGCATCTTTTGATCTTGAAGACGTTTAAGAAATGCCATCAAAACGGGCTTGCTCGGGAAATGCTCAAAACGGAGCGAAAAACTATTCCTACCCGCATACTGCTTGCTCAGCGCGCCTGACGGCCTGCTCAACGACTTCAGCAGACGGAGATAGAAAGTCCTGGTGTGTACAGCTCCAGGTTTGCGAGAAAACCCTACCGTATGATTGTAATGTATGGCTACGACTGCATGGCATAGGAAAACCAGAGGCAGCCCGACGCGCATCGCCATTTCCCCTTGTGGAGAAATTTGTGAGAATTCAGGCGGGAAGGGGGAGGCGAGATTTTTTAGACACAACAAATGGTGGCTCATTTTCATCAAAAAAAATTGGGACGAAAAAGTCCACAGTAATTAAATAGCCGACCCGTCAATTCAAATTTTTTGGAAACATAAGTTTTGGTAAAAACATTATTTTATTTCGACATAATCGCATGAGATTTAGGAATCAAGCCGCAAAAATGTCCACGACGTCATCAGGAGCGTTCAGGAAAATCGCCTCATAGACGGCATCCATGGTTTCGTTGTAGCACGGTGGGGTGTAGGACTGCTCCCCATGAAGCTGAATCCGACGCGGTTTGTCCTGAAACGGCTGTTGTTACAAAACACGGCAAATTAAGAAAAATATTTGAGTAATGAGAAGGTACTCATTTTTAGGAACGGATGGCCTTTTTGCTATGTCGCATCGATAGTTTTTCCTTTAGATATGGCACCATGTATACTTTGAATAAATAACATACCAGCAATACCCCAAATCGAACAAGATCAAAGATTGCACGTTTGCCACCGCACTTATCGCCGATCAAGGCCAGTTCGCATTTTCGCATCGGGATCTCAGGGCAATCCGGGGATCCGTGGATTATGTGGCCGGCTTCCTTTTGGCAGATGTCGCCAATCGTCCGAGTGTTCGTGCTGACGCATGCAAATAGATCGGCAACTGTAAATTTTTTAAAACTAGGGGGAGATTCGTGAAGAGGTTCTGGATTGTTTGCGGGAGGATCACTTTTTGTTTTTTTTTGCCCCAACACATGCGATAACATATAATGTATTTTTAGAGTATTTTTTTAGTTTTTACCAGGGTTGAAAAGCCGCTTCGCGACTTTTCAACCCTGGCCCCGTCTGACCCGATTTTATGCTTCACTTTGCATACTTGTCCTGAATTCAAATGGCAAAAAATGAAAAACCACTTCTTCGGCCGCTTTACATAGTCGCGTCCCCACTTCCGGCCTATGCTAATTGTTTTTAACAAAGAAGTTTTCACAAAAACTTAAATTTAATGTCGATAATCGATAATTTTGTAAAACCTGATAGGTGTGCAGTCATCCCAAGACCATTGCGCACCTAATGACGTATCATACGTAGCCTAATACCCGTCCCTTCTTGAGATATCCTCCGGACAGACAGACGGAAGTGGATGCAAAGTGGCACACACACACACACACACAAACACTATTTTTTTATATATAGTAGGAAGTAGGATGATGGCTTTTAGAGAAGGCTGAGAGAGGCAGCCTTTTTTCATTATTTCTGATCGCGATTCGGACTTATTATTCAAAGTGTTGAATTTAATGGTTTTGGGACGGGGCCAGGGTTGAAAAGTCGCGAAGCGGCTTTTCCGATAATTTTATAATTCTTTTGATGGCCTTTTTTACCTAAATACTGCGCAAAATACAAAATGGATTACATTTCGGAAGCCGTTCAGAATTACTGGGAAAAATCTGGTTTCTCCGGCTAAAATTCACTCCGCTAACGGCCCCGAAGCTGTCGTGTCAGGTAGGCCGTGAACCTACAATGCGGCTTCAAAACGGTTCCGTTGCAGACAAGGGCTTGCATTTTTTGATGCAACAACTCCATTTCTGCTCTGACTTCCAGCAGATTGGCCAGCCCTCGCGTCTTCTCGGCTCGTACTTGCGGATCCGTTTCGTTTCGATAACGCTGCAAGGCGGTCTGGAGTGAGAAATGCTCGTCATATGGTCGAAAAATCCATTTTGGGACGGTCATCCTGAAATACCGGAATTTTTTGAGAAATTATGCACGTTTAAGTGTAGTTTACCCCTCCCCCCCCCACGCCGCTCGGCCCCAGCCAAGCCCCACCTACCGTATCTCGGCTCCCCGTTATGATACCGGGTAGTAAAGTATACGAAAGTACTCGCCAGAACAAGACAAACATTTTTGTATATATTTACAGACCTGTAGAGCGCCAGGGGGCCGAGATATGATAGTTGGACGCGGCTGGGGCGGGGGGGGGGGAGGGCGGGGCGTAAACTGCACTCCAACCATTATGCAAGATGAGCTGAATAGACATCGCAACCCTGATTTATAGCCAATAGCCGGATATAAAAAAACCGTTGATAAGGGTGTAGCCTACCGACAAAGCGCTGCCGGCTTTTCTGCGTCAACACCCGGTGGCGCAGAGAACTAAAATGATTTGACGTGCGCAACAGTGAGCGATGGATCGCTGCTGAACCTACCGAAGATCCAAACGGTAGTGCATGTACACCATAAAAGTAACAGATCAGGATAACGACCGCCACTTGCCCCATTTTGCAGATTGAAAATGACGCCTGAAAACGAAAATCGAAAGTGCTCGGCGAATTCATGGACAAAATAAAGACTGTCTTCTTCAATTTTGCGCTGTGCTTTGTCTGATTTTGCGGTTTTTCTTTAATCACAACATTTATTCCGGTGCCGCAATCGCTCATTGCCAAATGTTAACCTCATCGTAGGGCCCATACTGGTAGAGAAGGCTGTACAGTAGGTGGCTCAACCTCCGATAACACGGGCGCTTCTCCATGTTTTCGGGTGTGTTGGGGGTAAGCGCGTCGACGATACGGTTCTGAAATGGGGATCAAGAAGTCTGGAACGTTCCCTTACCAGGATAAGCGTCAGTCTGGCATTTGCAAAGATTTCATAACCGCCGCCACAGGCCGAGCCGGTTTTCATCATCACGCAGACGTCCACCTCGGGGTCGAAGCTAGAATAAAATTTAGTTTCTCAATTTTCTGAAAATCGGCCACGTTTTATCATCCAAAGTTTTCTAAAACGCGTCCTCGGAATGACGTTCGGGGCACGTCAGTGCACTAATGAACGATTCTCCAACCATTTTCTAGCTTTTCTGCGTCCACTTATCCGGCGTCGTGGGAGACCGTTTCCAAGAGCGCGTTTTAAAATACCACCTGATAGGCTTCGGTTTTGAAAAACTGGGATTGGATTGCTTCCTTAAACCCTGGCAACCGATTACCCGCAGTTCTCCCATTTCTCGTGGTCTCGATTCGGTTGCTGGCAGAGTTCCGTGGCAGCGCTCAGATGTTGCAGTTGGCATTCATGCGAGCTGAGAACTAAAGGAGTATGGGACTATTGGAAATATTCCCAATCTATTCAAGTTATTGTCAAAATAACGGCAGTCGTAATATCGAAATTTCTCAGAATTTCAGAATGTCAACACTTTCATAGACAAATCCTTGAAAAAAGAGCCTAAAAGCCCATTCCAAAGAATTTCGAGATAGAAAAGTTATTTCTTTATGGAATTACGACATTATAATTTTTGTCATGATAAATTTCGCCATTACAAAGTTCGATATTATGCTACAAATATCTACTAACAGATTTGGCTACCCTCATCTACCCACCGCTTGCCTTCATTTCGTCACCATCGCACATGATTTTATGGAGCCTGCGGACCCCGTCGTGAAGCTGATTGTCATCTGAGATCCTTGCTCTCAGTTTTGGCATCCGCTCATCGATTTCTTGGATGCTGGCTTGATGGAGAAACTCTATCTCTTCCTTGATGCTCTCTGGGCTCCATCCAATTTTTAGTGCGGAATTTAGGCCCCTAAACCTGACGTCAAAAAAAAAGCAAGCTCCATTACCGGCAGAAGCTCTTCTTGAATCCGTTTGGGAGCATCTCCGTGTCATTACTCTATGGCATAGAATTATTTTAGTAAAATTAAATCAACCTCGGCAGACTTTAACCAGCGCTGCGGGAAATTTTCCTCCCATCGCTCTTGAGCAGCTACCGATGGAGCCAAGAGCACGATCAGCGATAGATAGGAAAATACGGCCATTTTTCGTGTGCTTGATGAAAACTGCCGTTAACCGTCAAAACCGTTATATCAGGTTGGAACGAAAGTTCTGTCGCCGAGATTTTGGAAGGCTGGCTAAATTCGTAGATAGCTCCATTCTGCACATGCGATATGTCATTTTGTAGCTCTCGGTCTGAATGGTTCCGGGAGGAGGGTCCTAGGCCCTCAAAATCAAGAACGGCCGAGATACAGGCCCAAGAAGATTTTTCAAAAATTACGAGAAAGTGTTTTTGCAAGTTATCTCTGCATAGAGACATTTGCATGCGATACCTTTAACGCCAATCGATAGCTCTCGAGGAGTAGATATCGATAGATCTTGAGATCATCAAAATTGGACATTGGATGGCCGAGATATGGCCCCTTGAAGTTTAGCCCATTTCTTAGAACTTTTCCCGATTTCCCATACATTTCCAAAAATTTGACGGACAGGTGCCAAAAATTACCGCTTTATTTTTGGACTAGCGGAGCGGATTTTGAAAAAATGTATGGGAAATCGGGAAAAGTTCTAAGAAATGGGCTAAACTTCAAGGGGCCATATCTCGGCCATCCAATGTCCAATTTTGATGATCTCAAGATCTATCGATATCTACTCCTCGAGAGCTATCGATTGGCGTTAAAGGTATCGTATGCAAATCGCTCTATGCAGAGATAACTTGCAAAAACACTTTCTCGTAATTTTTTGAAAAATCTTCTTGGGCCTGTATCTCGGCCGTTCTTGATTTTGAGGGCCTAGGACCCTCCTCCCGGAACCATTCAGACCGAGAGCTACAAAATGACATATCGCATGTGCAGAATGGAGCTATCTACGAATTTAGCCAGCCTTCCAAAATCTCGGCGACAGAACTTTCGTTCCAACCTGATATATAAGCCAACTTTTAACGAAAAGTATGATTCATTTTTCATCAAGAAATTTAATTTCCCGAATCAGGGCAGTCCCGAGAGTCCCGAAAGCTTTGGCTGGGCGACTCATTTCAAACAAAACTTTTTATTTTTCAGCCCAATTCGGGCTGCTGTCAATTTCAACTGTTGCTATTACCAAATTCGCGACAATACCTTGCATTTATACAGCCAGAACACGGCAATTTTGGCGGCGTGGGGCGCAGCATGGCCTCTGAACCATATTTTGACGGGGCACTGGTGAATCGGCGATTCGCAGCAAGAGTCTATTTGGTTTCATGGCAAATTGTAATGGCAAAAACGATACAACTAGGAAAAGGCTTCTACAAGTCCAGCTTTTATTTATTTTCAAAAGGTTTCTCCGGTTTAGTGGGGAGGTGATTTAGCGCGGGGAAACTTAGTTTAATTTTTTGCATTATTTAGATTAATAATGCATACAGATTTTATCGCGTTTTCCGTCGTTTAAAAACATACGCGCGATAAAAACTCTGAAAACATCTTGAGATTTTTGAAACTTTGAAACTTTAGCGTTTTTGGGTTTTTTTTTTGATCAAACAATCAAATTTTTTGTAAATTTTTGAATACATCTAAAACATAAAAAACTGGTGAAATGCTGTCCAAATGTTTTCGTAGTCGGTCATAAGGCAGTATCGGATTGCCGGGAAAAATGGCTTCCCTGGTCTGGAGCCTCCCCTATAAGCGAGAAGCACGTTCAAAAAAGCATTAGGAATCTGCTGCAATCATTTATTTAACTGTTATTACATCAACGGCTTAGAATTCGGAATCGCACGGCGGAACTGATGCGGGATGGGGATAAGGCGATGGCTGGGGGACCGGGTCTGGGAAATTCGGGGTTGGGGTGTTGGTTTCCGGCGTGGTTGGCCATTCATGCGTCGGGATCGTGGGCTGGGGCTCGATGTCAATGTTGTAGAGGCTCAAGAGCCCGGCGACCAGCCGCCTATCGCATGCCTTTGCCCTTTGGACGTTGCTGAGTGATTCGTGGATCGACGTCTAAAATTTTTTTCTAGACGGCAATAATTTCCCGATAAATTAAGACGAAGCCTTTGGCTGACCGCATAAATCGCGATCCGGGCAAGGCTACGCTGGGCTCCGGCGGGATCCGTGCAATTTTTCGTGAAGTGCGCAAAGTAGCTTTGATAAACGTAGGGGGCTACTCTGAAAATGGCTGATTTGTAGCTTTCTCGTTCGTAGAATACCTGCAATCCACGGGATTCAAGAACTCGGCCACCACATCGTTAACCTCAAAGCATGAAGCCAATTCGGAATCTATAAGTAGCGCCCGGAAGTGAACCCGCGAGTGCGAATATTACATTCTGGTTTCGGCTGCAGCCCGAGACATAGGTCCCCTTTCGCCGCGGCCATCCCTGGAAGGCCGCCGTCAGACTGGTAACTAATTTTACGTATTTGTTAGAGAAAGGAGCTCGTAGTTACCCGCAGATTTGGAACACGACACGAACCATACGATGTGCCTGAAATCATGGGTATTATGCCCTAAAACCTGCCGAATCTTGATTTTTAACTCACCAAAAACCGGAATTATATTACCCACCGTGAACGGCATCGTCGGTGGGTCTACTGACACTTCCGACGGCGGCGTGATCACCGGCGGCCATTTAGGGTGACGCGCTAAAGTCGCAAAATCGCGATATTTTTGCGATAAAATAACAAAAGCCGTCAAACCAACCGACGCTCGCTCCAATGAGCATCACCAGCATTAAGAAACTCTTCATCTTCCTAAAAGGTACGCTAAATTAAAGTAGACCTTAACAGCTAAAACCATAAGAATGAAAATGTTAGATTAACCTGAACGACTCAGCTTATATACAAACGGGTATATCTTCAGCCGGACGTTTTCAATAACCCAGGAGGTTTAATCATCATTTGTCACTACCTTTCAGTTATAGAAGTTGTACACGGCTAATTCTATAAATTCAATAGAAGTGAATCGGGCTATTATAGAATGCTTTGTATAGAATCGTCGCTTTGGTTTCTGTGGTTATGATTCGAATGTTTTTAGATACCTTGAATCCTTTTTACCTTAGTAAAATCGACAGCTCTAGTTTTTAGCCGTTCGGCCTACTAATAGTTCCTGTATTACGGTGTATTTCCACCTTCTTGAAAGTAATCTCTAGATTATCGGTTATCTACCAGCTTTCGTCGTAAAAATTTACCTATCTGGGACAGTACCAGGTTTAACACGATTTTAAATAGCCAGCACGTTTTTGTTGATCCCACATTTTATGGCATTTTTCAGAGTTTGAAAGGAATTTAGCACTTTTTGTTGCCATGAGAATTCATCTCTTTTTGCGACAACCAAAAGCCCTTTTTTAAAAAGATAAACTTTATTTTCGCTATAACTTTTTTGTTTTGCTGAATTTCGCTTACAAGTTCGGCTAACCGTAGTTTTTATGGCCCTCCTCGCTGGTAAAAATATGGTCCCGCTCCGATAGAAGACGGCCAAATGCTGCGGGCGGTTTTTATCGGGACGCCCTGTACACCTGGAAAGTTTTGTTCGATAAATTTAGCATCATAGACCGAATAGTTTACCAAAAGCAATAACCCAAGAAAACGTAGAGAAAAGGCCACGAAAACGACATCCTTGAGGTTATCTTTCCAGTCGGTGCTGACGTAGTAAAAGTCCGGGCAGGGTTGCAGTTTAACGAGTAGTTACCGGTTGACAAAGCTATAACTTGTATAGTATCAAGAACAAGAGCTCTGTAAATCCTAACCTTGTTCCACATCGGACCAGGTTTCCGCGTCCTTCCCTTTAAACGGCGGATAGTTTGGACGGCAACTTTTTATCGAAGCCATTGCCGTGGTTTCATTAACATTACACATATCCTCGGCACAAATGTAGAAACCCGATTTGGACGTCGTGGCGTAGAAGCCGACCTTGAAGAATTTGAAATTTTGGCTTCCACCTTACCTCAATCCTAGCCTCCCCCGTCGTCCAGTCTTGCCAAAAGCAGCCGCTCTCGTACGTCCCGGTCTAAAAAGTAAATGGTATAAAACAAACGGAAAACCGCCAAAATCCCGACATTGAAAACCTCTCCAGCCATAATCCCGACAGCCAAAATCCCGGTATTTCGGTCGGTATTTCAGCTGTGGTGATTATGGCTCTCGGGATTTTGAAGGTCGGGATTTGGGCTGTCGGGATTTTGGCCGTCTGGATTATGGTTGGAACTCCAAATAAACAATTGCCTTTACCTTGTCGTGATCTCGCGCTATACAGGCTTGCCCTTTACAGGTATCGGGTGGTACGTCACCTAATCATAAAACTCAAAAATTTAAACGATGCAATACCAAAAACTTTCATCTGACAGGTAACCTCATCAACCAGTAGCGCATCGATGGAATTTAAACGGTTGCAGCGTTCCTAAAAATCTTATTGGAGTCGCAACTCAACTACCTCCCGGCAAAACTTCTGAAAGACCTGTCTGTAGGGGAAAAATTGAATCGCGTAGAGCGAGCCTAGGAACAATCTAAAAAATTAAGCTATGTATTCAATAACTTGCACAGACATTGGAAAAGCAGCTTCCCAGAGCGCTGGATCCAGTGCAAACAGGTATTCTTGCCGCGCTTGGATTAACAGGTCCGCACGAAAAGTTGCAGTCAAATTCACATCTCGGGGCTGTAACGGGAAATTCAGTGTGGCGGATCAATCTCGGCCTTACCATGTTGATGTAGCCGTTAATGTAGCAGCCAGCTGCTTCATTTGTGGTGGTGACCGTTGTGGTGACATTCAGCCAATCTATTGTTGGTGCCAGGTTTGCGGGAACTGTGAGCTAAATTCGGTTGTGAGGCGGACCCGAAGACGAGGGTTACCTCATGCTGAAAGAATTCGGTGCCGCAGGTAACCTTTTGCGGGATGACGTCCGTATTCGGTAGGTTTTTCCCTGCCCAAGTGACGGTTCGATTTTGGTCGTGAAAAACAGGAAACTCGGTGTTGCACTTGGTTGAGTGACTAAAAATAGCAACGTAAAGTGGAAAAAAATGTTAGGTGACTTTTTTTTGCAGCTACAATGATTACACAATAAACAAAAATAGACGAGCTACATGCATTTTTGAGGCTTTTTAAGGTTTTACAGAAGATGCGCGCAAAATAACTCTCTTATCAGCATTTCAAAGGTTTTATTGTCGTTGATTTTTCAATATGTCATCATTTTTCGGGGGACTAGCTCATTTAGAACCGGCGGAGCGTCAAAAAATGTACTAAGAATTTTAATGAAATCAAAACAGATGAAGTTAGGAAAGTTATAACGAGCGCAAGAAGTCTTGAAAATGGCGTTGGTAAGCTATTTTTCGGGATTTTCGATATTTTTCAACATTCTTTCAAAGCATCAAAAAACCAGATGGTTACAGTCGCTTCGCGACTGCAACCATCTGACCCTCGGGCTACCCTACATGTCCCACTCCACCACATCCTTTCCCGCCTCCATCAATACCCCCCATGGCTGAAATCCCCTTCAAAAACTACCTAAATCCCTTCCTGATGGCTTCAGATACCCCCCATGGCTGAAATCCCCTTCAAAAACTACCTAAATACCTTCCCGATGGCTTTAGATGATTTAAATAATTAATTAACATAATTAAAAAGTATTAAAGTAACTTTACCTTCCCGATGGCTTTAGATAACCCCCATGGCTGAAATCCCCTTCAAAAACTACCTAAATACCTTCCCGATGGCTTTAGATGATTTAAATAATTAATTAACATAATTAAAAAGTATTAAAAAGTATTAAAAGTATTAAAAAGTATTAAAGTAACTTAAAAAAGCTATCTTGGCGCGGGAAGGGGCCTGGGGAAGAGGGGCGAAGGGAAAGGGGGCGTGGCCTCCCGGGAGAGGGGCCCCCACCCCTTTTACTAAGGAAAAACTTTCAAAGTTAATTTTAATAATTTAAACTAAAACTTTTTCATAATTTTTTGATCAGTGTGGGGGTTTCCGAGCACGCTCTATCCGAATCCGAAGAGAGCTAAGCTCTAGCTCCTTTCCCCTTCGAGTTGAATTCGGCTTCACACGGACGGACGGACGGACGGACAGACGGACGCGTCAAGAAAATTATTATAGTTGATATACTAAGAACGATTAAATACAGCTCAAAATAATGTAGTTTTAATGCAAAAGAAGCTATTGACAAACAAGGGAAGAGACTAGCGATGTTACGCATTACCCGACGTCGGAATGACATGCAAATTAGGATTCAAAGCGAAAAAACGTGTTTATCTGGTTTTCTTGTACTTTTCATTCTATTAGGTTGGACCATAAGTTCGTACAATCGAACTTCGGAAATTTCTTTCTAAAATTTTGTGGGCCGATATCACTGTTTCTTTTCCCCCGTATTCGCGGAGTTTAATAGTATGTGGGATAAAATTTACAAGATTTTAGACGCAGTAGTTTTTATTATTCTTGTGTTTCTCTAGGAGGCGTCTCAAATTTTTGACCCGGACATCTTTCAGGATCACCACAACTTTACCATAGCAATGAAGTGCAAGCATGATAATACTTTTTAACTACTATTTAGATGCTGAAATATGCAAAAAGATAAATCGGAACTGTTGTGGAAACAGCGGTCCGAAGCCTTTTTCGTATTTCTAGTAAATTAAACTGAAAAAATTCTAAGGGAAATGGATTGTGATTTCGTCCCATCAGTCGTATAGAGCATTTGATTGTGCATACGTCTATCACTAACACATTTTGTTTCTGTACCGTTTTCCGGAACAAAAATCTAAAAAACTGAAAAATCCTGCACGAATTTTCGGTCCAACCTAATAGTTTGCATGTTATCCCGTCGTCGCGTCGGTATGCGTGACATTTCTAGAAGACACTCTAAAAAGCTCCCACTTGCAATAGCATAGGTACATGTTATCCTTCCGATCCACCACCGCTCGACGACATCCCGGCTCACGTGCTATCCCCGTCATACAATCTCGCGCATAGTGTTGCATCCACGGGTCGTAGAATAGCCAGCACGTGTCACCCTCGCACGTAGGGCTAGGTTCTTCTCAGACCGCTAAGACGAAAATTACCTCGCGCCAAAACGGGCCGGCGTCGTTTCGTTGACCACACATTTCAAGCAATTCGCATGGTGTAAAAACGCCGGGATAAAGATCAAGAACATCGTGTAGGCGGGCGAAGTACAAGGTGCCCCCACTTAAACCATCCGAAAGCCCTCGAAACGGCGAATTTGCAACAGTTTTGAAAGCCATGTTTTTATTGAAACACACAGTTTCATAAACCATTTTTTAAAACTTTCCGGATCTTCGGGGTTGCATAAGAACTAATTTGCCTTAATTTCTTCATACAAAATGGCCGGAAGTAGCCGTTAATTAGATGCAGAAGCCGTTCCTTAATGTCTTTAAATGCGTTGCAAAATGGCGCGTTTAAATATAAACATGGTTTTGAAAACCGTTGCGAATTCGCCGTTTCAAGAGCTTTTGAATGGTGTTCACTTCGGAAAGTGTAAAGTGTTCACTGGGACCCGGACAGACCAATTTGAGGGTCACCTGGCAACCAGGAAAGTCATTTAACCATCGAAAGTTGGGCGCGCTTTTTGGGGGAAATTGCAATATGATACGGCTGCAGAGATCCGGAAATTCTCGGAATCTTTTTAGACTGTCTAGTTTGCGGCCTGGCCGCGTAATTTGGTCCCGGCAAATGAAATGACACCCGGCACGCATAACTTTCAGAAAACGGGAAGTCTAAGACTTGGATTAACGACCAAACGGCGATTCGTATGGCTAGAATGCGCAATTGTTTTTAAAATGTACCTGGCCAGTTTTCATCGAAAGGAGTAAAACATCAAGAATAAAGGAAATCCAAAAGAAAAAATTTTAGTTCAGAACTTTTGTGGAGCGTGTCCCAAAAAAAACACCCCCCTTCTGACCCGACGTAGAAGTATTGGATCGGAATCATCGTTACACCATTCGAAAGCCCTTGAAATGAGCAGTTTGCCACAATTTTCAAAACCATGTTTTTATTTAAACACGCTATTTTATTAGTAATTTTGTACAACTGTGCGCTTTTTCGTGGTTGCATCCGAGGTAATTTGCCCAAAATTCTCCACACAAAATGACCGGAAGTGGCCGTTAATTAGATGCAGAGGTCGTTCCTTAATGTTTTTAAATTAATTTTAAATCGCCGGGTTTAAATAAAAACACGGTTTTGAAGATGGTTGAAAATTGACCGTCTCAAGGGCTTTCGAATGGTGTAACTACCATTCCGATCCAATACTTCTGCGTCGAGTTAGAGGGCCGAATTTCGGGCTAATTATTGGCATGGCGGTGGAGAAACCCTTTTGTCAAAAATGCATTTTTTTTGTTTTGCTTGATTCCTTCATTTAAGAATTTTATAAGCAAAAAAACTGAAAAACTCTTAATATGTTGTCGGAAAAACGTGCCTGCGGAAGTAAATTTTGACGGACAATGATGATACAACTTTTGGAAGCAAGTCGATTTGGCTTCATCGGAGTTTTCGTACGCAATCATTGAAAGATTTTTTAAAGCAATGATGATATGCTGCTGAAAACGTTTATTCTGGTTGATTACCCAAACTGTTTAGAATCCAGAATCGCACGACGGGACGGGGACCGGGTATGGATAAGGCGATGAATGGGGGACGGGATCCGGGAAATCGGGGGTCGAGGTGTCGGTGTCGCGCGTAGTCGTCCATTCAGGCTTCGGGGTCGTGGCCAGGGGTTCGGTGTCAATTTTGTAGAGGTATTGGAGAACGGTAGCCAGAAATTGGTCGCATGCCTTCACATATGGCTCCGGGCGGACGGTTGATCCAAGAGTCGCCTGAATTGGTTTTTGATGGGTGAGTAAGAGAGAGAGAGAGAGAGAGAGAGAGAGAGAGAGAGAGAGAGAGAGAGAGCGGGAGAGCCACAAACGGTCCCTAGGTATCTACGCCACCCCAGAACGAGCACTTCAAACCCGGATGGCTCTCGATCGGATAAACTTACCCAGACGATGGCGGCTCGGGCTACAGTACGCGCGGCTCCGACGGGATCCGAGCAATTTTTCGTGAAGTAATCGAAGTAGCTTTTTTAGACGTACGGCGCAGCCCTGAAAATGGGCATATTTTCAATATCAGGAAATTCAGAATGTCGGAGTTTCGGGATGTCAAAAGGGCAGAATCTCGAAATCGGATAAGTCGAAATTCTGCGTAGGATAATCGTGGATATTTGTGGATTTAGACTCCATATATTGAAAGTTAGATAGCCCAAGTTTGAATATTAAAGTTAAATTACCTGCACTTAACGGGATTCAAAGCAGCAGCCACCAAATTGTTCTTCTCGAAGCACAAGGAGAGCTGTGAGTCTGTAAAAACGCGTATATCAATCCAGCATGCTCAACTACATTCGGTTTTGAGGGCAGCACCGTCACACAGCTCCTGTTTTGCCGCCGCATAAGCTTCCGGATGAGCATCACCTCCATCACTGATAGAGGGAAGGATAACTTAGCCATGAGTTAAATTACCGGCAAACCAAATTCACAGCGATCTCGAGGGTTTTATCTGCCTAAAGTTTAATTTTGGCACCAGAAAAATCGAGGCTTAATGTCGTCATAAAGAGATTTTTCCACCTACCCAGAAAGGGAAAGTGCCGTCCAAGTATGACGATGCTGAAGGTGGTGAAAATTGGGCTAAATGGTGCTGGTTTCCACAAAGTTGCTATTTCCGCGGCGTAATTACACCGATTCAAAATTCTTGCGCACCCTGACATCCTTAAAAGAAACCAAAAAAAAACTCACCGAAACCGACTCCAAGGAGCAGCACGAGGGTTGAGAGCGACTTCATCCTCCTAACACGGGAATGGGTAAGGATACAGTACACTGCCAGGCCTGGGTTTTATACAAACCTCAGGCTTTTCAGCCTTGCTGCTTGAATAGCCGAAAAGCCGAATCATCATTTGTCACCTTCTCTTGACTGATAGAAATTATATACGGCTAACTGTATGAATTCAATAGCCGTGATTTAGTCCCTCCTATAAAATCGTCGAGCCAAATTCTGTGCGTACAATTGTAATTTGTGAGTGGACGTTTTGAAGCCCGTGAATTGAGACGCCGCATTTTTTGCCAAATTCGAATCTCAAAAATTAGAAAATGTAAAAAAGGCGGTTTTATGTGTTTGTGGTTGGTCTCATTCATTTCACTCTGTCCTTAATTCTTTGGATAAGAATGGTGCACAAAAGTTTTTTACGGCCTTTATGGAATCATGAAAATACCCGCAGAATTTGTGATACGTTATGCACACAAAAACGTTATTTGAAACGGGTATATACATCTGTTTAGAGAGTATTTAAGATAACTATTATATTCGTAGCATGATTTTTTATAATTTTCCTGTCTCGAAAGATTCGCAGAGGTAGATGCAACGTCCGAGATCTCTGGTCTCGCCAAGAACCTAACAAGGACTGCTTTTTTCGAGTCATCGGCCAAACCTTTCAGGATCTAGCTCATTCGATAGAGAATTGAATTCTGGACAAGATGCCGTTGTTCTATTTTGCGGAATGGCTATCCCTGATTTTATAAAATGAAAAAACTAGTGACCGTCTCTTACCATGAGTGCCCTTTGAACAAAAAGAGACGCGTTTGGGTGCGGTTTTAAAATTGTATAAAATCATGAATAGCCATTCCGCAAAAAAGGACAACGGAGCCGTGTTCAGAATTGAATTCTCTATCGAATGATCTTGTTCTCGTAAGGTTTCGCCAATGACACAAAAAAAGCACTCCTTGTAAGGTTTTTTTAGACAAATTTTCTATCCAATTACTCGCCTTCCACATAATCCATATCGATAGTCCTTAATAAAATACATAGTGCAAATCGGGTCAATAATTGGGTAAAAGGAAGTTGCGATCGGGACGTAGATCCAAAATTCCAGGGAGGTAAGCAGGGATTTTGGAGAGTCCGTGAAAGCTAGCATGGGCTTTGTGACTAAACACAAGCCTGGTTCGGAAGTGGTGCTTTGGTTTCTAGATCATCTAACTGTTGTGGTTGTTTGCTCCCCTTTTTGAGAAGAGCTGCAAGAGTTGAGATGCAACTTTCGCACTCACTCCAAACTTGAGGTTCAGGCAACAAATCTTATATAAGGCGATCGACTGGTAATTTATTGAGAATCAATCTAATCGCGTCGATAGACACCACACAAAAATTAAAAAATTAAAAAGCAGCTCCCGGTTAGATGCCGCTCGGCGTCGTGGTCTTGGTCCTCGGTGTCGTGTTTTGAGGATCAGGCCAAGTAGAGCGCTGTTGAGGCTCGACAATCCCATACAGCTTGGCGACGTCGTTGGCCAGCCTCTGATAGCAACTCTCCAACTCGGTGCCCCTGCGCCTAGCTGTCCAGTATTTTGCCTGGAAGATTAATGGTGGTGAGTCAAAAATCAGGACGTTTCCGACCTGTATGTACAAGCCATGCCCTGCGGAAATACGGGCCTGTTCCGGGTATGGACACATTCCGGCGACAGCATTGATATAAACGTTGTAATGCTGAATAGCGGTTCTGAAAACGAGCGTTAAATAGCGCCGCTTTGTCTAACCTGCACGGCATCTGGACAAGCTGTTCCTCCATGGCATCTCCAAACAAACGTTCGCCATATAGGAAACATTCCGTTATCAGCTCGACTAGAACGTTTGGTAGAACTTACTTTTGTTTTTAAGCCCTACACTCTATCTTCAATTGTTTGCCGTCACAAAGACCGTTCTGTAGGATAGCCAGACTTTCGGTAGCGGCGGTATTGTTGAGACTAATTTCAAGGAAGAGGTAAGTAAGTACGAATTCGGAATATCACCTGCACAGCGGTTCCGTAGTGAGAAAAGCGAAGTGCGCCTAAAGCTTAGGATCTTTTGTGTTATCACATCATCTGCCTACGCAATACTAGATGGCTATCCTTGACCAAGTCGCATACACCGCCTTAAAAAGCCAGATACCTACGCGACACCGCTGCTCCTATGCGCTACTAGATCTTCGATATTAGAGATTTGGTTTTATATTCACCCCATGAAAAACCTATTTTAAGCCGTCATGCGGGATAGTAACGCGTACTGGACGATAGTTTCGTACTCAACCCGTACCCTAGTTACTTTCTCGACGCGACGGTACGCACCACGTACCTACATAACTCGGAACAGGCCAAAACCTACCTCAAATGGAATAGTGACATCGTCGTGCGGGGCCAGCGTGCCGGTCGTGGGAGTTATAGGCGATGTTTGGGCTAAAACGCGATTTTCTGTGGGGTTGGGGCAACAACTGGGAATCTGCTATGGGTCGATGGTCGTTGAAAAGCTTAAAAAAAGTGTCTCCACGTGACGCCAATTTTATCTTACCGGAGCTCATAGGAAAAAGAAGTCCAAGGATTATAAACCACTTCATCCCGCCAAAACCTTTAAGTAGTGGTTTTGCAGCAATAACGCATGGGGTAATGATGCTGGAGACATGCTTATATACCGTTCCCAAACTTTGTAGCGTCGCGCCTCTATAGCCGCGAATATTTCTCGTCCTTTTGTCCCCTCACCTAGCTATACAAATTATTTGGCGGCTAGATCCGCTAGCAACTATTGAATCGCCGGTGATTCAGCTATATTCGGAGCCGTTGGCCGGCGCGTAATAGAAACCGGACATGCAGTGGGCGGGTTTAGGAAAGGTTTTAAGGTCGGCGCCTGGTAATACCGTATTTCCTCTAATATAGCCCCTCCAAAAAATTTTCGAAGTTGCCTTTAAGAAGTAAAAAATACCAAAAATGTTCTGATTACGCTTTATACTGTGTTCCCGAGAGGGTGTGAGCAGTTTGAACTCCTAGAAAACGTTGTGGTTGCTCACAATCACAAAAAATAGATCCTTTCCTCTAATGCGACAACCCCCCTCACGGAGGTGACTGAAAATATAGAACCCGGGGTTATATTAGAGGAAACACGGTATTTTGATAATTTGTCTTGTTAAAAGAACATCTGCCATTGAATTTATTTATTATCAAAAATTGCGTTTTTTTAATGTTCAGAACCGCATGGCACCGGGTAGGGCTCTGGAGAATCCGGGGTAGTCGGATCTTCCTGTGGAACCGGCCAAATTGGGGTCGAAGTTCCGTCCTGTGGATAGACTTCAACGTTGAAGTAGCTGGGAACGCTGAATGCTAACTCCGCGTAGCACTTTCCATCAGCGCCATTAGCAGCCAATACCATGCGGACTAGCAACTGAAATTAATATAGGGTATCGTATCGTGGCCCGCCGCATACCTCGATCATAACTCCACGTGCCGCAACTTTCGCTGTTTTCGCTGACTCAGGGCAGCTAAGTGCCGCAGTGGCGATGTAGTCACGATACAGAATCTCTGTATCACTAAAATATGCTTCTCATGCTGCTTTGCAAAGGCTTTACCCGCATGAAGCATTCTTGGCCAGCTCGGTATAGCGCTCGTTCAGTGGTTTCCCGCCCTCTTTGAAGCACTCGGTGATGTTTGTGTCTAAAAAGACACAATCACTATAGTTTAAAAATTCCGGTAGTGGACTGCAGATTTCGACGAAAAGCCAACATTTTTCGAAATTTTTGGGAATTTTTTACTGTTACAAAAATTTACACCAAAAGGTTTCTAAAATGGTATAAAAAAAACCTACAAAACTCGTTTGAAAGCACTCAAAAGAGGGGTCTTTTTACAAATCCCTTACATTCAGGTTTTGCAGAACGTCCGATGCAGAATTCCTTTTTCAGGGAGATGACATAGTTGCCCCCCAGGGTATCCGACCAGCTATAAAAATAAATGTTGATAATTTTTGTGAGTAAATGTACCCGCAGATTTCGTCGGCGTGCAGGAAGAAAAAGTCGGGCTGAAAAGAAAAGTAAGGAAAGGGCGCCTTAATTGATGCATTAATCGTCATCAGCCATGAATCGCTGCGCTTTTTCAGGGCGTTTAATGCATCTAACTGACCGTGAACAACGACTTTTCTTCATTCCGTTCTCCTGCTGATGCAGTGACAATTGAGGCTAGAAACTCACATAAAAATCGCGTCAATTTTAACACCTACCGGAGCTCACTACGCCCAAAAAGAGAAACAGCGTCGCGAAAAACAGCATATTTCGCTTAGGGAGGTACCGAGGTGGCGGTGGTAATATAAGGGTTACTCAGGGTTTATATATGTGCCCCATACCGATCAAGTTTGTCCCCTTTATAGCTTCCCGGGCTCGTCATCATTTGTCACCAATATTGCTCTATAGAAAAACTGCATCCAGTTATACAGCGAAAAGACACCTTTCAACCATAATTTTTTAATTGTATGCTTGATAGAAATGATTCAGTGCCTTTCTTTTTAGATCTCGCCTCTTTTAGGATTCCGCATGGAAAATGCACGCACTTTGGAGCCGTCAACGCTGTATCAATACATCTATCGTCTCTATCTCGCTCACTCTCTCGCTTGCTCACTCTTTTACTCTCTCTCGTTGTGTCTGTCTGTGCATCTCGCTCTCTCTCTCTTTCTGTCTCTCTCTGTCTCTCTCGGTCTCTCTGTCTCTCTGTATTTCCCTCTATGCGTACAGCAGATTCCTTAAATCCCGATACAAAAAAAAATCGTGTTATCGATTTGGATCAAAGCTTGGCCTGCATCCACTGTGATTCTGAAACACGAATGATGCAGATATAAGCCCAAATATATATTCAGGAAAGGTGTGTTGGCGTCGATTAATGCTATTCCAATGACACGTTTATTCAAGAATATTTTACCAAATTGGGCATCGTTATCCACGCGTAAGGCTTGACGTCGTAGAGCGAAGCCAACTGACGGCCGAGTTGCACATAGCAATCGCGGAGCAAAATACGTCGTAGACGGTGAGCAGCGAGTCGACCTTAAATAAGTAAAATATTGCCGTGACCATCCTTTGCAAAAAATGGCAAAGGCAAAGGGCCGCGAAGCGGTCTTGCCAGCTCTAGCTCGACTGGCTATCAGATTCTCGAAAATCAGAATCCCAGCAGTCGCGAAACGACTGTAACCACCTGGGACCAACAAAGATATTACGTTCGTAACCATAAAGGATTTGATTTAGCCCAAAGAAAACTTAATTGCCACGGCATTTTGACAACCTGACAATTTCAACCCTGGTATTTTCTCGAAATTTAGGGCTATGATTTGACCTCCCCTCGATATACCCAGGAAAAAAAATGGACTGACCGTTAGCTTTGGGTGTGCGCGTGCAATCCGGTACCTGACGGGCCACGACGTCCTCAAGTGGAAGCTCGACCTCCGCGTCCTGTGTGGGGCTGCCTTGGCACAAGATGATGTTCCGGTACTGAAATTCTACGAATTCACTTTTACTATTCCGGCTTGCGGGCTATACAGGGGGTTGCAAAAAAAAACCCTCGGCATTTGGCCGTCTGCCATCCGATCGGCACGAAATTTTTAACAGTGTTGGGGACGCATAAAAACCATTGGCAGCCGAATTGTCTAAGCAAAATATTGTAAATCAAAAAATCATCGCGAAAAAACTGATTTTTGGGAAAAGCTGGTACCCATTTTTGGCTATTCGCATGCCGTTTTGGGTAATTTCCCAAAAATGGTCACTTTGGGGCCGATTCTAAAATTCGAGATTCTGATTTTACGAGATTCTGATATGTATCCAAGTCTTTCATCTCGGCATCAGATCTCATAACAATTTTCATGATACCCTTTAACGAGCCACCACTCACCTTGTTTACCAGAGCAGCATTGATCCAGGCGGTGAAGGCCGTATCGAGCCCAATCCCAGAGTTCAACAACATCCGGTACATCGGAGTGTCGAACTTCTCTAGCGTGGTCTGCATCGTCAGCCACATGTACTTTGGAGGCAGACTGCTCCACAGCGCCGCTGAAAAGGTGGACGACGTTGGCAATGCGGCATGCAAATTACACGTCAGATTTACAGGGTGTCCCCATAAAAAAACACCCCCCTCTAACCCGACGCAGAAGTATTGGAACGGAATGGTATGGTAGTTACACCATTCAAAAGCCCTTGAAACAATTCCTGGCGCAAACCGACGATCGGTCCCAAAATTGGACCAGGGGTGTATCTCACCCTAAATAAGCACAATCTTGACCCATATCCCAATCGATACAGTGGTACTCGAGTGTAAACAAAAAACCGTTTTCTATGCGATTTTTAACAGTTGTTTCGGCGTTTTGGGCCTTGTATCGATTTGCATCGACGTCCGGCTCGGTATCCTTTATTTCGCGTAAATTCCGGGTTGATTTTTGCTTGTAAAAAACGTCTAATAAGCCTTTATTTAGTTATTTGTCAGACACAAAAAATTCTAGGGGTAGGGCAGCCTACCCACATCATTGTCAGTGCTAACGGTCGATTCCGACGAAAACCCCATGAGAAACGCATCATCAAGCTTGGTTTTGTTGTATCTCGAAAACTACTGTAGCTGGCGGGCTATAACTCAGGATTGTGGTTATTTAAGGTCACATACACCTCTGGGCCGGTTTCGGGATCGATCGGAGGTAAGGCGACGAAATGTCGGCTGGGTGTTTTTTTTGGATGCCCTGGATATCCGACACGAGAGCTGGATCTATGCGATAGTTACCTTGTTGTGGGGGCTATAAATAGCCATCCATCTGGCCACCATCATAATCAGCTGCCAGCCCTTGGTTTGCGTCCCCGACGTTTGCTAACGTCAGTTGATGCCACTTGGCGAGCGGTTCATGCATTTCCGTGAGCATCCAGACCAGCAGCCGGCGTGGTATGATCGCAACATGAGCGATTCAGCCCAGACCGCGATCACTTAAAACATAACTTTATAGTTCTGGCTCATGCAACGCACACGGATATAGCTATAGGATTTCCCAAAAAAACCTCGCTCGGCATTTGGCCCTTCTATCCGGTCGGGACGGAATTTTTACCTGCGATGCGGACCCATAAAAACTAAGTGCAACAGAATTTTTTAAGCAAAATATTGTAAAACAAAACAGTTATGCCGAAATTAAGGTTTACTTTGCCGCTTTCACGAGAATTTCAATGGATTTGCACCTCGAAATATTTAGCAAAAATGAATAGGGCGCTTTTTCCACCTGAAAGAATTTTATGTTTTGCGAAAATTACGTCTAGATTGGGACTTGAAATCACTTTGTATTATCAAAATTGACAGAAACCGACCTGAAACTGATCATTTTTTGGAAAAATTACTCAAAATCGGCGTGCCAGTTGCGAAAATAAAGCCAAAAATGAGCACTGGCTTTTCCCAAAAAGTAGTTTTTGGTGATAGATTTTTGCTTTACGATATTTTGCTGAAAAAACGCGGTGGCCGATAGTTTTTATGCGTCCCCAACACTGGTAAAAATTTGGTGCCGATCGGATGGAAGACGGCCATAGGCCGAGACAGGGGTTTTTTTTGCGACGCCCTATCCAGTTTGAAAAAAAATAAATGTGGCGTCATGTATTATTGGTCTTCTGTGAATGCGCCTTTCGAAAATGCGAAATCTTATACCCGATATAAGATAATAATCGTAATAAGATAATAATCGAAGATAATAATAGAAGATTATCTATTTGAAAAAACTGAGGTCAATACTACAATAAATAGTCGCATAAAAATAGAAATAGAAAAATGTGTCGGACAAGTCTGTGGCAAAATTTGGGCTAGAATTCGTCCAGATGCCGTTCGTGTGGAGGCCAATCCCCCATATCCATCCGGATGCCAGAAAAAAATTGGACAAATCGCCATACCCCTGCCCTATTTGCCAGATGTGGCCGTTGTCTTGCAGCAATTGAAGAATTGCCATCGGACGAGCTATTAGGTAGTACAAAAAGTCCTGGCGTTTTTGGGCTTGGATCGCTTTATCAAGAACGGTTTCGATATCAGGGTTAATTGTAATATGTCGTTTGAAAGTACTCATCGTACTCTACAGAACGGTTACAGTAACTTTGTCACATTACATTTTTTGAGTTTTTTTAGAAGGTCTGAAAGTTAGAACCAAAATTGCCTTATTTTCTTGTTTCCTTCAAAACTTTTTTGACAGGCGGCGTAGAACCGTAATGAAGATAGCATTCGACTAAGCTCACGAAGCACTACAAAACGTGCCGTAAAGTCCCGGTTGAAAAATTATTCCGTTGAGATACGACCGTGCAAAATTCGGTCAGTTTTTGAGCTTTTTCGGCTCCCCAGATCCCATTTCAACCTAATCAGCCATAAAAACGGCTCGGGATTTTTTATAATGCCTTGGTGCAAACTTCGTAGTTGTTTAAATTCTATTTCCAATGCTCAGAAATGTAAAAAAATTATTTTCCCAAAATTCGGAAAGAGCCATGATTTGGACACTGACCAAATTTTACTCTGTTGTATCTCAACGGAATAATTTTTGAACCGGGACTTTTACGGCACGTTTTGTAGTGCTTCGTGAGCTTAGTCGAATGCTATCTTCATTACGGTTCTACGCCGCCTGTCAAAAAAGTTTTGAAGGAAACAAGAAAATAAGGCAATTTTGGTTCTAACTTTCAGACCTTCTAAAAAACTCAAAAAATGTAATGTGACAAAGTTACTGTAACCGTTCTGTAGAGTACGATGAGTACTTTCAAACGACATATTCAATTAACCCTGATATCGAAACCGTTCTTGATAAAGCGATCCAAGCCCAAAAACGCCAGGACTTTTTGTACAACCTAATAGACCTCGACCGACATACAAGCCACCTTTCTGGGGTGGGGGGGGGGGGGTAGGCAGGGCAGGCACCCAAATTTCGGGGGGAGATTTTTGAAAACATAGGGTTTCTAACACAAAAACTAGTGTTAAAAATAGCCAGAAACAGCGCCGCAGGCAAAAAATTTTTTGGAAAAATTAAATCAGAAGTGTATTTAACAATTTTAAAAGCAAAATAGTAAAAATTTTTAGCAAAATGGAGACGAGCCGTGCTTTCCAGACCATAACTCGATGCCTATTGGGAATTTCGGGATGGGATTTTGAACACTTATGTATTCGATGGTGGGGATCACGCGCATGTTATTATCTCTACCAATTTTCAGCGGATTCATGCTAAAAATTGGAAAGCGCTTTACCCTTCACGTTATCGATTTGAATCAAATCTTGGTCTGCACCCACTGTGATTGTGAAACACGAAGGTGCTACGGTTGACTTTACCCCCCCCCCAGCCTGAAGTTTTTGGCTATAACTTTTTTATTTTACATTATTGTAGGCACAAATTAAAACTTTTAGTATATTTTTCGACGCTCTATCGAATGGCGTTGCAAAAATCCCGACAAAATAAGCGAAAATACCGAAAACTTTGAGACGCTTTGGCTGTGGGGGGGGGGTGGGGTAAAGTAAACTCTTACCCACGAAGGATGCAGATATAAGGCCAAGTATATATTCGGGAAAGGTGTGTTGCCGTCGATTCATCCATTTCCAATGACACGTTTATTCAATTTTTTTAACAAACTGGGCATCGTTATCAACGCTTATGGCTTGACGTCGTACAGCGAAGCCAACTGACGGCCGAGCTGCACATAGCAGTCGCGGTGCAAAATTTGGTCGGTCGGTTTTTGAATCGGGAGTAACGAATAACGCTTGAGCTTCAAAGGAGGTTAAATGTATGGCTCCAGTTGACGAAGCAGAAGATGGCAAAGATGACAAAGTAGATGACGCCTTAAATTTTTTGTTGCCCCGCCTTCATGTTCTCTCTGGTGCACTCTTTATCTCTCACGCTTTCTTTTTCTCGCTCTCTTTCTCTCTCTCTCTCTCTCTCTCTCTCTCTCTCTCTCTTCCTCTCTCTCACTTTACGCCGTCGCGATCTCTTAAAAACGATTCCCTGTCACGATTTCGAAAATCACCATTTCGAAAATCACCATTTCGAAAATCACCATTTCGAAAAATCACCATTTCGAAAGACACCATTTCGAAAGTCACCATTTCGAAAAGACGCCATTTCGAAAAGACACCATTTCGAAAATCACCATTTCGAAAAGTCACCATTTCGAAAAACACCATTTCGAAAAACACCATTTCGAAAAAATCCCCATTTCGAAAAGACCCGGTTTCAAACAGGCATAAAAATTGCAGTGTCAAAAAACTACGGTTTTTCTCGGATATGACCAGTGATGTAATAGAAATTGTTTTGGTGGTGTCTATAATGAAATTAATCATATCTCCAGTGGAAAAATAGACCCCCGAACCTCAAACCAGCCAACGAAATGGGCTTTCTCTTCCAACGAATTTTCTGCGACTGGGAAATGGGCTATTGCTAAATCCCGTTTCCCAAATGGTAATTTTCGAAATGGTGATTTTCGAAATCGTGACTTTTCGAAATGGTGATTTTCGAAATGGTGTCATTTCGAAATGATGTCTTTTCGAAATAGTGACTTTCGAAATGGTGTATTTCGAAATGGTGATTTTTCGAAATGGTGATTTTCGAAATGGTGATTTTCGAAATGGTGATTTTCGAAATCGTGTCCGCCAACCCTTAAAAACGATACCTGGTAGCCAGGCCTTGATATAGCCAGTTACAGGAATTTTGGATCGACGAACTACTTTTTCTGGCCCTCCATCTGCAACACTCTCTGCCAGAAACTGATGCCCAGCCTGCAGACGTTGGTATTTGCTCTCACTCGTCTCTGAAACTCACTTCCGAGGCTATTTGAGGGTCATCTCTTCCCTGCCACACCGCACAAATCAGCATCCACATCAAGGCAACTCCAGTGAAGATATACGATGCGTTTAGCCAATCATACACCACTGAAATCAATACTCAATGGTTTGATTCCGAGCTTCACTTACGTTGCGCTCCCCTCGGAATCGATGACATCGCCAGGGAGCCCTGAAAATTCCGAGCTGATTGCCTCAAACGATGCCCTTACCACCAAAACCGTTCCCAGGAGTGTTGTCGCGGCCAATGCCAGCCGGGTTCGCATTTCGGAGCTAAGACGTTTTCTAAACAATTTTGTTAGGGCTTACCAACGAAGTAATAATGCCAATCCGGCGACGGCGACGAACAAGAAGTTCGGGAGGTAGATTTGGGTGATTAGACGCCTGAAAAGCGGTGCTTGGCATTTCCTGACCACTGAAATTAAAGACTACCAGAACGATGGAACACGCACTGTCACCCCGAGGGTGCTGCCCCCAAGAACGCGCAGAGCGGGTCGTCATTAGTGGGGTCCCGGATTGGGCAAAGACCCTCTGGGGGTTGGGGGCGCCTCTGACTCCCTTCCCCACTTGCAGGGCCGTAACAAACCCAAATTTCGGGGGGGGGGCGACCCCAAAAATTTTTCACTAATATGACTAAAACTACAGCGCCGCAGGCAAAAAAAAATTTTGGAAAAGTTAAATCATAAGGGTCCCCCCTTATGAACTTTTCGGCCTTCGGCCGATTTCGGGGGCGGCTCGCCCCCTCGCCCCCCTCTTACGGGCCTGCCCACTTGGCCCTGTGGTATTGTGGCTAGCGCGTCGGACTGTGGAGCGAACCATCGCGGGTTCGACTCCCGCCCGGTGCGCAACTTTCTTGCTCTAAACGATATTTCATCGTTCTGACGGTCTTTAAGTGAGCTCATAGTCGTGTCAAAGAAAGCATTTTTTTGAGGGGTTTCGAAAGCCTAATGTGATGATTTGCCTAACAAGGAGATGGTCTCAGCTGGGAATCGAATTCGGATTTGAAAATTTGCACACTTATAGAGCTCGACGAGACAAATCGATTGGTGTAACTTTCAGCTGCTGATACGATAACCACGGCGAGTTATAAGCATTTTAAGTTTTTGCATACATTTTGCATTTTTTCGGCCATAGATTCATAGGCCTTCCCCGCCTCCCCATCACCATCGTCTGGTGGCCTAGTGGTGTAGCAGGCGGCCTCCTGGGAATCTAACGAGGGTTCGAACCCGCTCACGATTTTTATTTTTTGCTTTTTCGTCCGAAGGTTCCTCTTTGCTTTCTGAGGACCTTGTATAACTTTTTACGCATTATTTTAACTCCTCTGGTGCGAAATGGCTAAAAACATCGCTTGAAAAATTTTTGATTTTTTTACCCGAAAGGACTATGCCGGTCCCAAAATAAATTGAAAATTCCAAGCATATCAAAAATCGTGGAGCAAACGTAATTTTGGTAAATGGTGTGTTATCCGAACAAAAACTTTCGTCCGCGAAAATTTTTTGGAAATGGTAGTCATAGGTCGGACAAGGGCTTGATGCCCAGCCAGAAAAATTTTTGTGGTGAAGTTCGATGTTGTCGGAGCATCAGAGGAGTTAAAATAATGCGTAAAAAGTTATACAAGGTCCTCAGAAAGCAAAGAGGTCCCTTCGGACGAAAAAGCAAAAAATAAAAATCGTGAGCGGGTTCGAACCCTCGTTAGATTCCCAGGAGGCCGCCTGCTACACCACTAGGCCACCAGACGATGGTGATGGGGAGGCGGAGAAGGCCTATGAATCTATGGCCGAAAAAATGCAAAATGTATGCAAAAACTTAAAATGCTTATAACTCGGCGTGGTTATCGTATCAGCAGCTGAAAATTACACCAATCGATTTGTCTCGTCGAGCTCTATAAGTGTGCAAATTTTCAAATCCGAATTCGATTCCCAGCTGAGACCATCTCCTTGTAAGCATTTTCGAAATCCACTTTTTTTGAAAATTAATTTTTCCGAAAATCATATTTTCTAAAAATCACTGTTGTGAAACATAGAATTTCGAAGGATTTGCATTGCTATTTGTTTTTTTGCGGACATTTCTATTGAAAGCTAAGCGCAAATTTTCGAAATTTTCATTTTCAGACATTCGGAAAAATTTATTTCGGCAATTATTTTGCAGGAAGTAAGTTTTGAAATTCCGATAAGCGACTGCCTACCTACCATGTCGCCGAGCTTTCCCGTTGAAAGGTGAAGATGGCCCGGAGGCACGAGTATTTTTCGGAGCCTGTCCCCCCGGCCGCAGGTAACCGAGTCATACGATTCGAGCCGGAAATCCTGGATGGGGTTCTAAACCAATTATTGAGTAGCTTTTCATCCTTGAGCTTACCGCCACGCCGGTCTTCGTTTTGATCGGGTTTATTTGGGCCCATTTGTAATCTGAATTTTTCGGGTTTTAATATGATCAGTATTACCAATATTCAACGCGCTCCACCCGTATGATCCCATGTCGATGTGGCATTGATGCTGGTCCGTAGGGTAGTACTGAAGGATAAATTTCAAAAAGTGTTAAAAATGCTAAATTCGACGTCGTAAAAAAGGCTCATATGGAACCTAGGAATGCTGAGTTGTATTCTTTTTATGAAGCGCGCCCACAGCGCACATTTTCTACTCGTATGGTATTGATTCCATATTTTTCAAAATAACTTCGGACCAATTCCAAAACGATTTAAATGATCACCTCCAGAAGCATAATGCATTTAATGGTCACCGAGAGGCGCTCGCTCAACGACACGGTCCCGTCTAAAATCTGATGTATTTTTAGCGACTCTGCTCCTGCCTGGTGCGACCCTGATCATGGTGTGCAAATTCGATACCTCTTGACGGGTCCTGTGGAGCTCGTTCTGAAATTCGTGAATCAGCGAAAGACCTGCTAATAGGCTTATTGCCATCTCGCCGGAAATAATTTTGTCGAAATCTAATTATAGCGACACTAAATATTTCGCCAAATTGGCATGTGGACGCAATGCCCTACGAATAATAGAAATTTCAACAAAATGTTAATTCTACATAATGATATCTCGACAAAATGATATTTTAACGAAATGCTATTCTGACCAAACGATCGTATATTAAACCGCGTAAAGTAGGACGCCGCACGCGCGATTTTTTTGCTGCGCTATGCTACGCACTCTACAGACCGTAACAGCATGCAGGTTTAAATGTGGAACTGCACCCGCTTTGCGTGCCATTGCCTTTTTAGCCTTACGTTTTCACTGCAAATAACCCAATCACGCAGTGACCCAAATTTGATTTTTGAATTTTTAATCTATCGTATCGTTTCACCTTTATAACTGTGTCCGGCACCCAAATCGGGAAGTGCTTTCCATCACTCGGTATTCGAATATCAGCGGGGAGTTGAACCCCCTCCGGCGCTGTATATCCCAGCCTTGGGTCCTTCCACTCTTGATGCAGCGTCATTTGGAGTCTGCGTAAAAATTAACCCAGAAGATCCAAAAATTCCGTTACCCAATCTCTTGTTTGTCGATGTCGAGATTCACGACATCTCGCAGCAATATGTCGAGGGTGATGACAGCGGGTGTTTCTGAAATTTTTAAGGGGTTGAAAAACCTCCGGTGGCCTACCAGGGTTGCCAAAATCGGGGCGGAAGGAGGGATTGTAGTTTTCGGAGCTGATGGTTAGGTTAAAGCTAAAATGAAAAACATTAGCCTACGCCAAATCGAGGGATAAGCCTACCTTTTGTAAATTTCAGGAACTGAACCAGCATGAAGTGCAATGCTAAAAACAGCAATATACGTTTCAGAGCTTGCCCAAATTTGGTACGATTTGTTAGCTATCAAGCGGTGGGTCAGCATTTCAAAGTGGTTTGGAAAACGGCTTTTTATTTTTTGAATTGCCTTTGATAAAATTCTCAGGTGGAGTTTTTTGGGTTTTTTACAGAAGTGTTGAAAATTGTCTGAAAGAGATACGAAAGTGGCCAATTTTTACGAAAAATAGGTTGTTTAAAACCCCCGATAACCTTTTGTAAAATGGTTTTCCCGTTCCCTGAAGTTATAGTTTAACTTACGGGATGAAACAACTTATAAAAATTGCGGCATTGCCGAGAATAAAAAGCATCCGTCCCGGACGGACGGAAAATAGGCATCGAGACCTTTTGTTCTTTTTGTACCCAGCTCTAGCGGCAGCTGGCCATGCCCCCCCCCCCCACCTTCGAGGTGATCGAGTGCAGACAATTTTCCACATGGGCTAAAAAATGAAGGAGAAGCCCGAATTAGTTTTTGTAAAAACACTCCCCGTTCCCCGTTTCATGGGTTTCGAATGAGCACCAAACACCGGAAATTCCACTGTGTCTGGTTGATTTTATATAGTGTGAATGGCCTTCTCAACAGGCCACAACGACCTGGAATCCACGTGCGCTTAGAAAGTGACTTTGCCACGAAAACATTCCATTTTCTAGCATATTTCCCGTATACCCATTTAAAGTAAAGACAACAATTTATCATTCGGAAGATGTCTACTAGTGTGCCGCGCCACAGTGAGGGAAGGTTGGCGGTTCGATTGGCGACACTGTCGGGGATTCGGGGAAGTATTTCAAATTGAGCTTGTCCACCATCCGCTGCCGACACACGCCGTACGGGGCTTGGTGAGACGCGGCAAGCAAATAGTGGGCCTAAAGTTATATACCCTAATCGGTTACGCCCTCGAATGTACCTCAATCAAGACTGCCTTGGCCGCGGCGCGACGCGCTTCCTCTATATTCGGGCACTTTGGGCGCAATTCGCTGTAGACAGGGGCGGCGGGGCTAGAAAAGAGTACTCTTTTGCCTGCATTTCTCTCTCTCTCTCTCTCTCTCTCTCTCTCTCTCTCTAGTTTTGAAAGGATCCGAAGCGTTATTTTCCTAACAATAAAGGGCTCGGAAACGCAAGCCCTTTGACCCTTACTTGCCATCTATTGGAAAGCATTTTCGAAATCTACTTCAACGGGTTTTTTCGGATCAATAACGGTTACACCAAAAATCACAGTTTCTCTTGGGTATGCAAATAAATGTGTGCAATCTCATTGTCCCACGCTGTCATGAATAATGACCCGAAAAACGCAACCAATTGGCAACAGAAGATCATGATTCTCATGCAAAAGTGATAAACTACGAGAATTTGGTTCGAATATTAACCGTCAAAATTCCACGACTAGCAATAACCGATGCCAACAGTGTTATAAATAGGATGCCAAAATTCTGTGCCTATTTTGAAAACATGAAGCTGAATAAAATTATTTTTTCGACGTTTGGCTTAATCGGTATTTCAATTCTCGTTTTGTATCAGGTTGGAAGGTAAGTCCTGTCGCCGAGATTTTGGAAGGCTGGCTAAAATCGTAGTTAGCTCCATTCTGCACATGCGATATGTCATTTTATAGCTCTCTGCCTGAACCGTTTCGGGAGGAGGGTCCTAGCTCGCCAAAATCCAGGAGGACCGAGATACGGGCCCAAGAAGTTTTTGGAAAAATTGAGCAAAAGTGTTTTTGCAAGTTATCTCTGCATAGAGTAATTTGCATACGATACCTTTAACGCCAATCGATAGCTCTCGAGGAGTAGTTATCGATAGATCTTGAGATCAGCAAAATTGGACACTGGATGACCGAGACATGGGCCTTTGAAATTTGGACCATTTCTTAGAACTTTTCTCAAAATCCCATACATTTCGCAGGATTTGACCGGCAGGTGCCGAAAATTGCCGCTTTATTTTTGGACGCGCCGAGCGGATTTTGACCAAATGTATGGGATTTTGAGAAAAGTTCTAAGAAATGGTCCAAATTTCAAAGGCCCATGTCTCGGTCATCCAGTGTCCAATTTTGCTGATCTCAAGATCTATCGATAACTACTCCTCGAGAGCTATCGATTGGCGTTAAAGGTATCGTATGCAAATTACTCTATGCAGAGATAACTTGCAAAAACACTTTTGCTCAATTTTTCCAAAAACTTCTTGGGCCCGTATCTCGGTCCTCCTGGATTTTGGCGAGCTAGGACCCTCCTCCCGAAACGGTTCAGGTAGAGAGCTACAAAATGACATATCGCATGTGCAGAATGGAGCTAACTACGATTTTAGCCAGCCTTCCAAAATCTCGGCGACAGGACTTACCTTCCAACCTGATAGTCAGATTTTAGGGTTGGTGGGCTCTATTCAGGTCTGCCCGCAGGCGGCTTGCCCGGCTGGCGGGGCCTGGGGCGAGTGGAAAATAATTTCAAGCTGCACAGGCACCTGTGGAATGAATGGGCTACGCGTCGAGATGCGCGAATGCGTATCGGAAAAGTTTGGGTGTCCGTGCGAGTAAGAAGAATTCGAAGCCATTAAATTTAGCAGTTGCTAACCATAAATGAAACTCGTTCTCATCCCCGCCCTGACGTCAACCCTGTAAATACTTTTTTAGCGGCCCCAAAAGTCGTACCGTCGCCTGCCCCGATTCACTTTGCACCTTTCCGCTCATCACGTGCGTCGACGGTCATGCCAAGGTAATTACTTTCCTGAATTATTTCCGATTATTTTTAAAATTTTTACCTGCTTCCTTTTTAGAAACTGAACCTAACGAGTAAAGCCTACACCTGTCAACCGATCATCCCTGTCGTCCAGGACGCGGCTAACCCGAGTTTCAGTTGCAGCAGTAAGTGTGGGGAGCGTAGGGAAACGCATTTATTATAGTGAACGAGACGATTGACTGTCCAAGAGTGCCGGCCACCGGTAAGCACAAAATTAGAGAGAAATGCCGATATTAAAGTGGTAATGGCAAAATACCGACACGAGAACATTATTTACATAAACCGTGGATTTGAATTCCGAGTCTTCGGGTGTCGGCATTCTGGTTGTCGAGCTTTTGAATTGACATTTTCTTGTTTGTCGAAAAACAACATAATTTTAAGGACTCTGGTCGGCATGGACAAACGTGGCAGGAACAACTTGCACGGCGACATGTGGAGGGAAAGGGACGATTCCGCAGATACGCACCTGTTTGACCTCGGTGGTTCAACCCTGCAGGTACTTTTGAACTGTGTACACCCATGATTACGCACAAACGTTTGAGCGCGTCAATGGCTACATTTAAGAAACTATTATTTTAGTGGAAACGCAACCAGAACGGCACGATGTCCGCCACAACCTTGCCCCGATGGGAGTTGTGCTGCCAACCAATCTAAGGTCAGAATTTTACGAGTTACCTTTAAACCCTCGTCGCTATTTACGGTGTTTAGGTGAGGTTTACGATTTCTGGTCAAACCGTGGATCGATGTGGATATGAAGTTCCGGATCAAGGGACACCCTGCTTCCCGGCCGGCTGCAACATGGGTAAGCTCTTCTTCACCGTTTGACAATCTCTTAGTTTTTTGTACAGCGTTTTTCGATTAAAAAAATGATTCTAGGCATCGAGTTGTCATGATAATGGCCTTAAAGGGCACGTTCAGGGACGTTTTTTTGGAAAAAAGCAAAGATTTTTTCCGAGAACGGGGGTCGAACCCGGGCCCCCCGCTCGGGAGACGCGGATGGATACCAGTCAGCCACAGCTACAACCTGGCGAGGGGGGCGAGGGGCGCCCCACGCCACCAAGGAGGGGAATGGCCTGTCACAGGACGGGCAAGCAGTGCGCGCGGTCCCTACGTCCATAGGGTGTACACGTTGGGACGAGTACACGGCCCCTCCCTGAACGTGCGCTTTAAGACTATTACCCTCAACAACCTGGCTGATGCAAGCTTCTAAAGACAACCCCAAAAATGTCTTGCTTCAAGTTACCACGACGAAAACCTCGACGCCCACAACCGCTACGAAACCTAGCCCGACTACAAAAAGCACTACCACCAGCACATCTACGACGACGACCACGAAACAAGTGGTAAACTGGGCTAATATAGATCGTCCTAACAAAATAGTCACTGCAACTGCATATTTCCTCAATATGCCCATGTTTAAAGGTACATTCCGCGCACGTTAAAAAACCCATGTCGGCTGCAAGAAATCGGTGGCCCGGCGGTCGCGATCCTCCGACCCTTCGTGGCCCTTCGCCCCCTCCCCTCTCACGTCTTTCCCATGGCCGAGTGGTCTAAAGCGCTAGCCCCAGTCGAGGGTCCCGGGTACGGTTTTGCCCGACTTTTAGCACCTACCCGGCATTCTAAAACACACAATTTGTCTAAAATCTTGGAGCATTCAAACGAGGGCGGACTGTACCTTTAAAGGGGCTACGAAATTCCAAAAATTGAGTGACGGCCCGAAAATCCTAGCCCTGTACGTGGGAGGCCTCTGCACACCTAGGGGCGCGGGAAGCTCGCAAATTTGAAATGGCCTGCGGTCACCTCGTAATCACGGTCTCGGCTGTTTCTGGGCCAAATTTGATGCTTAAAACACCAAAACTATTTTAAATTGAGTGAGATTGCAAAAATGGGGTCAGAATTCGCAAATTATAGTGTTTTCACAAAGAAACCGGGCAAAAGCAACTTCGCGCAAAAATAGAAAGAGTGAGGCAGCGCCCGCTGGCAATTTGCCCGAAATCAAAGAGGCCTCCCAAACGGGCTTTGATTTGGCAGTTCGGAGCCCCTTTAAGAAGCTGCTTTAGGAGTGCGATGGCTGGTTCACTTCTGTTTACACGGGGAACTGCTGGAAGGTCTGCACAACAAAAAAAACATGGTTACAACTCGTTTTTAGCTGCTCGACACCAAATATACGTTCGACGAGGCGAAGATCCAGTGCGAAAGCATCGGCGCCATCTTGCCGAACCTCCATAATGGGATCGACGCTGATGAATTTGCCGGTATACAGTTTTTTCTTTAGTTTTACTGAAAGATTTTGCGAAATTTGGCACTTTTTTGAGCCGCATACCTGGAATTTTTCAATCCCCTGACGCTAAGCGCAAAAAACTCCAAACTTTGAACCGGCTCTTCCATACTGCCTAAGCAAAAAGGTGCTTTAAGTTTAAAGTTCTGATTGCTGAGCATTTAAAAAAGCTGGCCAAAAAAAATCAGCAAGTGGCGCGTGCAAATCATTTGAACATATTTTGAAGGCTTCTTCCGCAGTTCGTTGACGCCACAACAATGAAGCCAACCTGACCAATACGCCTGGCTCGGAGCGACGAATGTCAGTTCAAAACAGTCTGATCTTGGAAGGCTAAATTTTTTAGTGTCCACGGAGTTGCGCCAATGGGAACCGGTCTATTTTGTGTAGAATTTACCTGATTTCTTTCACTGATCAAAATTTGCCTTTCAGAATCGGCAAAACGACCACGCAAATGTTTTAATCAGGGAAAAATTCTGCACACAATATGCCGGGTCCCATTTTGTAATTTCATACACACCACGAAAATTTTCCTTGTTATTTCAGACCGGCGCTGGTGAATACGGTTTTTCCTGGTTGAACGGCACGGCGATTCGTGAGTGGTACCATCAAGGAGGCGTGGGAGATGTTGTCGGGGAAGGAGACTGCGTGGCGGTCGGTGCCAAATGGCGTGTTTTTGGAAAAAAGCTCATTTTCAGAATGACCAGGAGTTGATTTGGGTGAAGTTACCGTGCGACGCTCCTGGATGGACTTCCTGCCAACAAAGCTCATGGGGGTAGTGATTACCACGGTGAGCAGGGGCATAAAATTTAACGGCAGATAACTCTGGTCCAGCTGATATTTGCATCAAGAGTATTGTCTAGAAACCAACAAGGGTATGTTAAACCTAGCCTACCTCTCTCCATCTCTCGCTCTCTTTTCCTCTTTCTCTCTCTCTCTCTCTCTCTCTCTCTCTCTCTCTCTCTCTCTCTCTCCCGCTCTGCCTCGCGCGCTCGCTTTCAAACAAAATGCCTCCCTTCTGCTGCTGAATTTATTCCCAAAACCACACATTTAATGCGGCAACAGACATGGCGGAACTGTCGGCGCCGGAGGGTAGATTGGGGCTATTTGAACGGGAGGCGTGATGTACCTCACGGTGATTTCATATACCAATCGCTCGAAGCAGCTTCTGCGGCCATCGTTTAGGCCGGCTTTCTCGGCAAATGCCTGAAAAATCATTTGGTCGGGCGGAATCGTTGACTAGCTAGCAATCTACTATTTACAAGATTATTAATGTACGTCTGCCCGACGTCCGTCCGCGACCGGGAATTCAGCCAAATTCTGCATTCAAATTCCAAACTCAAATTGTGTGGAGGGGAGGGCCAGCGTTGAACCCCCGCGTAGCGGGGGGTCAGCGCTGGTTCTATCTGAATTTTTGATTAATTCAGGTGTTTGGGGTATCTGTGGTTCTTGTTTAAAGCGAAGTTCAGGGAGGGGCCGTGTACTCGTCCCAACGTGTACACCCTATCAGGCCCGTAATAGGGGGGCGAGGGGGCGAGCCCTTTAAAGGGCACGTTCAGGGACGTTTTTTTGGAAAAAGCAAAGATTTTCGCCGCGGTCGGGGGTCGAACCCGGGCCCCCCGCTCGGGAGGCGCGGATGGAAACCAGTCAGCCACAGCTACAACCTGGCGAGGGGGCGAGGGGTGCCCGACGCCGCAAAGGAGGGGAATGGCCTGTCACAGCACGGGCAGGCCGCGCGCGCGGTCCCCACGTCCATAGGGTGTACACGTTGGGACGAGTACACGGCCCCTCCCTGAACGTGCGCTTTAAGACAGATGATCTGAGAAAGGCACCAAGCGCTTAGAGAATGGTACAAAACAATAATAATTTCCGACCGTTGTGTGCACCAACCTGAGCAATGAGGCCACTGACTGCCGTCAGCTTCGCTTCCGCTGGATTCGGGCAGCTCTCCGAGCTCCCATCTATGTAGGCGCTGTAGACAGCGCTAGCCATCCTAAGAAACATCCACGAGTTAGATGCCTTCAATTCATGAATTTAATGAAGAGGTCAAAGCTGACGAGGAAGTATAAATTACTAACAATAAGAAATGCTTACGGGCAGGGAATCTCGGGCCAGCGTTCCAAAAGTTGAGGCGCCGCCAGGGCTGCCCCCTTCTGGAAGCAGTCAAGAATTTTGGCATCTAAAAAAATGGAAAAACATCGCTTTGAATGGGCATTCTTACACTGCGGTAGTACAGATGTGCCATTGCAGAGATATGGGGCAATTCGAGCTTCCGTTGCGCTGCGGCGTTCTCCTCTAAAATTGGACCCTATGATGCGTACCTGATTTAAACGGTTTACCAGGGTTGAAAAGCCGCTTCGCGACTTTTCAACCCTGGCCCTGTCTATCCCCATAATATTCTTCTTTCTGCATACGTCTCTCGAATTCCGATGAGAAAAAATGACAAATGACACTCGCTACCTGATTATATAGGCTACCACCACTTCCGGTTCATGTTAATTGTTTCCTAACAAAGAGGGTGTCCGAGATTTTTACAAAAACTGAGATTTAATTAATTAATTATAATAATTAATTTTAAAACAATTAATTTTGTAAAATCTGATAAGCGTGCAGTCATCCCAGAGCCATTACGCATCTAATGACGTATCATATATACCTTAAAATTTATTCCCTATCAAGATATCCTCCGGACATGGTGACGGAAGTTGCATGCAAAGTATCACACACACACACACACACACACACACACACACACACACACACACACACACACACACACACACACACACACACACACACACACACACACACACACACACACACACACACACACACACACACACACACACACACACACACACACACACACACACACACACACACACACACACACACACACACACACACACACACACACACACACACACACACACACACACACACACACACACACACACACACACACACACACACACACACACACACACACACACACACACACACACACACACACACACACACACACACACACACACACACACACACACACACACACACACACACACACACACACACACACACACACACACACACACACACACACACACACACACACACACACACACACACACACACACACACACACACACACACACACACACACACACACACACACACACACACACACACACACACACACACACACACACACACACACACACACACACACACACACACACACACACACACACACACACACACACACACACACACACACACACACACACATGCCGAAATGACATGATGTCGCAACTCAGAATGTCGAAACTTACATAAGCTAGTATTCCCGGTAAAACCCCAAATCCTAGGCAGAAAAAATTTCGACATTATGAAATTTCGACATTATGAATTTCAACATTATGATAGCAAATGAGAAATCCGAGTACAAACCGGCAAATGGCTTTGGCATCGAAGAACATCAGATGCGGCTAGAAAAGGAGGTTTTTTGGGGGAAATTGGTTCTTTCGCATTTCCGGGGGGGAGATAATTTTTTTTGTATAAGTCTAGACATGCCCAGAACTGAATAGAAGATGTTTTAATAGTGTTTTTAATAATATATAACTATATTGTGATTAGAAAAACTAGCTAAAACTTTAAAAAAGACGAAATTGTGGTAAAGCATTGGCCATTTTTATCAGAAAAATCGATATTTCTGAAATCTGATAAGATAAAAGATAAGATAAAAAGATCTGATAGAAAGATAAAAACAGAAAAATCTGGTATTTTATCTTTTAATACAAATTGTAAAGTTCTCTTGTTTAGGCAAAGTAAAAACCATTTAGAAACATTTCGAATATTTATATGTGAAAAATTAGGTCCTAAAAAACGACGGCGTCGAGGCTGGATGTCAAGTTATCAAGGCCATATTGCTTTAAAATGACGTACGACAAAGTACATGGGAGGGTCCTCTACTTCAGGAAATTGTGGTTGCTCGGTGGTCGGGGCGGCTGTAATGACGATTAATATACTGTATTCGCTACATCATTACATACTATCTTTCTCCACTCTTTGTTTTTAACGTTTCCGGGCGTCAGTTTTAAAGCTTTGAAGTGGTAAAAACAAAAAATACATACCAACAGTAGCTCCAGCCAAGACGACAAGGACCGAGAGCAGCTTCATGTATTTAAACTACCGTAGTATGGATATTAATTAACCAGCAAACGCCGGGAAAAAACTTTAAGAGGACTGATACCTGCCAGCCTGCTGTCAATGTTATATACGGTATGGAAGTGTTGAAATTGAGCTGTTTGAAAAGCTCTCAAGTTTAATCAGCACGTCGTCAACTTTATTGAAAGGGTGGAAAATGTTAATGGTGACCAATACCTTCCATTGTAAATTTGTGGCCGTCTTTACATCTGACATTTTCCAGTCATCTCTTCCGGAAAAGATGGCACGAAAGATGGAACTTCTTACTAACGCCGGGTTTTATCGGTAAACTTGGGTAAATTTACAGCAACTCGATTTACAATGTTTCGAATGACAGAACGAATGACGGAATCTCGGATGATTAGAATGTTGAATGTTCAGAACCTCGAACGATCAGGATCTCACCCAAGTCTAACTTTTAAAATTCCAAAAACAGCGCGGCTCGACGAAATCAACTATGCACTTCCAGGAGACTTCAAAAACAAAAATTCTAAACGCTTTCTTCGCCATAATTTTTTTATTTTTTTTTGCGCGTTTCATCCACCCGAAATATTACAACAAACACCAGAAGTTTATTTGAACCGGTCATCTGGTTCCGCTAGTTAGTCAGAAACGTCAAAAGTCTGTTTACCTTTTTATAGCTTTAGTATAGCGCATAGTGTGCCTTGGGTTAAAAGGATAATGAACCATCCGGCACCTTAGGAAATTTTTTGCTTTGACGCTAGCTTTCATTTATCTTTCTTTCTTGCCATTTATCAAAATCATTCGCTATCTGATATGTGATTTCCGCTCGGAAGTTGGTGCTAACGTCGTGCCGGTTTTTCTAATAAAAAGGAGAATAAATTGCAAATTGGCAGGGGCTTTGATAAAGCGCTCTTAAAGGTTTAAGAAATAAAAAATAGCAGCTTAAATAAAAATAGGCTATGCCGGATATGTTAACTTATTTCGACGATTTTCAGCGTATCGACTGATTTTGAGGTCCTGATGCGAGGTTTGAATGTAACATTCCAAATGTTTGCCTTGTTACGACTGCCTAATACACTAGCTGAGGCGAGGTGGACTCAAAAATGGGGTCATTGCCCTAGGGCAGAGCTAAAGATGAACAGCAATGCGCACCGCCCATCTGCCTAATGTCCATCTAGATCGATACCAATGCAAGGGTCAACCACCTCCTCATAACCCTTGCATTCTAAGCTTCCAAACCTTAAACAAATAATTCGTACATTGCTCTAAACTTTATTTTTAATTTGATTTTATTGCCTCCCAGTTATTAGTCGATTTAGTGATGACCATCTACACGGCGAGCACCGGAAACCGCAAAGAACCCGCTTTCGATAGGGGTAGCAAGGTAAGAAATTGTTTAAAAACGAATTCTGCAAGCTTAGCTGGAATTTATTTTTTTATCTTGTAGTTATCTGGATAGTTTCAAGCATTCAATAACTCTAGAATTTTACAATTTTCTATAAAGATTGCCCAAAATAACGAGTTTCCTGCCCTAATGACCGAATCTCAAAAAATTTCAAATGTATCAAAATTTTCCACGTTTTTTTTCAGGAGTTTCCCGCTTAAAATTGAATATTCCATCAAAGAAACATTCAAAATACTTACTTTGACGTTATGATCTCCAGGCTACTTTTTCAGCGCCTAGTTCCTCTAAAAATCATCTCAACCTTCTATTTGGTCTGCGGAAGCTTGTTGATACTCCTTCATCCCTTCAACACAAATGACTGCGAAACGAAGGGTCATAGGAGCATGATTTTGGTAAAAAAAATTGTTTTCAGTTTTCATAGCTCGTTTATAGATGGCCATGGTCATCCCGGGGGTATTCGGTGGCATGGCGGTAATGACCAAGAAGCCGATCTACGTGTTGTTGTACGTTTGCACAATCGTGAGTTCGATGTTTTTGAATTGGAAATTTTTGGTCTCTAGAACCCGCTGATGCTCGCGTTCCGCTACTTGTCGGCGAAGCTAGCGTTCCTCAAGGAGTAAGTTATAATGAGCAAAAAATTTTTATGATTTTATCGAAATTTCGTAAGCTCAAAATTTTGATATGTCGACATGTGCATAATCTTTTTCTGGCGCCTGGCGGGTTATGAAAGTTCGATATTGTGAAGATGATGAGTCCTACATTTCAATAAAATTAACACAGTTAAAAATAAATACCGACTCGAAACAGACAGTTTTTTGTTTCCACAGCTAAACCCATGTTGCACTTCAGCAAATTATTTTTTTAGCAAAGAGCCATCTGAATCCGATGGCTGTTTCTATGGCTGGCTATGTAATCGCAATGGCGAATTGAACGATCTCGGCCTGTTCGTCTACAGCCTGCGCGTCCTGATCCCAGGCCTCGAAGTCTGCTTCTACAACTGGGCCGGCAAGATGGCGTACGACTATCTATGGTAAGTACAAAAATTATGTTTTTAATGAATTTGCCAAAAACAATGAATATAGAAACCCAGAGCAAAATTCATGACGTCCAAGTTTTAGTGAACGCCAGTCCGACCTGAAACCGATGAAATCGGCCACGAAACAACAGCCAAAGTCCCAAATTCTTCCGCTCTATGTCGAGCCGGCCTGGGTGCCGCAGCCACAATTTCTGGAGAAGATGAGCGAAGTGTAAACCGATGAGAAACTTTTTAAGAAATCCCAATCCGCAACTTTGTAAAGTTTTCTTCATGTTCGACAATTTCTCCATGTAATAGCTGATACTCACTCGTTGCCTGTATCTCACTGTAATAGAATATATGCAGCTCAGTATCCCTTTTGTTCCACGACCTATCTGATGCTCGCTGCTTCATTACACTGGTACCCGGTATATTCTACTATATCTATCGGAAACCCTTGACTACCCGAGGAGAATTATTCTCTTAGCTTTTTGAAATTCTTGATTTTCTTCCTACGTTTACTCCAGCAATTTTTCGGCACAGTTTTGGAACGGTTGAATCGTTCAGAACCAATGCCGAACCACCTGTCATAGAAGACTAATTCAAAATGAATTACCCGGATGTTACCCGTCGGCTGTTCTTTAGCCTCTTTCCGCCATATTTGCGATGTTACGAAGCTCCGCATCTGTTACTTGGGCTTACTCACCCGGGCACGCTCACGCTAGCTTGTAGCCGACTTTCTGATTTTTCCGCCGCAAGTTCAAGGCGTTCGGGTGTAGCTAAAGTACTTTTACCGGTGTTTCAGGGTTTATTTTTGGGGTGTGGTTCGGTTAAACTAGAATGTTGCGGAGGTAGAAAAATCAAGAAAAGAAATGCCTCAAAAAAAGGCAAAGAGAGAGAAAGAGAGGGAGAGAGAGAGAGAGAGAGAGAGAGAGAGAGAGGGAGAGAGAAAGAGCGAGAGAGGAGAGAAAATATGGAAAAACACAGCTCCTGCTCCCGATCTGGCCAGGACACGGATAGTCCATGCCATCACGCCCAACCCGCTTATGAAATACACACTTTTCCGTGGAAAAATTATGTTTACCTGCAGGGCTGCCCACACATGGTGAGTATGTTCGGTTTCGCCGCGTGTTCTCGTGGTCTTTCGCCGGATTTGCATGAAAAATAGGAGAAAAGGTGAGGGGCGTAGATTCGGTATAAATATACCTAGCTAGAGAGGTGGGACAAAAAATCTATTGACATTCATAGATCTCTAAAATGCAGTCCACGACTTTCCTTTTGACAATCTTGAGCGTCCTGTGTTTTATTTGTAAGTCTTATACATTCAAAAGTATGGCAAAGCTTGGGTTTGTAAGACAATATAGTCTATATTTTTAGCGTTTGAATATTATATAGCCTTCAATTTTCATAAGTAGCTTCAAAATACGATAAGACAAATACTTCCGTTGTTTATTAAATATAAAATTAATTGAGCTACAGTAATATCCGAAATTTGGCTTTTCCTGACCCACATAGTCGACATTTTTAGCCCTCATCAGCGCTAAAGGTGTCGTGACACGATTCTTCGGTTGTGATGACCCGTGCAGGGTAAGATTTTGGAATACCGTAGTATGGATTAGCTTATCGTAACGTCTCGTACCACCTTGATTCTATCACACAGTAGTCCAACCTATTTTTAGAACAAAGGCGATGTCGTCTCGTGCTGTGCCGGAAACGAAGGATTCACGGACGGCATCTGCTACATGGACCTGTCATATTGCTTCTGATTTCTGAAATACTGATTTTTGGATTTTTTGTAGTGTGTCCACCATATGCGAATAATGATGTCTGTACAGTTTTTTGTATAAATTACGTGCCTTCTATGATTTGTAGGTTTTACGTGACGCGGCTTTTTCGGGGCACGGGACACTAGACTAATCCGATCATGACAACAATGCTTAAGGGTACACCCGGCGTACTTTTTCGATGAAACCTGCGAAAATCAAAGGCTAAAATTTAAATTTCCAGAGTCGATGGGATCAAAGGTAAAGAGCCTGGAAGATAAAAGACGGAAGGCGCGGTGATTTTTGTACGAGGAATCGACATAGAAGAATCGAGCTGGTCAAGATCCGTTCATGTCGTCGTATTTTGCTTTGAGCAACAACTACGTGTTCCACTAGACGTTTCTCCGAATTCGGATATGTTTAAAGGGACTGTGAAGCGTCAAGCCCAACGGTTTGCGAGACAAAGCTGTCACCACGCCAATAGTCAAATACATGATGATTTTAGAATTTTTACTACCCTTTAATTTTCTCATAGCCACGCATTTAGAGAAAACACAAATTTAATTTATCATCGTGAAAAACAAGCATCCACATCACCGGTTCCGCGAATTGATCAATTGATAAACGTTGTTTATAACGCTGGTCAAGCCTGATGTAAGCTATGGTCTGGTGGTGAATCACCGCCATCAGCGCCCTCCGATATCACGGGATCAACAAGACAGTGGGCCAGTTAGGTGGCTGATTTATCGCTCTTGGCCAAAACATCGATAGGGCCCCAAGCAAAAGCACCAGGTGGTCCGACCCGGCACCAGGAAATGACGGCTATTTTACTATCATTTGTTTTAATTGGCATTTTTGGTAGTGGTAAGTATTTTTTGAACTAACAATGGTCAGATGTGATACCTTAAAAGACGTCGCAAGGCACTTGAAAGCTGTGGATTTCGGCTAGATTTGAACACGGGTTTCCATTCTGTTAAGTAACGAGTTAGGACGCTTTTAACATCAAAGTAACTGGCGCTTTGCGTGGCGCGCTGCGTGCGACGTTGCTTGTGGCGCTGCGTCTGTCGCAACGCGCTGAGACAGACGTCGCATGGCAATCGCCGCAAAGCCTTTAGAAAAGCCATAGAGAAAAACCATGGCACTGCCTTGCCAATCCCTTTAACGTTAATTTAAGAGTACGATACGATACGACATATTAAGATACCTTTAAGTAAAATTTTTCAGTACTTACCGTTGAGAGATGGCGACCGGAGAATCAGAAAAAGCTCAGCAAAAGCGATGCGCAGGTCGGAAAATAGATGGTTTCGAAAAATCGCTTTAGGAATACCTCCACAAATTCCTCTACCTCCCGCCCCTAAATTTGGTGGCGGCAGGTCATGCTGGACCGAGTTTAGCATCGGCTCGGGAGGATTTGAAAAAGGCTATTATGTAAGTAACCTTGTTGAACCCCTAAAAAAAACTACATTACAGGCAATTCCAAAAAACGGCCGACATCCCGCAGACCGGGATTCTTGACGATGAGACGAGGACCGTGATGGCACAACCGAGATGTGGTGTTCCGGATATTGCAATGTATACACTTGGAAGTAAGTGTTTTAGGTATATTAACGGGCTCATGCTAAAACCGAGATTCAGATGATTGAATAACGATTCTCACAATTTTTTTGATTGACCGTGAAAACCCGCAACTTTAATTTTTCAGGAGCCCCACTAAAGTGGAAAAAGAACGCTTTGACGTACTCGATCGACAGCTATTCGCAAGATTTGTCAAGCAGCATCCAAAAGTCCGTTCAACAATTGTTTATTCGAATCTTCGTAAATTTCTTAGGAAAACAGTGCAAGAGGCTTTCCAGTTCTGGGCCGCCGTCTCGCCGCTGACATTCCGGGAAGTGGCGAGGGAGGGAGATATCAGGGTGGGTTTAACAAGTTTTTGTCATCACAAAATTGGTAGGAATTTGGCTTGGGGATTACAGGGACAGGGAAATAAAAGCTGTAAAATGGTTGTCAGGAAGTTCTTAAAAAGCCTTGCGGAACCAGTGCATGGTGCAGAAGATCGTGAAGAACGTGAAATAGACCGTTCCTAAACGTGTATGATCAAATTTCTATAAGCTGGATCTCTCTCTCTAACACTCTCGCTCTCTCTCTCTCTAACGCTCTCTCTCTCTCTCTCTCTCTCTCTCTCTCTCTTTCTCCCTCTCGCCTACCTGGCAACCAAGCCTTGCAACAAGCTCCCTGGCGAAGGTTCGCGATTCGGCAAACTTTTGGTGGTCCTCCATTCTCACCGCCCTCGATTAGGACTTGATGCTCAGGCTAGAATTTTTAAATTTATTTCGATGTCCCTGATAGGTACCTCCGGAGCCATAGGAAGGCCATCCTTCTCCCTCAGCACCTTGCTGAGAATGATTCCAATCAAGGCAAAGCCGGTGTAGAGATAGCAGACGATCAGCCACTCGTAGGCCGCTAAAATTAAATCGTTTAGAGGTTATTTTTTACTTACATGCAGCCTCTCTGGGGATTGAAGACATGGCGAAGGCGCCCTAAAAATTTTTCATGGAATTTTTCGATTAACCTACAACTAGGGTGGAGCCCAAAAGTCCCAAACCGGCCAGGAAAATTCGGATGCGGCTGTCAGAGCTGAAATTCAAGCGGCATAAATTTGATAAGTTTTGGATATTACTGATGGACGAAGAGGGCCAAGCCGGCTGCAGCGACAAAAAGAAGGGTTGGGATGTAGATTTGGGTGAAGATTTTTCTGAAAAATGGTTGTACTCTCTCTTCCTCTCTGTCTCGCTCTCTCTGTCTCGCTCTCTCTCTCTCTCCTCTCTCTCTATCTATCTCTCACAACCTACAGTCTCGACATGCAATCCCGCTTGAAAACAAATTTCGCCCGCAGACAAGCGTATTTTCCTGTATTCGTAACCGAAGTGCAAAGATCCGGAGTTACAGTGTTCAGTCGGAATTCCGGCACCATGCTCTAAATTAATTCAAATACCGGTTTTTTTTTATCCCAGGAACTCACCGACACCCCGGCCCTCAGCTGGATCGGGTTCGCCTCCTTCCATTTGTAATCTATAGTTAATAAAACGCCCTAATTTTTGCAAATCCCCACGTACCAACATCCTCTGTTGTCCAGCCATAAGAGGCAAAGTCGACGTAGCATACATGCACATCCAGGGGGTAGTTCTGCAAAGCTTCGGAGCCTCATTTTTTTCTCCTACCTCCATATCAAAGATACAGGCGGTTTTGAGTGATAGGCGCTCGCTCAGCATCACACTCCCATCTAGGATTTTTTAGTTTTCGCAAAATTTTGACGTACTTGTGTTGATGATGATTAGGGAATTCGGGTTCGGGATTTCGTGACGGGCGGCGGTGCGTTCGTTCTAAAAATGCTATTAGGATGCGGGATCGATAACATTATTGACTGGCAATAAGCAAACATTTTTAGAAGGTCACCTTACATGGAGGGGCCTTTAGGTGAATTTGGAATTTTGCGATGAGACATAGCTCATTCCATAGAGCTACAAATTCCGAACAATTCCCATCTTGTGAACACTGATGAAATTTTGTTCTGTTTTCGCCTGTTTCCGATAAAATTCGCTTTGAAAGGGCCGATTTTGACCAAGAAACAAGAAACTTTTTTCGAGGATCGTTAGCGTTCAGATGTTATTGAGAAAAAAAGACTCGTTTAGAATTTGAAGCTTTACCGAATGAACTATGTCGGATCGCAAAATTCCAAGTTCACCTACAAATCGCGCCTTATCGGATCTAGAAACGGAAATCGGGGCAAGCGCGTTCTAGGCATTTGGAAAGGGCCGTCAAGGTATTATTATCGAGTCTGGATTATCGGGATTTTCCGCTATTTTGCCGCGACGCTACGCATGCGTCGTTCGGCTGCCGTCGAAATCTTTAAACCGCTGCACAACAACAAACTGGATAGGAGCGTTGCGTACTGCGACGCGGAAATCCATAGACATGCCTGGCCCTATTAAATAATGATGTTCGACATTTTTTGCCCCCACCTCTTTCCACCGTAACCTGACCCACCCAACCAGTTACCTGAATAAAAGTGTCCGGCATCCAAATCGGCTTCTCCTTCCCATCCCAGTTCATCCGAAAGTTTTTCGGCAAAGTCTCCCCAGCGACGGCAGCTGTATAGCCCAGTTGGGGATCCGACCACTCTTGCCGAAGCGTTATTTGAAATCTAGGCAAACAGTAGACGATAATTCAGCAAATTTATACCCAATCTCATTCTTTTCGGCGTCCAAATACTCGACGTCACGCAGGAAGAAATTCACCGTGACCACGGCTGGGTTGTCTGAAATTAAAATTAGGTGATGACCATTATCAGGAATTTTTGAAACGTATGTACGACTTACTAGATGATCCGAAGCCCGGGCGGATTTCAGGGTTGTAACTGTCGCCGTTGATTTTCAGATTCGAGCTAAAAATGGACGAACATCGATTTTGAAATTCGTAGATTTTTACCCGCTATACAAGTCCTTGATGGAACTGGCATCGGTAGACGCGCTAAAAAAACACCATGAATTAATTTGGTTTTAATAGAATTTTTTAATCTGGTTTTATTGGGGCCCTATAAGCACCTAGGCCTTTTAAAATTCTATAAATATTTTTGCTACGCAACTTACGCAATGAGAAAGCATAAAAGCAATGCTGCCTTCCCGAGGAACGGCAACATGTCCTAAAATAGCCATAATTAATTCAAACCACCCAAAGAAAAGGCCGAAATCTCGAGAATGAGGCTATAAAGCCGAGGTCCGGAGGCTCAGCCGGGGGCCCCCCTCATAATTGGCTACAAGACCCTGCGTTTTTTTCAGGTGCGATTTGCGAGCGGTGCCCATGGCGACATGTATCCCTTTGATGGAGAAGGTGAGGGGAAAAACGGACTTTTGGAGCAAATAGTACCGTTGTTGTTCAGCGGAAATTTGGGCCCTCGGGTCTAATATATAGCTGCACGGGGTGGGAGAAATTAACGGAAATTAGGGTGCGATGTCTAGGTTGTTATATTGAGTCGGATCAGCTGAGCGTGAGAGAAAAAGAGCGAGCGAAAGAGAGAGAGAGAGAGAGAGAGAGAGAGAGAGAGAGAGAGCGAGTGAGAGAGAGGGAGGGAGAAAGGGAAAGAGAGTGAGAGAGAGCGAGAGAGCGAGAGTGAGAGAGAGAGCCGAACGTCCTGCTAGTGGAAGAAAAAATAATAATGCTGAGAAATAAAAATGAAAAAAAAATAAAAAGCTGATAAAGAGCTCAATGCTAGTAAAATCAAAAATATATAATAATATTGGCGATTTTAGGCGGAGTTCTCGCCCACGCCATGTTCCCCGAAGCGGGTGGCCTCCATTTTGACGAGGATGAAGCCTGGGCCTACAAAGAGACGGCCAAATTACGGTATTTTTATAGCAATATCTTAAAATTCGATCCGCATTTCAGACAAGGCCATACCGACCTGCTCTACGTCGCTATACACGAAATCGGGCACACTCTCGGGGTGGACCATATTCAGAACAAGGATGCGATCATGTACTTTAGCTATCAGGTATGTAAAGGGTAATTTAAATCAATAAAATAACTTATGAATATAAAAAGTTAAAAGCCAAGAATCTAATGGTGACAAGAAAGTGATAAAAAGTTAAGAACATTTTCGTTTTTTAGCAACCGCTGAGCCGGTTCGGAAGTTATATTGAGCCCGAACTTCATGCAGCAGATATTGCAGCGATCCAGAAGCTTTACGGTACCCTTTTTTAAGGTTTTGATAGCGGCAAGGACCGTTTTTAGACTTTGTAAATAGATAGACTATGCTCAAAATCCGATTTTTCATTCTAAAATCACAATCAGAATAACAACTTTTGCGGACCTACTTTTCACTTTAAATTAGAAAAGACGAACTAGCAGAGATCATTATGAAACACCTCAAGGTCCTTAATTTCAGCCATTCAGGAAAACCCTCCGGGAGCCCCGGCAGAAACAATTTCGGCGGGGACGTCGAAATTGGCTCAAACGCGGATAACACACCAGGTACACCCCGTATTTTGTTGTGGTTTGTAGTCGGCGTTGAGTCGCGGTAACTACCACGAGAATGCCCCCTCGAGTTGATGACGACCAGGAGATCTTTATCGAGAGAAATGCAGAGGGCAGAGACCGATACAGAAGTCCGATGCCATCGAAATGTCGATAAGCCAGAAATTTTTAGCCCGAACGACGCCCAGCCCGAGAGACCGGCATAGGCACCATCACCACCATGGTATTAGGAGCATTTTTGTGGACATTACTAAATTTTGGGGAGTTGACTAACCTTTTTCGTTAAATTTTACCAACTAAAAGCTCAATCAAAAGTTCAAATTTTCAGGTCATCACCACAATCACGACCACAGCCATGGAAGCGGTCGTCTTCAGTGCCCGAGCCATGTGGATTCGATGGCTGTTGGTAAGGGAAAACCCGCTTTAAAGGGAGAGTGACAAACTGGCAAGAAATCGTCGTAGTCAGTTCTTTCTTCTATTCGAATTCTCTCTTTTTGTCTGTTTCTCTCTAGTTACCACACTTTCCCCCTCTCTCTCTCTCTCTCTCCCTCTCTCTCTCTACGTCATACAAACTGGAACCCATATTACGTGAATTTCCAGATGGCGACTTCATCTTCATCTTCGAGGGCCAATACGTCTATGAAATCCGGAACAAACGAGTCCATAGCGTAAGCTACACCTTCTGATTAGCTTTCATAGATATCCGCTAAAAAAATCTCCCGAAAAATCTGATCAAGCCAGTCTTTTCCAGAGAAAGCGCATCACCGAACTTTTCCCGGCAGGGCCACGAACTATCGAAGCCGCTGTTTTGGATAGGTCTACCAAGAAAATGCTGTTCTTCACAAGATCACACGTAAATAAGGGATTTTTTAGGCAAATACAATTTTTATTAGTTTGGCGGCGGCGACGTCTACGCGTATTTTCACTCGGCTATGTTCGGAACCTACGTGAAAGCGTATGAGCACCATTTCATGAACTACCAACCTTTGGCCGCGGCTCTGCCTTGGACCGAGGGGCGGACGATACTGCTGACGGTAGGTAGAGAGAGAGAGAGAGAGAGAGATAGAGAGAGAGTGAGCGAGAGAGAGAGAGCGAGAGAGAGCGAACGAGAGAGAACTATTAACCGAATCCAGGGCTCCAACCACTTCGCCGTCTACGACGCTAAAAATGGCCATTCCTCCGGCTTCAACGCGATTGATGTCGATGAGTTCCCAACTGGAGTTAAGGTACGTTTTATACTTTTGAATATTTGCAACTATTTTTCAGGGTGCAATCTCCAAGTCCAACAACGAATATCTACTGTTCACCCGAGATCGTGTCGTTCACTACGATGTCGATGCAGAGCGTGTTCTCAAAACGTGGAATTTGAACGAATATTTAACGTGTTGAATAAAGTTCATCAAAAAGGCATTGTTTATTGTACAATTATGTAGTCACGCATTGCGTTGTCTATCGCTTAGTACGGATACACATCCGACTCGGAGACGTCCACCCCGGTGTGTGCATCATAAAGACCATATGAATCGCGCCTCACGTCATCGCCGTTGCGCCGGTATTTTCTAAAGAACAATAATTTTGATAATTTGCTAATAGAGTAGTTTAATAATAGTGGATGTGCATTGATATCAGATAGTAGAAAAATGCCCTACAGCAAAGCACATTTTTTTGATTTAAAAGTCGCTTTTTGAGTGCATTTTTCAATTTTTCGTTAAACGAATTCAGCTTCGTTTTCCTAATTTCAAATTTAAAACAAACTACAAACTTGCTAGAGCTGGTTACAATTCGCAAATGGATGGGGAGGATTAATGTATTTCAGGAAAGCTTACGCAAGTCATTCCATCCTTCATCGCCACACCCTTTCGGTCAACCTCGGGTTTTTCGATAACACCCTAAATTTGGTGACGTTTGTAGTATGTATTTGACGTGTTAAATCCGGCAGTATTGAAAGATCGTTTCTCGACTTTAAATATGATATTTCACGAACCTGCTGTGGCTGCAAGGCGACAATATCAGGGTCTTGGATCTTGCGATCATCAGTGTTGCCTAGTTGCTCCGTCGTCTTGAAGGACATCGTTTTTTTTCTAAAATCATCCGTAAAAGAAAATAACATTTAACTTAAAATCAATCAAATCAGACGCAAACACCCAAAAAGCTAAGAAAAGAAGACAAATGTCGATGTCATAACCAGTTTTTCGCCCGGACCGGGCCACTCTAATGCGCTACCAGCGTTCAGCAAGAATAAACAAAACCAACTTTAGGATTAGATATGACTGAATTTGGATTAATGGATGTTTTAAGTCTAATCTTTCGCAAAGAAAAGCTTTCCGAAATGGTTGGGCATGCTGTTTTCTAGCCGAGCGTGGAGAGTGTTTGTTCCCCCTCGTGCTGCCGCTCTTTTCTTGTTGACGACCCGCAGAGGTTTGCATATTTCGCCATAATTTTTGGGGAGTTACTACCTCTCTGCTGGAATATATATCGACCTTTTTAGCAAAGTTGGTTGTGTAATAACGTCGAAAATAATTATCGATCCTAACTGTACTGTGTGAAAATTAAAGATTCAAGGAAAAATGCATTGTTTATTGTACAGCTATGTGCAAATTATTGTTTTTTTTGACATTTAGTAGAGGCAGATCTCTTCTTCGGAGACTCCCATCCCGGAGTGCGCATCATGAAGGCGACCTGACGAGTCCGACCTCACCTCAGCTCCGTTGCGCATGTTGATTCCGACCTAGAAAGGAAATAATGCCAATTTTGGAGGAGTGGATTTTGGTGGAGAACGCGATCTAGTTACCGTCATTAAAATATGCATTAGATATCTATTGCTCTCTATATGCACCTTCTATTAAAGAAAATTGTATTACGAAAAGGAAAACCCCCAAAAACACCAGAAACTTACAGATTCCTTATCATCCTTGATGGCTCCGCTCTTGCGGCCGACGTCGCGCCTGTCGCGGTCGCCCTGAAATTGATTATCTATGACGTTTCGCATTAGAATAATTTGTTTACAAACTACAATGTGGCACTTAAAAACTGCATAATTTATTTAGAAATTTAGGTCACAAACCTCTGGCGGCTGGAAGGCATCGACATGGGGGTCGTGGATCTGGCGATCCTCGGCGTCGCGGGGTTGTTCAGTGGGCATGAACGACATTTTCGATCTTTTTCTGAAACTATTTACATAAAAAATCCTTGGCAGTAGCAAAAAAAGCATCGAAAAAATGTAAAAATTTTTAAATAAGTTTAAAAATTTAGAAATTTTTGAATAAGCTTTTTAAAAGGCAGAAAAATCAGGCACACAAAAATTACAACGACAAAATTAAAATTAGGTAAAAAACCGCTGAAGATTTAAAAAGCTATGTAAAGCTAATCCAAGCAGCTTATCCTAAGCTATGCAGAGCTAGCAAATATGAGGACCGGGTCCTTACGGCCACTGCTAAATAGAAGAGTGAGGGTGTTTTCCCTACCATGGACGTGTTTTTTTCGGCTAGTCCGGCTGCACTTTTTCTTGTTGACGACCCCAAAGAGGCTTCGAGGGCCTTCTTTTCATGGAAAATTTCCCAATGCTGATGGATCTCTAGCTTTCAGTGTCGTAATATTGATTTTGGATGGCCAAACTGCTTTAAAATATGCCCATTCCTTTATTTACCTAGCGTAATACTGGTTATAACGCCAGGACAACAAAAAAAATTTGAGTGATTTCATCATGAAACGTAAAGATAAATGTAAACTGATCGATCTCATTTTTTAGATTTTTTCAAAATGAAAGCATTTAAGGGTTAAAACGTGATTCAACCATGCTTGAAGTTTAGTCCGAAATGCATGTGACTCACTTCAATATTCTTTAGGTTGTTAACCATTTTGCCAATCAAATAATTCAGATCCACGTTGTAAGGAATGCATTTATTCAGCGTAATTACAAAATTATACAATCGTTAAAGCATCAATGATTACGGCAGCTTATTCAAACCGAGCCAGGTTGGCCTCGCGGACGACTTTTCCGGACTGGGTGCCCTCGAACTCGCCCGGCTTTTTCTCGATCACATCTTCACCAGTGCGCATGCTGCGGCCAATCTGAAAAACGGTAGCTTGCAACCGATTAGGCTATCAAAATTTGATATCCACAGTTCAAAAACTCCACTAGAATGAAAGTCTGAATGCTTACCACGGCATCGGGTTCCCGGTTGGTGCTTCGGGGGCGACCTCCATTTTCACGGGGCTTGTTCTGCAAATTGTTTACATTTTTATCTCACTTCTCGTTTTATTTTTACAAGTGGGAAAGTCTAAAAAAACGTGAATCCGAATCTCGAAGTTTCATACAAAAAAAATCAAACACATGCTCGATTTGAAAAACTAAACTTTTGACCGCGCGTTAACCTAATCAAGGTTTTTCGCTGAAACTGCAGTAAAACGGCTTAAACCAAATCTGGGTCATATTTTTCTTACCTCCTCGCTAATCGGGAGCTTTGGCAAGGTAGGGGGAAGCATCGGCATTTTTCGGTTTCTGAAAGTTAAATTTTTGTGTTAACGTGCTAAGCATAGAGATCTCCGAAAACAACGAAGTAGCGACAAAACGTTTCGGATCGGAATAACAAAAAGATGGAGGTGAGGTCGGTAGGCAAAAATAGGTCGGGGGCCTACTATTTACGGCCCGCGGCCTGGGAGCCCTTGTTGTTTGCGGGTCTTTCGGGGGTTGTCTTTCTCTCTTTCTTTCTTTCCGCAGCACTCTGATGTGTTTACGGATATCTCTGCGTTTTCACAATCCTGCACTATCAAGCTCGGTTGCTTATTGAGAATTTCGGGGCTGGATGACGTTTAAAGGGACCGTAAAGTTGAGGGTTAGAAAGACCACAGATGTCGTTCTGAGAGAGAGTACGAGAGAGAACGATAGCGAGACATAGACAGAACGCGAGATCCAGAGATAGAGAGTTACAGCGATAGATCGCGCCTGAGGATGACAAAGAGCGAGCAGAGCAAGACAGTAAGAAAGAGCGAGAGAGAGAGAGAGAGAGAGAGAGAGAGAGAGATAGAGGAGAGAGCAGCGAGAGAGTGATTGAAAGAGAATGAGATTGATACTTTCTAACATATTTATTCTGTTTCCAACTTCTGACATCGATCCCAAAGGTTTGTTTTCTCAATCCCATAAACCCCAAATAACGATCACGCCCATAAAGTTCAAATCCCCCGCGCCCTAAAAACGCTCATCCCAGCCCCCCTTCAGATTACCATCACAATAACATCGCCAGCTGGCGAAATGTGTTGACGGTATACGGTGGGGAATAGTGCATTTTAGGGGTGAGAGCGGCAGAGAGTGAGAAAGAAAGAGGGAGAAAGAGAGCGAGAGAGAGAGAGCGAGAGAGAGAGAGAGAGAGAGAGAGAGAGAGAGCCAACGGTGGTGTTTTCCAGTCGGGAACTCTACCCCTCTCTGTTGCTGTTTAGGGTCAAAAGGCGAAAAAGAGGCCTCGGGCCGGCGCGCCGAAATCGTCCCCCATCTTTTGGAGATTTGGTGCACTTATTCGAGGGTTGGTCGGTGTATAAAAGACGGTCAGGTTGCCTGGGTAATCAGCTCAGGTTTTAGCAGCGAATTGTTTCTACAGTTACTGGCTCGCTATTTTGCTCATCGAAAGTCGTTGTTTTTTTTAAACTTTAATTCGTAGTTCTTCAAACATTTTTAAAGTTCCTGCCCTATTCCAACTTTCCGATAGCTTCTGTTTCATTTTGTTTTTAATATACCTCTAAACGACTATTTTTTGCAGAAAAAAACCGATAACCATGAGCAACATTACCCGTGACGACCAGGGACGCCTCCACGACGGCAAGAAGCAAGACTTCATGTCCCAGCAAGACCAGGTAAAAAATCGTGTTTTTTCCGTTCTTCGTTACCGTAATCTGTTGAGCTATTAGGTATCTATTCATTACATTTCCAGGTCCAGCAGGGTCTCCAGGGCCTCAACCAGACGGCCCCCGGGGGCATGCAGGCCCGCGAGCAGCAGCAGCGCGGTGGCCAGAACCTTCAGCGCGACATCCGGATGACCGGCCAACAGGACAAGGTCGGGTTTATCGGATTCCTTGAAGAAACCTCAAACGACGAAGCCAGGGATTCGAACCCGGGTGCTCTGTCTCGAGAGCTAAACACCTTACCAACTGAGCCATGGTGGTACCCGACCGTTTAACCACAAAATTATCATAATTTCGTTTAAATAAATCACAATTTCCAGAAGTTTTTTGCAAATTTTTGTGATGTGCTATCAGAAAAGATTGAGAAGCCGCATAGATGCATTAAAAGGATGTTGAAAAAATTTTCTGGAAATCTAACAGAAAAATAGAAAAAGGGAAAATTTTTGACCTTGAGAAAGTTGTTTTCAAGCATTATATCATTAAGGAATAACTAAACCAAGGCCTAAAATTCTATAATTAGTTTTTGAACAATTTTAATCGTCCTATTTCAGCTCGGCGGCCAGGACAAGAAAGAATGCCAGGGCTCGGACTCGTGCGGACCCCGCGAGGGCAAATGCGACAAGGGCCAGTGCCACTAAAGGTTGGTTATTCATGATATTCATTTTTATTTTGTTAACAGAATTTTATTACGTCGATTAAACTTTACCTTTTCAGTACTCGCCCCACACTCCCGCTGCACATACTGTAACCAAGTCTTCCCTACCCCCCGCAAACGTCTCGAGACCTCCAAAATTCACCCTGCCCTAAAACGATTGTGTAAATAAACGTCTGCACAAGCAAATTAAAATTCTAACACTTGGAAACCGCAAAATAAACGAGGAAATTATTAAATTCAACAGGATTTAAATCCGCTCCGCTAGTCCAAAAATAAAGCGGTAATTTTCGGCACCTGTCCGTCAAATTTTTGGAAATGTATGGGAAAAAGAGAAAAGTTCTAAGAAATGGGCCAAATTTCAAGAGGCCATATCTCGGCCATCCAGTGTCCAATTTTGATGATCTCAACATTTATCGATATCTACTCCTCGACATCTATCGATTGGCGGTAAAGGTATCGCATGTAAATGTCTCTATGCAGAGATAACTTGCAAAAACACTTTCTCGTCATTTTTGAAAAATCTTCTTGGGCTTGTATCTCGGCCGTTCTTGATATTGAGGGCACAGGACCTTCCTCCCGGAACCATTCAGGCCGAGAGCTACACAATGACATATCGCATGTGCAGAATGGAGCTATCTACGAATTTAGCCAGCTTTCCAAAATCTCGGCGACAGAACTTTCGTTCCAACCTGATAAATTTTAAATTAAAAATTGAACATGATACGCTTGCCTTGCGGGTCCTTGAAACGCCATTGAATGCGATCAATGTGAGCTTATTTTGCCATAGAAAAGCCTGCAAATTTAAGCTTAAAAACACTAAAACCACTTTTTTTTGTAGCAGCAGCACCGAAGGGAGCAAAAAAATGTTCCAGCCACGTTTTTTGCTACGGTACCAACTTAATTTTCCACCCTCTCGGTAGAAGTACTTACAGTCACTGGCGTAGGTGTTCAATTACATCCGAGTGTGAGGTACCTGTTTATATTTTTAAAGCGGTACTCATAGGCAGGGGCGTAGCCAGAAAAAATTTCGGGCTGGGGCCGAAAAATTTGTTGTCGCAAAATTGATACATTAGCGAAAAATTTGGGAAAAATAGGTTGCAGAGCATTAACAATCATCTTAAAAAGCTTAAGAAAGCTTTTTAAGATGACTAGCTTTTAAAGCGGTCGAAAGATAATTTAAAACTACCGTAGCTCAGATTGTGCAGAATTGCTGCAATTTTCTGAAAGCGCTTGAAGACTGGTAGTCAGTAATGTACACTACGTAAAACTTGAAAAAAAAACCCCATGCCGTTCCCAAATTAGTTAGGTTCTGGTCGCTGCAAAAAATTTCCAAAGCCATTTTTTCAGGCCGTTTTTGGAAGCAAAATCTTTCCTTTGCCAGCCATCTCCTGTAATTAAACTTTACCACACATCGACCCGTCCGGCCTTACGCAAACCTAGTTTTTTTCTAGTTTTCCTCCCCTACAGAATCAAAGCACGTGCCTGAATGGGCGGATAGATGCCTGCGCTGCGCTGCCCAAACCTAGTAATTTCTTGGTTAATTAAGGGTTACGGGATGTACAGTCCACCACACACAAGACCCCGTTTATCCTATCGAGGCACACCAGATGAACCTTGAAAGGACCTTGGCGGAATATGAATAGAAATACGAGAGACCGTGGTGGTTTTTGAAGATGTTGCATTCCCCGAAATCTTGGCGGTCTAAGGGCCAGGCAACGCGGCGCTCCTATCGACTCAAAAATGTATGGGGCTAAAACTTTGGAGGCTTATATCTTGAAAGATATGGCTGATCTTGAAAAACGCAAATTCCAGTCTTGTAGAAGGGAACATGGTGATTCTAATGATACTAAGCACTAACAAAACTGAATTTAGAAAGTATGCTAACGAAGGCGGTTTTGGTGGGCGACTTTGTGAAAAGTGGTATTTCGGAAAGCTAGCCTGCTGTCTTTGGTATCATTCAAACCGTAAAATTTTACTCTGCAAAATTAATATTGGATTTTCAATAATAAGTCGGTTTGGAAAGATTATGAGAGTTTAAACCTTTTGACGCGCGCCACGCCCGGCTCCAATTGACGCTTTTGCCCCTCCAGGCAAATTGCCGTTTTTGGCCTGTTTGATTGGCCGTGGTTGGTAACCTCCGCACCGAGGGCGGCGAATTTCTCGCCGAGCCTTCCGTCCATGTCTTATGATTGTTCTTATACGATACAGTAGATTCGGCTACTGCCATTGCGAAGGCATAATTTTATTGGATTTTAATAAATTTTCCTGGCACACAATTGATATAAAAATTTCGACACGAAATGGCAGGACTTTGCAGCGTCTTCAGTGGCGTCTCCAGGAACCGCCACGGTAACTAATGATACGATACCCCCGATCGCACAAAAAATGTACATCGCGTGTTGCGTAGCTTTCCTGGCTACTGTATCGCACAGCCAGATGGCTTATTAACTTAGGAATACTACAATGCCATAATTGCAGGGTGCGGCAAAAGTATGGTTGCGGGTTTTTGCCGCAAATCTGATTCGCGACAAAAAAAATTGGGAAGTTTTGTCACCAGAGTTAGCTTCAGACAGGTCTAGGGCAGCAATTTGCTTTTCAAAGTTTCTTGGAATCATGATTTTTGAGCGAATTGATTACATGGGTAAACCTCATTACTTCGAAAAGTCATTTCTTCGAAACGTCATTACTTCGAAAAGTCATTTCTTCGAAACGTCATTACTTCGAAAAGTCATTTCTTCGAAACGTCATTACTTCGAAAAGTCATTTCTTCGAAACGTCATTACTTCGAAAAGTCATTTCTTCGAAACGTCATTACTTCGAAAAGTCATTTCTTCGAAACGTCATTACTTCGAAAAGTCATTTCTTCGAAACGTCATTACTTCGAAACGCCATTACTTCGAAAGTCATTACTTCGAAAAGTCATTTCTTCGAAAAGTGATTACTTCGAAAAATAGCTAATTTGGAATGTTCATATTACGAAATTCAGACTGATGATAAAACCATTGCGTAGGTACCATATGCCTATTCTTTTAAGGTTATTACCGTGTAGAGTTTCGGTCTGTATTAGGATTGCTATTTACCCCATCTCCACGAATTATTATTTTGTTAAAATGATCCTTGCATTCAATCACTGAAGCATCACGATGTTTGCCTAAAAATGTCCGTGTATCTTTTGATGCTGTCTGAAGTGATATCAGAAAATGTTCGTACTAACCAACTAAAACATCGAAAAATCTGGGGGTAAAGTAAAAATTTGCCGATTTTTTTCATGCGACGTATAAAAAACTCGATCGAATAAACGGACCGGTAGAGGCAGAATGGTGTCAATTATGTTTCTATGCATGTTTTTCGAAGAAATGACTTTTCGAAGGAATGACTTTTCGAAGAAATGACTTTGCGAAGAAATGACTTTTCGAAGAAATGACTTTTCGTAGAAATGACTTTTCGAAGAAATGACTTTTCGAAGAAATGACTTTTCGAAGAAATGACTTTTCGAAGAAATGACTTTTCGAAGTAATGACGTTTCGAAGTAATGACTTTTCGAAGAAATGACTTTTCGAAGTAATGACTTTTCGAAGTAATGATTTTCGAACTAATGATTTTCGAAGTAAGGATTTTCGAAGCAATGATTTTCGAAGTAATGACTGGCAACCAGTCTGCGTGCCACCATGACTTTTCATATGTGTTCGGGTAGCATTTGCTTTGTTCTTCTTCGTCCAAAATGGAAATCGTATAATTTAGTGATTTGAAGGAGTTATAGCCTCAGCCATGTTTGACGAAAATGGGCTGCCGATTTCGCGAGAAGCTTGGATTTTTTGGGTTTCTGGTTTCTTAAGAGGCTTCATACCATTATGCTTCCTGTTTGCTTATTTTAATGTGCATGATGCGCTAAATCCTGATAGCTATCCACCTCTCGTTTGAAAAAATTTATTTTGGATTTGCAAGCAGTCATGGAAGCTTATGTTTTCGAACCAAGTCAGGATTACTAGGCTCCAACTTCGGGAATATATTAAAAGTAGCATGAATCAACCAGCGAAAAATGAGCAAGGCTATTATTGATTTGCGGACGACACAATCTCACTTTTGCATGTGGGGCGGCCATGTGCGGCGCACTGGGTTTGCGCTTTTTGAATAGGGCTCCCTCAAAAAAGGAGCCGCAACATTCTTTGATTGATGATATTTCAGGCAGAATTTTATCTGCTCTTTCGAATGAAATAAAAAGCTGGGCGTAGATACACGTCTTTGGCCACCCAGAGAGCGTCTAAAAAGGAGTTTTAGGCTTGAATTTGCAGGATTTTTGGAAAAAATCGTCCTCGCGACAAAAAAAAACAAAAATTCTAGAAGTAAATCTTATCATCAGATAAAGCATTGAAAACTGCATAAAATAACTTTTTCACTAGAATATCTGTCAAATTTCCCCGCAGATCGAGTCGGCGGAAGGTCGCGACCAGGGTTGGTCATTTTGCGTAGGCCAAGCTGGAAGTTATACCTAGATGGCGTCGGCCATACAGATAATCACCATTTTTTCGGAATTTGCTACAGAGCTTAAAAATTCGAAATATTCAAGTTAGAAAGCAATTGGTTACTTACTCTACGTGCTAGGTTATAAGCACTTCATCGTAATCATGCTATCCGCGTTTTGTACTTTACTCTGCGAAATTCTAAACCCAGCCGATGCGTGATTTGAATGCCATTACTATATCCCCGTAATTTGCATCGGGGACGGGGACGCTGCCCCGTCACCGTCCGTTCCCACCGTCCCCGTCCGTCCCGTCCGCCCCTGAACAACCCTGGTCGCGACAATACTTTTGCCGCACCCTGTACAGTCCAATTTCTTTCTAAGAAGTCCAGTTTTTTTGAATGGCTTAAAAACGAGAAGTGCCCCCGATCTTCATTGTTGCCAAGCCGCGTGCCCAATTACTATACTTCGCCGCCCACCCGGGGTGGGTCCCCCTTGGGGGGGACGGAGGGGGGACTGGGAGGGGGACCGAGGGGTCCCCCAGGGGGACTCCCCCCCCCCCTCCCTTGGGTGGTAAATACTTGCTGTGCCGATTTTCGCTGGGCCGATTTACAGTATGCCGATTATTGGTATGCCGAAGTTTCGCTATACCGAATTTTCGCAATGCCGAATTTTCACTATACCGAATTTCGCCATGCCGAATTTTTGCTACTCTATTACTAATATTCTCTACTAATATTAATCGCTAAAATCGCTAAGATTGCGGTGCGACAAAATCGGGCCCTACGATCTGCCCGAGTTTTCGGAAATTTCAAGGCTAACCCTAACTTTCTAGGCCCATGATATTTGGAAAAATAGTAAAAAAAATGGGGAACCTACCGCTTATCAAAATTGGTATGGCGAAGGTTCGGCATGGTGAAAATTCGATATCGTGAAAATTCGGTATAGTGAAAATTCGGTATAGCGAAAATTCGGCATGCCGGAAATCGGCACAGCGTGTTTTGTTCACCATTTTAGAACTAACTTTAATTTGACAATGGTTCACGTGGAAAAACCATTCACAACTTTGAAAATTTTTTTCAGTGGATTTTCATCGAAAATCCACGATTTTGAGCGATCCAATAACCGATATTTTGGATTTTTCATAACGCAAAATTGCAATATTTATATTTATATGAATTGTCGAAAACAGATGAGAAACATTTAATCTACCTATAGAAAAATTAGACCCTTAGCAAAAAAAGATTGTTTATAGTGGGCGGTGGTGGGGGGAAGGGGAGGGGGAGGGGAGGGGGAAGAATCCCCTGGGGTCCCCCTCGGTCCCCCCTCCCAGTCCCCCCTCCGTCCCCCCCAGGGGGGACCCACCCCGGGTGGGCGGCGAAGTATACCAATTACCTTATCTACCCCGAACATATGCATTAATGAAAACATCTCAAAATATCACCTACGCAACAGTACAAAACATGAACCTTTAAAGAGCCGGACCGGCTGCGATTATAAGGGCTTTCCCTCTACTCATTAGCTTTTAGTCATGTGGGTAACTTTCGCCCCGGAGACGTCCAACTTCTCGCCGGGAATTCCGGATCCGTGCCCTGCCAATGTACGCGTCGACTACGAGGATGCGAGAAACTTTGTCTATGCTTACGCTTACGATTGTGCCTACGCAATTCAATGGGAAGGAATGCAGGTGCGATTTCTAGGGGGTCCCTTTAAGGGGATAAGGAGGGCCCACGTAGATGGGGGCCCATCTTTACAGGGGCTCCGAAATGCCAAAAATTGAGTTACGGCGCGAAAACCGGCACCCCATACGTCGCAGGCCTTTGTACACCCAGGGGTGGGGGAAGCTCGCCAATTTGAAATGCCCTATTGTCACCTCGAAATCACCTTCTCGGCTGTTTTTGGGTCAAATTCGAGGATTAAATATGAAAACTATTTAAAATAGATTGAGGATTTCAGAAATGAGCTCAGTATCCTCGAATTATGATGTTTTCACAAGGAAATCGGGCAACAACAATCTCGCGCAAAAATCGAAAGAGTGAGGGCTCTCGTCCCGCAGCGCCCGCGGGCAATTTGCCAGAAATCAAAGAGGCCTCCCAAAAGGGCTTTGATTTGGCATTTTGGAGCCTCTTTAATTGGCACGCAGCCAACCGGGTCAGAGAGGGCGAGAGAGGGCGCCCAGGGGAGAGAGCGCAGAGACCCCCTTTCCCCCGGGTCACCGGTTTTTGGCTGATCCACGTGGGCCCTCCCGATCCCCTTAAAGGTATGCCGACGGCATAATCAATCGGCTACGCGCTGGAAAGAAAATGTCTCTGCGCCTCTCCCCGGTGCGCCCTCTCTCCCCTGTTGGCTACTTGCCAATTTGTTGATGGGGGGGGGGGGGGATCGACACATGCCGTCGGCAGCCCTTTAAAGGGATCGGTGACGGCAAGAACGGGCGCACGCGCCGAGTTTCATTGTGCCTGTCCGTCCTCCGTATCTGTCTTTTTGATCAAAATACCGTACGCGTTGACCACGCAGCATTTAATGTTTAATTTTGCAGGTAGTCAACCATCGAACGATGCTGAACTGGGAGCCCACGCCTTACGTTTGGATCTACGGGATTGTAAGTTTAACTTTTCGAAAGGCGCAAGTAGACAACGACTAATAATAGTTTAGTCATTGAGTTCAAGAGAACCACTAATAAAATTGTTAAAGCTTGTGCTAGTTATCGACATTTTGTTTAGATGGGAGCTCTCGGCCTCCTGGTCTGCTTGATCGCCCTCGGTTGCCTGGTTCGATCCAAAAAACTAAACTACGGCGGCAAAGTGCTGCTCATGGGATATTTGCTTTGTTGTGTCTACACCCACCTCAACTATTTTTATCGTATCGACTGCATTCTACGTTTTGACCCCGCTAAAGCTGTGAATAATCATACCTACAACAGGTTAGTGCAGGCTATGAGTTATCTAGTTTTTTGCTAAAAGATACCCTCGCGTAAATATTTTGGATATTTCCAGCTTCCCTTGCCTAAACGTTGATGGCTATCCATTTTGCGGATTCATGCTGAACATCATATCGACCTCCCTAGTCGATTCGCTCAACTACACCCATTACGCAATGATATTCATCGCGCCTGTAAATCGGTATTTCCAATTTTAATAACTCCTCCGAATTATACTCCTTTAGTTTCATCGAGCTTGGCAATACCTTTAAATGGAAGAAGTATCTCCTCGTCACTCGGCCAATCCTTCAAGTTTTCTTGCTAATTGTCCTCCCGGCATTGCCATTCTATGCGATGATTGGGCGTGGTGGGACCAAGAGAATACTGTAGGAAACGTTAAAACGGATAATTTAGGACACGCTTATCATCTAGTACCGGAAAAACGGGGTCCAGAGAAGCTGAATTACTATGGGCACTGGTGGAATCCGGTTAATATGCGGCCATATGGGCACTTTCACCCCTGGCGTTGGGTGTATGATAGTGGGCCTGGTATCGTTACAAATTTGTTATTAGCTGCAAGAAGCATTTTTAATAACGTTTTCGCACTCTACCATAGAACTATAAATAAATCCTGTAAACAAAAAATCAACTGTAATACAATCTTTAGCTCTCTTTTTCGCGATTGCTCCTCATACCCTTGCGTTTATACTCCTTTTTATGATGATAAGAAAGACTGGGGTTAAGGTAAGCCCGTCCATTAATAAATTTAAATTTTAAGCTAACTAATCAACAATTTAGAGTCTGAAATCTGCATTGACTCCTAGGAATGGGGATTATGTCCTGCAACAGGTAAGAATTGTCCAAAAAATGTCGAGATTTTTGGTTATAAATGCTAATAAAACTTTTAAAAACGTATTCTACCAGATGCTCATCTCCCAGCTTCTCCTCTTCCTCGTCTGGCTAATCCAATCGGCCTACGGTCTATTTTACTACCACCCACCCACCGCCATCATGGAGCAATTCATCTTTCAAATGGCCGGTCCGGTGCTGTTGACCATTGGAAATCCGTAAATTTACAAAGACCATATCGACCGGTTTTTTAGAATTATCCTGATCTACTTCTACTGGTCGAACGCTGGCACGGCCCTCGCTAGAACATAACAATCATGCTAAACAGAGGGAATTTTCGATAAAATTTCGAACTTCCGACTTCTGTCATGTTTCCTGAAGCCAAATATCCACACACAATACCCATAAAAATCATCATCAGAAAGAGAGAGTGAGAGAGAGCGAGAGAGAGCGAGAGAGCGAGAGAGTGAGAGATAGGGGGAACAGGAGCGGGAGAATGAGCGAGAGCGAGGGATAGTTCTGTTCTACGCTGATGCTTTATGAATTGTTTCAGAACAATTCTTATCTATTTCTACAGTTCAGGCGAAATAACTACTGATTCCGAATAATCAATTACGATTTTGACGCAATTTTTTGACCGACTATCTGCAACGAAAAAATTTTCACGGCTTCGCACACCCTTTGCAAACACTACAGGCCGCCTGCAATAACGCGGTCATTTCCAAAACGCTGTTTCGAAGCCTTATCACCAGGTGAGGTGGTCAGAGCTGGGAATTGATTGCGCCCCGGAATTCCAGCGTCCAGTTACGCTATGAAATTCGTGGTGTTTTTGCTGTTTTATTTTGCCGTCCTAACTTACGCGCAAAATCAGGTTTGGCGGAACACGGTCCAAGTTTGAACTTATTTTTCCTAGAATTGCCGAATAGATCGGCTATCTGCTGAATATTTTTCAACCGACACTCCGTATCGAAATTTTAGTAGCAGGTTTGAGAAATTGTCTGCATCCCCTTAAATTGATAATTTCAGAAGACTAGGCGGTTTTACGGTGCCAGATGATGGCTATGCGTTCGCTTTTCAATTCTATCGATTTGCCCTCGGGCCGAACGATTGTCTGTATTTTTGCCCGATTGACGATATGGAAAAATGTTTGAAGTAAGTTTTTGGGGGAACGGTACTGGACTGTCAGCCGCGATGTTTAAATTCATTCATTTTATTTAATTTGATGAAGGTATTAATTTTGTTGTTTTCCGCAGAGAATAATATATAGCGCGTTTTCTAATCATTTCGGTGCTGTTTTGTATATCTAAAAATTTTCTAAGGACTAGAAAAAGGTTTTTTCCTGTTTTACGATAGCATGGGATACCTAGGGAAAAAATTTACCTCCACCCCCGCTAATAGCCCTATACTGGCAAGGTTGGTCAGATCGGTAAGATTTCAGCCTGAACCAAGCCGATCTCAAAGGCAAGAAATGCGGAAGTGAAATGGATCACAGGCGAGCGACACATTACTATGACTTGGCCAGTGAGTAAAGCTTCATTTTTTCTCGTTTTCTTTGTAATATTGAAAGTACTTGTTATAAGATATTTTCCAGTACTTTTTTAAGTGTATTTTATTACTTTAGCCAGCTGTTTCCTGTATTTTGTTGGCCAAGCCTCGAACATCAGCTATCCAGGCCTATCTGGGCGTGTTTTTAAGATCGGTAAACTACGACCGGGTTTCTGAACCAATCTTAATATAGAAAAATCTACTCAAATTTACAATACTCCAGTACCGTGCGTGGATCTGGATGATTATAATGTTTATTGGACATTGTCGTCGGATCGTAAGATTTTTTCGGGCTAAATTGACGGAAATTCCTATAAAACGGATCGTATTTATGAATTTTCTTTAAGATTTTTCGCTTGGACTGCCATCAAACGTTTATGCAAAATCCGATGCTAGCGGAACTACGAGATTATACACTCAACTATTTTCAAATTTACGCGTAACAATCTATGCCCTATCGACAAGCTCGAAACAACCGGTCACCTTTTCTGGAATTTCTGCTGAAACTGGACAGAATGTATCGATTGGTTTAAGGTATATTTAATGCTGAAATTGGCATCAAAACTGGGCAAATCGACCCATATTTTAGTGACGTCTCCGACCCGATGGCCTTGCATTTCAAGGGGGAGTTGTCAATTAGCTATGCCCAAACGACGGATACTTTTTATTACTATCACATGCTGGTCTCGAGGTATAATGGTAAGTTGCTGATAAATTTAATTAATGTATGCCCTAGATACGTCAACTTTTCAAAGTTGTCCTAATAACGGGGTGATCGATATGAGCAAGCAGAATCGGCTTCAGATATCGGGAATCGGTGGTGGGCAGGAGGGGTAGGATTTAGAAAGCAAATTATTAATAAAAAGAAGCAATAATTCTTTTGTTAAAAAAAGGTTTTTGTGATCATTAAATTTTTAAAATTTTAAAAATTAGTCCAGGGTTGATAGGACGTATAATAGAATTCAAAAAACATCCAAATGATACTATAGCTTGTCTGTACAGGGTGTCCCAAAAAAATCGACCCCCCTCCAGCGGTCCGGAGAAAGGTCGGATCGACATGATTTTTACACCAATCGAAAGTCCTTGAAATGGCGAGAAAACAAGCGCTTTTCGTTTTACAAAATTTTGTAGCCCGCGTGCTAGATATTTAACGATGCAATCAATTGACATGCTGATTTTGCATAAAATCTGCCGTCTTCATGGATTTTGGTCTAAAATTTAGTGAATTAAAGTGGCTATATTGAAAAACGAAAAGTGCTTGTTTTCTCGCCTTTTCGCGAGCTTTCGATAGATACCTAAATCGTCACGATCGGACATGACTGCGGCCGGTTAGAGGGGGGTCGATTTTTTTTTGGGACACCCGGTATGATGCAGAGATTCGGCTCGGCAGTTGCGTATTACTAGCCCCGAACTCGTGCTTAAAAGCCTAGCGTTATAAAATTACTGAAAAACTTGCTAAATTTAAATTAATGCTCTTTCAGTTATGAAGCCAACACAAAATGCCACTGGACCTTCACCAACGCACCCCCAAATTCGCAAGTAATGCTAAAAATCGATAGTTTCACGGAGAAAGCTGCGGATAAGGTGACGATAACTGGGACCAGTGCTAAGGTATAGTTAAGATGCTAATTACGAAACCTTAAATACGAAATTTAGTCCCTCGGCTTCAGCGGCTACTACTCCAATTGGCTCATCTACGGTGATAGGAAGCAAAATAATTTGGAAGTGGATTTCCAGAGCGATGCCGTTGAAGAATATACCAAAATGACAATTGATGCGGCGGTAGTAGGTAAAAAATTAAAACGTTACAAAAATTGAAATTTTCGCTTTCCGGTTTATGAAAAAAGCGTAAAAATTGCAAATTTAAAATTGCAGTCTTTTTCAACGTTTAAAATACACTTTTCAAGGCTCAAGGCCAATTTAGCTATCAACTATAAGAATTTATTTAGATTGTTCTTGTCCTCCAAACCAAATCAACATTACCACAGCGGAGGCAATGAATCTTACTATTGGATTTAATGAAGACTATCCATACTGTAGCGGCCTGGTTTGCCAGTGGACCATGTAAAAAAATGCTTTATCTTGATCCAAACATAGCTGATTTCAAGCCAGCTTTTCTCGGAATATAATTTGCTCCTGGAAATCAGACCCACCGACATTGCCTTGCTCTCCCGAGCCGACTCGTTCAAGGCGGTGGCCACAAATGATAACTCCAGGTTCCGTACTCGTCGGTATTTTCTGCATAGTTCCAGCTCGGAAAAGCCGATCAACCTCCAAACCGGGGTACCCGTGCATTTACTGGATCGATACGCCAAATTCACATTCAATGCATCGGCAGCTTCGTATTCTACTGCGGCAAATTTGGGCATTGCCGGGATTGTCCTTAACGTCAAGCCGATTCCGTGTAGGTGAATTTAGAACCGAAGAAGGATAGTGAGAGACAACCAGCGAATTTTCGATTGAAAGAGATGGTGAGAGAGAGGGACAGAGAGTTAGAAAGCGAGAGAGAGCGTGAGAGATAGAGAGAGAGAGAGGAAGAGGGAGAGAGAGGAGAGAGAACGAGTAGGTGAACGAAAGAGCATGAGAGCGGGTGAGAGAGGGAGAGACAAGAAGAAAGATTCTGAGTGACTGAGATGGAAAGCGAAAGATATAGATAGACAAAGAGAGACGAAGTAGAGCCTAGAGAACAAATCCAAAGAAAAACAAGCGAAGAAACAATATGTAAGAGAGAGAGAGGGAGCGAGAGAGAGAGAAAGAGAGAGGGAGCGAAGTGCTTTTACCATCTTTTAGTCGCCTCTTTCCGCGCCTACAAGTGGGAGTTCGACTCGCAGCACCAGATCCGACACATCTCCGGCGCCGCCCTGGACAAGCCATACGCCGCGGCCCACTACAGTTGCAACTCCGGCCACCAAGTGGTCCTTTTGACCATATACGGCCCTTCCGCCGGCTTCCTGGTGCGATGGGAGTCTGATGGGCAGAATTTGGAGCAGCAGATCGAGGAGGCGTTCAAGTGAGTGATTACCAGATTTCGATGAGCGCATTGCGTAATACCCATTTTGCAGCACAACCGGCGCCTACCCTATCCAAATTTCCACCAATAGCCTGACCCTATTAATGGTTCGAACCGAGGACGGAGGCTCCGAATATAACGCGCTGGTTTCAGTAGGTACGATTGGGGCTTAGGCTTAGGCCTCGGCTTAGCCTTAAGCTTAAGTTTTTAATAATTTCTATTTTTCCAAACGACAACAATTAACTTCTCAGATCCGAACGTTCGTCTCGTGAGCAATATGGATCTGGGTTGCGGGGCCACGCACCCCTCCGCGATCATTCCGATGGACAAGCAAACTACCATTTTCTATCAAGATTTTTCGGATAACACGGGCGTTGATGGGCTGAGTTTAAGTTATAACGGGAATCCTGATTTTGTGCTGTATCGCGGACCATCTACTCGCGATGAGGACCAGGTTTATGGGTAGGTGATCGAAACGGATTTATTTATCTCTCTCTCTCTCTCTCTCTCTCTCTCTCTCTCTCTCTCTCTCCCTCTCTCTCTCTCTCCCTCTCTCCCTCTGTGTCTTGCCCTCTCTCTGTTTTTACCCCCTCTTTCTCGCTCTCTCTCTCTCTCTCTCTCTCTCTCTCTCTCTCTCTCTCTCTCTCTCTCTCTCTCTCTCTCTCTCTCTCTCCCTCTGTCTTTACCCCCTCTCTCTGGCTATATCTCTCTCCTTCTCTCTCTCTCTTTCTCTCGCTGTCTTCCCTTCGTTCTCTCCGATATCGAAAAGCCGTCATTTCAGCAGTGGCTTTTCCTGTGAACCTACAAATTGGCAGTTAGGGCCCCCAAAGTTTGTTTTCGGCCGTTTCATCACGGTGATCAGTAACAAAGTTGATGCTAATAGCTCGATAAGTGTGTTCTGTGGAAGTAAGGGTAGGAATTTTCGGTTTGCAGCAAAAAAAATAAGTTTAGAAAAATCTCTGTGGGTGACGACGTTCACCACATCGAATGGGGTTCTGATGTCGCCAAGATACTCCCTGCCTTCCGACGCCGCGATGCGGTCCTACAGCTTTTCGGTGGAACATGTGAGGGAATGAAAGAGAGCGACATAGAGAGAGACGGAGAGCTGGAGAGAGAGAGAAACACTAGAAGATTCTAGACTGGGGCTGACAAACGTGAGATCCGCATCGATTTTTTGAGGAAAATTCCTCAAAATGGAACGCTAACGATAATCGCGTCGGATTCAAAGGGCTCCAAAACGGAAGTGTTAGTTTAATGATGCCACTTTAATCAGCAAAAACTTCCCACTTCAACAATTAAAAATGACAATTATAGTTTCGACTCCAAAAGTCCAACCTGCCGAGCCAGCTACAAATATTCGAGGCTGTTGATGAATTACGATTGGACGTGCGACTCGATATATGGTTGTGGGCCCGACTTGCTATTACAGTAACCTTAGTCTCTAAATATTTCTGAGTTTTTAGATATTCACCCGGAGATACTTATACCACTGGTGGCGTCGGAACTGATTTGCCAAAGATCGCAATCGTTTTATTCATTTTGTTGCATGGATTTGTTATTTGAGAAGATAAAAACCTTCTTGATTCACGGGGGTGTTCAGCTCGACGTGCAGACGAGGCTGGAGACCTGAAGCGGAGGAAGACTTTGTACCTGAAATATTAGCATACCCCATTCTTCTCGATCGCCTTGCATTTCATGCCTCCGAGCATGAACTCCTGGACTTTCGGGGCAGGCTCCTGTACTTTCTCGGATTCCTGAAAAAGCAAAAAAATATATGACCTCTCACTCTCTGATTTCACTAACCTTTTTCGCGGGCAATATCTCCACCTCAGCCTCGGGCTTCTCATCATTGACTTGAGTGCGATGCTCGTGCACCATTCCCTGGTCCTAGAGAATCAGGGTTGAAAAGCCGCTTCGCGACTTTTCAACCCTGGCCCCGTCTTATCCGATGAGAGTTCTCAATTTGCAGAATTCTCCCAAACCGCACTTTGAAAAAAATAAAAAATGCGCCTTCGGCCCCTTTATATAAACTTTCTCGCTTCCGGCGTATGCTAATTGATCCCTAACAAAGCGGGGGACCGAAATTTTTACAAAAACTTAATTTTAATGTCGAAAATAGCACTTTTTTGACAATTTGACATGTGTGCAGGCGTCTCGAGACGATTACACATCTAATGACGTATCAAACATACTCTGAAACCCTTTCTCTATCGAGAGATGACTGGAACATATTGACGGAAGTTGCATGCAAAGTTACACACACACACACACACATACACTATTTTTTATATTCCTAGAGAATTTAAAGTGTCACCAGGGTTGAAAAGCCGCTCCGCGACTTTTCAACCCTGGCCCCGTCTTGGACCCCATGCTATTCCACCCTTTGCATAATTGTCCTTCATTCAGAAGACAAAAAAAAATGAAAAACAACCCCTTCTGCCTCTTTATATAGGCGACGGCCCACTTCCGGTATATGCTAATTATTCCTAACAAAGAGATTTTTACAAAACCCTAAATTTAATAGCGAAAATGACTAATTTTGAAAAATCTGATATGCGTGCAGTGATCCTTAGACCATTGCGCACCTAATGACGTATCATACGTAGCCTAATCGCTGTCCCTTCTTGAGATATCCTCCGGACAGACAGACGGGGGTGGATGCAAAGTGGCACACACACACACAGACACTATTTTTTTTATATACCAGGGTTGAAAAGCCGCTTCGCGACTTTTTAACCCTGGCCCCGTCTAACCCCATAAAATTCTTCGCTTTGCATATTTCTTTCGAATTGCGATGAGAACAAATGAAAAATGACACTCTCAACCTGATTATATAGGCTACCGCCACTTCCGGTGTATGCTAATTGTTTCCTAACAAAGAGGGTGGCCGAAATTTTTACATAAACTGAAATTTAATATTTAAAACAATTAGTTTTGTAAAATCTGATAAGCGTGCAGTCATCCCAGAGCCATTGCGGATCTAATGACGTATCATATATACCTTAAAAGTTATTCCCTATCGAGATATCCTCCGGACATGGTGACGGAACTTGCATGCAAAGTATCACACACACACACACACACACAAACACTATTTTTTTATATATAGTAGGATAGTAGGATAATCCAAAGCTACACACCGTTCCAAAGAACGTATCGGACTGACTAAACTTGGCGGAATTGGTTTGCGTCAGTGTGCCGTTTTCCATCATCCATGCCGGCTGTGTACTTTCATCCTGAAATGCACAACTTATCGAGGAAGTTCGAGCGAGAGAGAGAGAGAGAGAGATAGAGGGAGAGAGAGATAGAGAGCGGGAGAGCGACGGCGGACAGAAAACTTACCTCCTCCTCCAACTGAACCTCCTTTTGCTCAAATTTAGCCTTGTGAGTATCGTCAACCTTTCCATTCTCAATAACGGCAGCCGGCTGGAGTTCGGGCTCATGTAAATTGATGTTATTGGACATTCAGGAAGGAGTTTTACCTGATTTTTCCAGAAGCTGCGCCCAAGCCCAAGCCTAAATCGGGGCACCTGAGACTTATCTAGCTTCACTTTTTCTCGGGATTCAGCCGACGATTCAGTGGCTTTCGTCTAAAATTGAAGTATTTACCAGATCTATGTCTGCAAATTACAAGGTCGCCGGTTGGCAAGCTGCCAACGAATCTGCCGACGCCGTCACTGTACCCAGAAAATGGGTCATTTAGTGCTTGATATTGCGCGACTTGATATTGAGCCTCCAGCTGGCGTTGGAGCTGAAAAAGATAGTTAAAAATTGAGGTTATGAAGATTCAACTTCCAATTTTTATATGCAAAAATTAAAATTTTTGTAAGCTATGTCCTAGCATTTTTCAAAATTTCATACGAAATTTACTAAAACTGCAATTAATACAGTACGTCCTCGGGTTCAATTTAAAACTCACATGCGCCAGCCGCCCCGAAATATAATCGTCCATCATTCCAAAATTTTGGCCAGAGGCCAAGGCTACGGTCAAGGCAAAAACCACGAATTTCAGCACCGTCATTGCAGTGAGTTTCAGGGTCAATATGCTGACCCGTTCGCCAACTTTCTTAAATAGGCAGGCTGATGAGAAATAAACAAAAACTGTCGGCGGGACCGGTTTGTTAGGCCGGGCGCCCCAAAATCGATGCCAGGATTTTGGGGTGCTCAGCCGGGGCAAGGCGGCGAATTACAAGTATTGGCCTGGGAATATGGTTTTGAGGGTCGATTTTGTTGGGAAACTGATCAAAAACTTGGAGAGAGAATGCGAGAGAGAGAGAGAGAGAGAGAGATGGAACAAGCGAGAGAGAGTGAGAGAGTGAGAAGAGCGAGAGAGAGGGAACGAGAGAGCTAGAGAGAGTGAGAGAGCGAGAGAGAGTAAGAGGAAGTATGAGAAAGTGAAAGAGTGAGAGAGATAGAGAGAATGAGAGAGAGAGAGAGAGAGTGAGAGAGAGACTCAGTGAGTAGGCGACCTGAGAGATGGTTCCGTTACTTTCCAAAATGGCTTTATTCAACTCCACAGAATATTCGAATTAGAAAACAAGATCGTTTTCCGGTCTGGCCATCGATAGCTGAAGTTGAGTAGCCGTCAACGGCTCGTGCCGTCGACTTGTGGAGTACGAATTTTCCGTTTGCCGGTCCGTCCGAGCGTGCCCTAGAATGATATCGTAAAAAGATCTTGATGATAGAAACCATGTGAGTTCTTCAAAATCCCCTACGTTTTAAACCCATATCTTCCCGCCAACTCCCCGCTTACCGATCGAGGTTCCTGATTCACGACATTTTCGTGCGAATTCCCGGTTGAACGCGATGGCGACCATTCTGAAATTCGGGATTTATTTGGCGCTAAGGCGCTGAAAAGAAGAAATTAAAACTCTACCCATCAATAGCATGTACCAGAATCCAGGCCAGCGTTGTCAGCAAGAACTTGAGCATCTTCTCCTCCACCCACTGGGAGAAGATGAAGTAGGTGGCGAGCTCAAGGAGGAATATCGAACCCTGGAGATAAGCCTGAAAAAAGGCTTTGTTTTTGGCTTTAAATTGTTGAATTTGTGTGGCTATGAAATTCTTATCCAATTTTGAAAGCGGCACGCAACGCACACGCTCGCGTCAAGCGTAAACAGCAAAAACACAATTTTTGGTGGTAATAAGGCCAAAACGCTGCCATAGCCAAGGTAGTCCATGTCGCGCCCCCCTTTAAGGTCTTCACAAACAACTCCGCGGTTTTGAATGGTTTTTTCATACAGCATTTCCAGAACTGAATTCTTACTCAAGTACCACCAATCCGCCTGTACTACCTGTGTGACAAAGTGGATCTCGTTTTTCTTTCGTGCCCGTGTCTGCGCGTCGGAAATCCGGTCGATCAGCTAAAAAAAACGAAATAATTTCGTGTGAATTTCGTGTGAAACTTGGCGAACCTGGCTCCCATGAATCCGGCATTTCACAAAAGTGGTCAGATCGAGGAGAACGATAAGGGCTATTGTGGCAACGGTCTTGTAGACGTCGTACCACCTAGAAATTAATAAAAGGGTCGATGTATTAATGCGCCTGAAAGCGCCTTAACTGCGTTAGAAAACATCATTAGTGCGCATTATGAAATCGTAAGTTTCATTAATACAATACCATCCGATCGGACCGCAAATTTCACCACCAGCAAAAACGTAACCCCAAGATTCGTTGCTGTAAATGAGGCGGCAGTCGGCTAAATTAATTACATTTTCATTAACTCTATATTAATGTGCTTAATAAATCGATACCTATTCGATAAGCCCAAATACTCGGCAAAAACGCGTACAGCCATGCGAGAATGTTCAAAAATAGCACATTTCGCCGTGTGAAAAAGTAGTCGTAGTGTAGCGGAAAGAATATAGCGGTTACGCGGTTTAAGGAGATGAAGAAGTGGCTTAAATTAATATAATTTATTACTGACTAAAAGCCAATATCACCTAGCGTTACAAGCATCATAGCAAATCAGCTGAAAATGCCCGAAATAAGCCGATACCTCAGCGCTTTTTAGCAACGTTAATTTCCTGAAAATCAACGTTATGATTTTATAAAATTCTTACATCATTAGCATAGGAGAAAAATAGAATAGAAAGCCGCAGCCATGACAGAATCCGGCAAGGGCTTGATTTCTGGCGAGTCGGCCGAAGGAATTCTGAATTTTTGAATTTTTAAGGTATCCTCAAGCCGGTAAAATTTTGATGGCTGTTGTAATTTTGCTAAGAATATTTAGAAGAAATTGCTAAACGATAATTTGTGGCAAAAAAATTCTAAATTAAACCCAAAGCCAAACCTGCATCAACGGCAATTTCGTGACCCACCAAACCACGGCTCCATTAGCGAGAATTCCGCTGAGCGAGGCCTAAAAATTATTGTATATACACGGCATTAAATAAATAAAGTCTAATCGGCATATTTGGCTATACTTTAAACGTCGATATACAATTAAGAAAATACATGGCTATTATTTTGAAAAACCTACAATAAACACGAAAAACCCAGCAATCTGGGACGGTTCGAGCACAATCGGGAGCATGAGCTTCGAAAACGTGGCGGAATGAAGAAAGTAATCTGGAAAAGTCCGCTCCCTCACTGATTCACAATGGACATCCCATACTAATCAACCGTGAATTTTGCACTTGGCCGTGGAGGGTGAAATCGCGAGTAGCGTCGCGGACCCCCTTTCAGCAGTTTCTTTCAGCGTTGTTCGGTTGAAAGAAACGAAACGAGATTCGTCTCATTCTTTGAATTTGAATAGGGGATTTTTTTCAGGTTTCACTTCGCGGCCGAGGCCCAATTAGAGACGCCGAGGCGAGGCCAGACGCAAGTTCGGGTAGTTAAGACACGAAGGTATTTAGAGAGTTCAGTGCAGGATGCAAATTGGATTGGGTTGTGGTTTGCACATCGGTTCGATAAAAATTAGGGCTGGCGCATAGGATCGAAATTGTATAGCCGTAGCGGTTTGTAAAATTTGTAAATTGTGAAAAAAGCAAAATTGGTACCAATCGCTAACGATTCGCACTTGATGCATCAGTTCATCAGTTACGGATCGGACTCATATGGAAAATTGTGGAGTTTTTTCTTGCGTAGATTTAGGTGAATCTGCCTTTCTCAAATATGGCATTAGTTAGAGGTCATTAGTTTAGTTAGTACCGTTACCGTATTTCCTCTAATATAGCGCCCATTAATATACAGGGTCTCCCAAAAAAAGACCTCAAAAATTTGAGCCAGAGGGCACCTACCTCCCAAAAAATTTTTCCGAGGTACTTTCAGAAGGAAAACAAATGCCAAAAACGTTACCTATTGCATCGCGTCGCTTTTCGTTTTGTCGGCTATTTTGTCAATTTTTTTTGTCTGCCTGTATCACGAAAATATTTATCAAAACCATCCCGACGACGCCACTTCAAGGCTACTTCTTTTGAATATCGATCGCCACGCTGTGAATGGTGAGAGCTGCGGCTGTTCCAGTAGTGTTCACCTGGCTCGAACGATAATCCGAAGCGACACGGCGCTGCTTCGAGATGAACACTTTTCCTGAAATGGATTTTTCCAAAACTAACCGACGACATGGCGCCTATTTTTATAGATCGGAAGCTCAAATATTCAAATCAGCCAAATATCCACTTACGGATGAATTCCTTGTTGAAGAGGATGGCGATAAACCTGAAAAAAAATAAAGTTAAAATACGATAACCTAGGACAGATCAAAATTCGGGCAGATTTTCAAATTCTTGAACTTGTGGAACCCACCCATCAAGCGAGTGGACCATAATCCAGGCAATCGTCTTGAGGGCAAACTTGGCCAACTTGCTGTCGGTCCAGTTGACGAACACAAAATAGGTGAGCAGCTCGAGGATGAAGATAAAGGCTTGGACGAATGACTGGTAAACGCGATAAATTTTTCTCTCTCTCCTCTCTTCTCGCGCGCTCTCTCTCTCTCTCTCTCTCTCTCTCTCTCTCTCTCTCTCTCTGTTTCACGCTTACTCTATCCTTCCCTCTCTAGCTCTATCGCTCACTCCGTCACTTCCCGATACGGCAAGTACTGTACCTATCATAGTCTCGGGTACGGTACGTATTTTTGACGTGTACAATTAAGACAAACCCTTCGCTAAGCCTCCCATACAAATTTGGAACGTTCACAGGCCAATTTTAAGGAGCAAGAGCCGTATTTGAAAGAGTTTTGAAAAAGCGCTCCGGGAAGAGGGAGAAAGAGGGGGAGAAAGCGGGCAAGAGGGGGAGAAAGAGCGGAGAGAGAGGTGGAGAGAGAAAGCGAGAGAGAGCGAGAGAGCGTGAGAGAATGATAGAGGCGGAGAAAGAGGGAGAGAGAGCGAGGGGGAGAGAGAAACTGTAGCGTTTACGGACCTGCGTGACAAACGTGATCTCCATGATTTTCCGATTGCGCGCCTGCGTATCTGTCGTGAGGCGGAGTAACTGGAACGGTGTGAATTGCTGGCTCAGAAACCTTAAAAATTACTTGTCTTCCATGTACCCGACATTTCAAGAAAGTACACATATCCAAGAATGCGATAATCATCGTGAGGATAATTCCTTTATGGACGACGAAGGCCCTGGAAGAGAATCGGTTTTTAGGCTTCTTGTTATTTCTTTCATTGAAATAAATTACCTTAATTTTTTAATGTTTTTAATATAATTAAATGATAAAAATTATTATATTCTTAAATTGAGCAATAATATTTTATACGAATGAAAACGAACAAAGGACTCACATCCCAATCTTAAAACACAGCTCCGTATTCAGGAAAACGACTCCCCAGACCTCTTCGCCATATTGAATCCGACAGTCCGCTAAATCAATTGTCTATCTCCGATCAAACGGTATGCACAGTACCCCATCGCAAAAAGTAGAAATTCAACCCGATTGCCACCGCCCACACCAGAAAATTGATGAGGCGCACACGATTCTTGGTGAATATCAGGTCGTAATACATTGGGAACCAGATGGAAATAATACGATTGAGGGAAATGAATAAATGGCTGAAAAAATCAAGCTCTTTCGAAGGAATGGTACTTACCAATAAAGACAAGCATCGTAAAAGGTGTCCTCAAGCTGCCCAAACCAACTCGAGATTTTTGGGTCTTTCCAGGCTTTTATGTCACTAGAACACAATTTTTTTTAAACTTTTTTTTTGATTAAGTGTGATCATGATTTTTGAGATTTGTAAAAAATTAAGGCAATTCAGACAATTAAGGTACTTGTCGAAAGTTCTGTAGAAATCTTACGATTCTACAGGACTTACGAGGGTTTAATTAGGCGGACTTCGCGGGCGGCCAAATTCTCCCTGGGTCCCGGCGCGCGCCCCCCTGCGGGCCACCGTATGGCGGCCGCCCTCGGCCCGGGGAAAGGGGGCATTTTCCCCAGTCGCTGCATTTTCTCCCTTCCTGGGAGAATTGCTGCCGGTCATTGCTATGACTGGTAGGGCGATTCGGTGTTGGTGTGATGTTTCCTGCATCCCCGATACCGGTGACCCCGGCGAGCTCCCAGACCAGAGTGTATTTCTCCAATCCTATCCAGACCTAGCGCATTCCCCTTAGCCCAGACCATCCCCGACTTGTGTATTCTATGTTCTCCGGTATTATTCTTGTATATAAATAAACTCTTATTCCACAAGAGTGTCCCTTATCCAGACAAATGCATTACACTACCGCTGATTAGCCGTTCGCGCGTCTTCTATTGGTTCAGGTCTTTATCCCAACAAGGGATGCGGGTGGCAAGCCTTCGCGTGGGCGCTATTCTAGTATTTATTGCTAGTCTAGCGTAGGCAGCCGCTTCCTTTTGTCAGTACTTACAAATATAGCATCGGAGCAAAGAAGAAGAAATATCCGCAAGCATGCAGAAAGCCAGTCAGCGATTGATTTCTCGCGATTCGGCCAAAAGGGTTCTGCAATCATCGTGTCCCCCGCTGTTTGAAAAAACCTGTGTAATTACTCTATGGTTAGCTACTGTAATTATACTATGAAAATTTATATATATAAACGGTTTCAGTATCCACATTCAGTTCAAATTTAATAAAATTAAAGATCCGCAATCGGCAGAATTTTGTTTTTAGGCAGACACCAACTTACATAACGCACTGAATTCTTTTAAATTCAAGGTTTTCCGCTTTTTAAAAAATTAAAAAAAATGCTTTTTTAAACTCAGAATTTTCATCTTTTTTTGATGCCAACCTGCATCGACGGCATCTTCGTGACCCAACAAAACACGACACCATTTGAGAACATCCCGGACAGGGAGGTCTAGAAATAGACCCTTTTTAAAAGCGCTAAAATCGGCTTACCACCCATACCAAAATGCTAGCAACTTTATGCGGCTCCAAGTCGAACATTTCTGTAAAAATTTATTACTTTAAAAACTGATTTGCCAGACGAACATAAAAAAGACCACACAAAAGCCTCCTCAAATTTTGGCACAAAGCGTGCTAAAAAATTCAGAACCGACAGCGACTGGATCCACAAATTAACCACGATAGTTTTTATCCCAAATTTTGTAGTGGTTTGGAAACTCGGGGGAGGCTGATCCCAAGTTCTGTGGGAGCCGACAACACCGTCCGATCCTCAGAACGGGCATCTATGAGATTTTCACATTCAGAAAGTTAGTTCGATTGGGAACTTGATGGACATACGGACTCCGGATCATTGGCACGGGAGACAGTGGCTGGTCATTGAAAGTTACAGCATAGCTAAACTTCGAAGCCAAAATTTGGGACAATCTGTTAAAGCCGGTCTGAGTAAAAATATGTAACTTACGCATGAGAGAGAAAGCGAGCGGAACAGAGAGAGGGTGAGGGACAGAGAGAGAGAGAGAGAGAGAGAGAGAGAGAGAGAGAGAGAAAAAGAAAGAAAGAGAGAGACAGAGAGCGCGAGAGAGCGATAGAAAGAGACAGAGAGAGAGAGAGAGAGAGAGAGAGAGAGAGAGAGAGAGTGAGAGAGAGCGAGAGCGAGAGAGGCCGTGCGAGATAGAAAGAGAGAGTGAGAGAGCGAGAGAGAGAGGGTGAAAGTGTGTGAGAGAGAGAGGGAGGGAGAGAGGGAGGGAGAGAGCCAGAGGGAGAGTGAGTGAGGGAGATAGCCAGAGGGATAGAGAGAGAGGGGGAGAGAGAGAGAGACTTAGACTGAAAAAATCTTTACTGCACTACTCATGTGCAAGCATCAAAATCAAAAGCCTATCAGTAAACTGTGAATAAGCTCTATCCAAGAAATCAGCTGCTAAAAACGGTACCAATTGGGCGCTCCCATTGTTTCAAGGGTTGTTTTAGGGGTCATTAGCGTCTGCAGTGGGTGGAATCGGCCACGCAAATACGGTAAAAGTTCATTGCCGTTTTTGTGGCGTATAATTTTAGCCATTTTTCGAGCACTTTACGAAGCAATGGAACAAATGGCACGCAAGGTTAAAGCGCCAGTTGAAGTTGTGCGTGCGCAAATGCGAAGTTGAAAATGCGCAATTGAAAAATATTGTCTCCGAGCTGGGGCACGGCTGTCCTCAATTTTTTATGATGGTGGGAGGGCAGAAATTAAGCCGAATCCCCAACTTTAGAGGAAGTCTATATTTTGGCCACCATATCGCATTAATTGCTAGGAACTTCCACCAACTGGTAATATATTTTTCCGGGCAGCTTCTCAGAAATTTTCAGTAATTTACTACTTATCCGATCAAACCTCAGGAAATACCGTACGCTAGCAGCTTACCCGTTTTCTTCCGTATTCCAAAAAAAAATTATTCGTCCCCAGATGCACTTTGCATGTGCCTAAAATAAATTTTGTAAATCACGCCGTTCTAGTTGGGGCATACTAATATTTCAAAAACGAAGAATAAAAAAATTCACAGAGCGGAAAAATGGCTTGCAATTAAAAACACTTCCGCGTCGCGGGGAGTTTCACGTCTACTTCGAATTCGTGCACCGCGACGGGTTGCTGATATCCAAAAAACAAACCACAACTATCGCACGGTGATACGCTAATTGCACCACGTTTCCCAGGGAAATCATCGAAAATGCTTTCCCGCCAAGGGCAAGCATTTTCAGCTCCGTGAGTTGTTATGTATATTTTTGAAGAGGGCCGATGAGTACAGAAATTGGCCGTAATGTAACGCTTCAGTGAGCCTTAAAAGCCAATTTTAGTGTATATAAAATTCTATCGAAACCTTATATTTATCTTGTTTTACAGTTTCTTTTCGGCGTCGACGGGCAGGCTGTCGGTGTTTAAGGAATCGGCGTTTTGCACAATTTTGGCCGGGCTGGAGCTATAGCGCAAAGTGAGTCGTTGCTTCGAGTGGTAGATTTTGCCTGAAAAAATATTTCTTTGGAAAGTTCGACACAATTTCAGCATTAATAAGCTATTTTAATTCTTTGGCAATTTTAAGCTACGGTTTAAACTCTTTGACTTACGTATGAATTCCTTGTTGAAAAGGATGGCGATGAAACTAAAGATGGCGTAGTGCAAAGACCGTAAAAAGGTATAGACTTACCCATCAAGTGAATGCACCATGACCCAGGCGATGGTCTTCAGGGCGAACTTGGCCAACTTGTTGTCGGTCCAGTTGACGAACACGAAATAGCTGAGCAACTCGAGGATGAAGATAAAGGCTTGGACAAACGACTTGAAAATTTTTTATGATATTACCGAATGCTGATTTTTAAGATAGAGAAGCTTGAGCGAATGAATGCGAGAGAGTGTGAGGTAGAGAGAGAGAGCGAGAGAGTGAGAGCGAATGATAGAAAAAGCCTACCAACCTGCGTCACAAAGGTGATTTCCATAATACGCCGATTACGCGCCTGCGTATCCGTGGTATGTCCGAGCAGCTAAACCTCAAAAAAGATTGGTTTTGCTATTGAAATTCTGCTTTTCTGCCATGGACTCTGCACTTCAGAAATGTGCACAGATCGAGCGAGGCGATGATCATCGTTAATATAATGCCTTTATGAACGACGAAAGCCCTAAAACCGCGGAGATAGAGGTGGACGCGGCACGCGACGCGCCGCTGGACCACCTAATGGCAGACGCGTTGCGGATCTATGCTTTTAAAAACTCACATTCCGATTTGAAAGCACAACTCGGTGTTTAGGAAAACGACTCCCCACACATATTCACCATACAGTATCCGGCAGTCCGCTAGAAACCCGATTTTTCAATTTCGTTTTCCAAATTACCCAGCCGTAAAAAGTAGAAATTCAGCCCAATGGCCAAGGTCCACACCATCAAATTCATAAAGCGTACACGATACTCGGTGAAAATCTTGTCGTAATACGTTGGATACCAGATCGACGTGATACGATTCAGGGATATTAATAGATGGCTTGAAAAACATATATATGTCAGACTAAAAATACTCCTACCAAGATAGACAAGCATCATAAAAAGTGTTCTCAAGCTGCCCGAACCAGCTCGAAACACTTGGGTCTTTCCAGGCCTTGATGTCGCTAAAAAAAAAGCTTCAAAAATGTGGTTTATAATGGCCTACAAGTACAGCATCGGGGCAAAGAAGAAGAAGTATCCGCAAGCGTGTAGGAAGCCGGTCAGAGATTGGTTTTTAGCGATACCGCCGAAGGGGTTCTAGGATTTGGTCGGTTTCCTAACGTCTTTCTCTCTATCTCTCTTGCTCACTCACTCTCTGTCTCTCTCTCGTCGCTCTCGCTCTTTCATGCACTCCCTCTCTCTTTCTCTCTTTCTCTCTCTCTCTCTCCCTCTCTCTCGCTCCTAACCTGCATCGACGGCATCTTGGTCACCCAGCAAAAGACGAAACCATTTGAGAACATCCCAGAGAAAGAGGTCTAAAAGTTCCGTGATGCTACACTTTACACCCTCTCAAACACTCCGGCCCTAGAAGCCAGGATATGTAACCTACCGCCCAAACGAGGATGCTCGCCACCTTATGCGGCTCCAACTCGAACATTACTGAAATATGATGTTGATTTTATCTGATGAGAAAATCGCCGGCTGAGCGAATTTTCAGGCCAAATTCAGGATTTGAAAGATGATGACTTCCAAAGGTAGGCCGACCTTGCTAGACTCTGAAAGAAGGCTCTAAAAATCACGGTGCTGATTTCTGAACAAATGAAAAGATGGCGATTTTTCGCGATAATTAGCCTTTTCGGGCCACTCGGCGGCAATCAAATTGGCGCCTAGGGACGTAGGTTGGCGGGCTTATGTTGTCGGTAAAATATCAAGGACCGGATATTGTGTAGTCACCTTCACTGCCAAAGTTCAAAACACTTTGGCTAATTTTATCGGGGGGCTTGTTTTTGAGTCTGCGGAACTTGGTAAGTCTTTGCTAGGTAATGGGAAGCCTCGGAAGTATCTAGCGAACGAGAGCGAGAGAGAGAGAGAGAGAGAGAGAGAGAGAGCAAGCGAGAGCGAGCGCAAGAGAGAGATAGAAGAGAAAGAGCGAGAGACGAGTGAGAGTGCGAGAAAGAGAGAGATAGAGAGAGAAAGTTAGAGAGAGAGAGCGAGAGAGAGAGTGCGAGAGAGATAAAGAGAGAGCCAGAGCAAGCGAGAAAGATAGAGAGTGAATGCGTAGTAAAATACTTTTATCGCAATTTTAATTATAACAAATTAACGCCGTAATCGATTTTATTAGAGATGTCGTTAACTTTATTGTGATGCTAATTAAAAAGGAAAAGCATATCATCACTTTATCTCGTCAGTATATGGCAGTGTATCAAAATTGGAAATAAGTACAATTCAAATTAGGCATGTCGCCTGCCGCGTGAGGAATTCATCATGGGCTGAGAATTCTGAGGTTGAGCCTGCCGGCTTTGTTGCGGCTGTCCATTGGAGTATTGTGGAGATTGGGCGCTCTGGCTGTTGCTCATTCCTTGCTGCGCCGGAGTGAGTGGAGGGGCAGATGGGGCCCCGCCGATGGAGTCGAAGAATTTTTTGTTGAGGGCTTGGGTTTCCTAAAACAGTCGTAAAAATTTTAGTTGTTTAGGGTACTGTATTCCTAGAAATCGCCAAATATTACAATAATTAATGAATTACTATTATAAGTAACGTTGAAAATTTTTTACTGACCTGAATCCTCGTCTGATTCGTATATTTATCCCCTTGGTAGTCGGGCAAGTATCCCGGCTGGCAAGTGGTGCATCCGCCACCACCGCTGTTTTGGCCTAAAAATTATAGTTCGGTTTTTCCGGTAGATTTTAATGATTAGGCTATGATAACCCGATAATAAAAGCCGTAATTATATAAATTAAAAAGGTGGTTATAAAACTCTATGGCTACGGGCTTACTCTGATCTTTCTGTGCGGTCATTGTTGTCTGGGCGGCCAAGGCGAAGCATAGAAATGCGGAGGTGACGATAAGCCTGGAAAAATTATTCAAGCCTATCTGAATGCATAAAAATAGATTCTTGTTCCTGAAAGTGACGAACGTCTTTTTAAAATTGTTTGATAATTTTTTTAAAGTATTTTAGATGAATTTTGGGTTGAAATTATGTGTTTTCGACAATTTTCAAGCGTAATTATATTAATCTAAGTCTGTTAAGGCATTACGGTAGCTTATTCGATATTATTTTTGAATTTTTGCGCTATATTTTCACTTACAATCTCATCTTTAAGGTATAAGAAGGAGGGGGGCCAGCCCGAAGTCGAAAGAGTAATGGCGGATCACTGCCCCTCCCCCCCCCCGCCCCCTTTTTTATATGGGCCATGGACCCGGAGGAGGTCGACGCCCCAACTTCAACCCGCGGCGAACAGTGGTCCCGCCCCGAAAATAGGGCATTTGAGAGGCACGAAGAGGGCCCTATCGTCCAATGGCAAATAGAGGCCCATCCCCGCGGCGCCATACCGGTCGATGACCGTTCCGCAGGGCTGCAAAAATGCTGTGAAAACCTGTACCTGGTGGTACTTTGAATTTAAGGTAAGTGTTTAAGGTTTGTCTCTAGGTTTGCGTATAAGCGCTTTACAGATTGTTTTATCTGGTATAAACGCGCGCCCTTGTGGTTGCTTGAATTCAAGTATCTGGAGACACCCTCAGTTGTGGAGCATAAAACCATCGCATTCTGAATTTCCATATTGCAGCTTCAGATTGGTTCCTTCCTTCCTCTGTCGATGTTATGGTTTGAAAAACGCCTACCTCGGTGTCCATAGAATTCAGGTATTTGGAGCTACTTTAAAGGCATAAGGACGGCGTCCTCTGTCTGTCGGTATTTAAAGCGCACGTTCAGGGAGGGGCCGTGTACTCGTCCCAACGTGTACACCCTATCGACGTAGGGACCGCGCGCACTGCCTGCCCGTCCTGTGACAGGCCATTCCCCTCCTTTGCGCCCCTCGCCCCCTCGTCAGGTTGTAGCTGTGGCTGACTGGTATCCATCCCCGCCTCCCGAGCGGGGGGCCCGGGTTCGACCGCGGCAAATATCTTTGCTTTTTTCCAAAAAACGTCCCTGAACGTGCCTTTAAAGCGGCTCTGGCAGCACACCGATTACGGCATTTTGGGGACCGGGCAGAGACGCAGAGTTCTGTCTGCGTCTCTCCTCTGGGCGCGCTCTTTCTCTCCCTGCCGCGACGCACCCGACCGCGACGCTTCCACGAGTCGTGGAAAAAGGGGCTTGCTGCCAGACGCCCTTGAAGCCGACGTTCTCCCTATAGGGTGTGGAGCTCAATACCATAGTTGTCTAGATTTGAATATCCCAGTCATATAGTAAAGTTTATAAACGCTCTTAGCTTTGGCTTCAGGGTGCAAAAGCACTTAGCGGTACCTCCAATACTTTTAAGGTATCTGGAACTACCCTCAAGAGAGAAACCAACGACATATGTGCATATTATCCCTTGATGGAGGTAAATGCTATAATTTCATAACTTTAGTTCGACTACCATTACAAACATTTATTTTATATCAAAAGAATTCTTCAACTCTACGCAACTTCTCAGGACTTTTGCAATAAAATACCATCAAATCAGGGGACAAACGCGTGGGCACAACACCGAACCGTCGACAAACATTGCCGAAGTGAAACGCCATTTTTCGGCGCAGCAGCAACCAGCCAGCACTTGAAAATGCTTCACGCGGCCCCGGGTCACAAAAATCGGAGCCTAGGGGATGATGGACCTCGAGTGGCCAGCATGCCGATCACTGAGCATCGGTGTGCACCGGAATTCGGGGAATGCTGCTCACGGACGACAGTTGGAAATCCGAAAAAATCAATTTCCGAAGACCTCAATTTTGAAAACTTCGCGCAGCATTTTTCTCAGCCTTGTCGCTCGGCTCTACTTACCGTTGGATGCAAATTTTTGATATTGTGTCGATAATCTAAATCCAAACAAGGCAAACATTTATTGTTGTTAACGTGGTTAATAAAATTCGGAGCTCGTTTTCGAGGTTCTCCCAACGATATTCGCCGGTTTGACAGGCCACTTGTTCATGACGTGCATAGCGGCTGGCCATTTCATCGGCCGGATCGGGGCTACCTGTTGCGGAGCTGCACGCGAGTTTAGCTTCTAAAAGGCATATTTGTTAGTAAAATGTTAACAAATGACTGACACGACATCAAATTACATGGTCGAGAAGCCGTGACGCGTGCGCTACGCTTTGAATTTACTGGCGAATGACTATACAAGTCAACTTTCTCAGCGAGTTCCGCTGCGCTTCGCGAGTCGGCCCGACCGCAGTGATCTCGTTCTCGATGAGCATCACCTACCCAATAAATCCTTTGCAGCCCTCGAAATACCGCGTTTCGGTAAGCTTTCGTTGCGAGCAGAAGGGCCAGATTATTTCCAATGCTGTGCAAGCAACTCCAGGCGCTGATTATACCAACAACTGGAAAAAGCGCCAAGCGTCATTAGGGGGCCATTTGTACTCGCCTCCGAACGCCACTTTCCATTCAAGGTATTTTAAGAATACGAGGATGAAGAAACTATAGGGCATTCCCAAAAATATGGCCAGCATTAGGGTCTAAACCGGGTGTTTTAGAATGGCCACATAGGACTGTCTTGTCTGTCCCTTTAAGGCGAAAAATCTACTATATGTTATTTTTTTGCATACTATAATGTTATACCTCCGCAAATGTTAGCGTGCTTAAAGGTCTCTGGAACGATGGTCTTCGCGAAAAAGTAGAAGACGTTTGCACCTGCAGGGTCGAACCCGCACCGTGAGAATGGGCGCCCAGCGCGCTACCCACTATACCAGGCTCACAAACCGGGAGGGGCGGCGGAGAGGGATGACCTGCCCGAGCATCCCCGTTCCCCACGCAGCGCTCCTATGTACGCGGTCACGGTGTCCGCGCTCTGCAGCCAGCCGCAACCCCTGCGGCTGCGTACCCCAGCGTCCCAGAGGCCTTTAATGAGCGCCATGACCTGCATGGCAAAGATGAGCGCAAAATACTGTTGCATATTTTTGGTCCTCCGGCTGATCGTTGGATCTCGGTTTACCACAAGAACACTCTCCATGTTGACGAAGCAGACCAGCGAGTAGAAGACGGCGATAACGCCGGCCAGGAACCCGACAAAGAAGAGGTAACCGCGCAGCTCGTCTAGGTTTTGGAACAGGAATATGTCGTTGATGCCGCAGAGCGCTTGTTCGGCGGAACATATCTGGAAAATCCCACGAATAAAACTTCGAATTAATTAGGGTCTTCTAATTTCGTTTTTGGACAGCGTTGGTTCTTTTTAAACCGTTCCGAATTTTCGTTATTCGAATTCGCTATTCGAAATTCACAATGTCGCAATTGATTGCGTCGAAATTTTATAATGTCGACGTTCGACGTTTCATAATGTCGAAATTTCATAATGGGCAAATTTCAATGACGATCGACTTTCGACGTTAGGAAGGTTTCACGCTATGAGCTTCGACACTATGAACAACGACCCTATGTATTTCAACATGGTGAATTTCGGCATTATTCTATCTCAGCGTTCTGTAATGTCGATCTGAAATTTCAGTTTTATCAAGTTTCGAAATCCCGAATTTTGGTATTAGAATTTCGGACTAGCGAGCTTCCCTCACCTCCTCCGCATTTCCAATAATGTTTCCCCGTGCGTAGGACGGCCAAATCACGAGTTGCGCGGTGGCAACCACTGCCAGGTCAATGGCATAAATCAAGCGCTGACCCCATTTATAAAATATGCGGTGACGATGCGTACTCTGCCCCGTTCGCAACACTCCGATGTGCAGCACGGAGATGGTCGTGTGCCCGAGGACGCCGATGTATAGGCTCTAATTGTGAGAATGTTCGATACTTACCAAAAATATATTACCGAAAACGAACATAATCGAAGCGTGTTCATCGGGAAGGGGCTCAGCACCTTGCAGGCAAAATACGGCGCGTAGAGGATCGGTTTCAAGGTGAGCATCGTGGTCTCGGCGAAGGCGGCTGACATCTGGGATGTTAGGGTTGTTTCTGTTATTTTATTTGGGTGGCTCTCTCTTCTCCCTCTCCCTCTCTCTCTGTCTCTCTCTCTCTCTCTCTCTCTCTCTCTCTCTCTCTCTCTCTCTCTCTCTCTCTCTTATTCACTCTTGTTGTCTCTCTCCATTTCGCGTTATCTCTCCCTAGCTCTCTTTCTGTCTCTCTCTCTCTCTCTTTCTCTAGATCTCTCTCACCCAAATACTTTCTTAGATTTTAATAAAAGACCACCCACCAACAAATTCAACTGCGAAATTTTATATTCCCTGGTGAGTGGTGCCGCTCCACTGATGATAAAATATGCATTCAGACCAAATAACAGCATCCCAAATGCCCAAAGAAAATAAAGAGCCCGATAATCCATAATTCTTCGTTAGCGGATGGGTGAAACATACGCGCGTCTACGTCGCGAGGATCTGATTAAGAATTGCTATAACAATCTGGTCAGACAATTTCGTGAGCAGGTGTTTTTTGGTGGTAGTGGGCCATTGTGAATGCCAAAATTACTTTAAAAATACCGCACTTTTTGAGGTGGCAATTTCATAATTTCTGCCCTCCATAATGTCGAAATTTTATAATTTCGGGATTATCCATCTCGAAATTGATGTTTACCTGTTGGAAGATCGAGTTCTAATTAGCTTCATGCGCTTCATAGTATCGCACTATTGCCTAAAGAAATTTTTTTACAAATTTTATTTCCAAACCACGAATTTTCCCTTTATGGTAGCAAATCGGCTGCACGGTCTCTCAATAACGATGCATGGATCATATGTACCAACAATGTCACCAAAAAAAAAATACATTCCGGCCTCGAAAACCTCGATTTCACAGTTTTAGGAAACGGCAGACGGTATCCGCATTTCTGAGAATAAGCTGCAGTACACGGTTTTTGCAACAAGAAAAACACGGCATCTTAATCTATGAATTCACACGTCTTTTGCCTGCTTGCATAGATTCCCGCAAGCACCCAGCTGAAGAGACGCAACGCCTTTCAAAACGCCACCCATAAATAATTTTTTGGCTCCTTTTTAGGGAAAATTTGACACACGGAACTAGGTGGAGCTGGTTTCCTTCGCGAGAAAAAGCCAAGACTCGCGAAGTTTAGATCGCGGCGATATCGGGGAGGTCCGGAAGAGCGGAGGATACCTGGAGGGGATCTGCTCCCTACATCTTGCCCTTTCGATCCGAAATTGCCTAGACGAGAGGCAACAGAGAGCTTCTCTCTCTTTCTCGGCTTCTTATTCACTAAATTTTGACCTATTGTTTTGGTCATTTTGCAAATAAATGATCATAAAACGAAGCTGGATCGCCTACGGCTGTGCATTTGTTATTTTTATGATTTTTCTATTGACATCGCGGAGTAAAACAGGTATAAATATTTTTTCGATTTTTTGTGGGATATTTGGCCATTGTAATGCCAAATTTTAGCGCATTCCTAAACATCAAATATATTAAATAAATTAAATAAAATAGAATGAATACAAAATTGTTTCAAAGTGGTATTTTTATATTTCTTAAATTACAGTATCGCGTTGTTTTAATGTTCTTGCCTGCAAAAGGTTTGCTGAAAATTCTAATAAGAAGTGTTTTTTATGTTCGTTGGATTTGGCGCTATTTTACACTAAAATTACTAAAATTCCAGAAACAAACGATATCGATGCCCTAACCGCCAGTGAGGCTGTGGAAGCAATCGAGCAGCAAGAAACCTTCATAAAAGAAAATTTTGAAAATTCGACGGAAATGGATTACGTGCGAGAACAGTATTTTGAGCAGGTATTTCAGTTAGAGCCTTTCACTCCTATATTTCAGCTTCAAAGCCGGGTAAATCTCTTAAAAAAGGCAAGAAAGGACTATGTGACTGGGTGGTTCACCAGAAAGGATTACCAGAATGGGTTCGCGAAGTTGTATAACGGGATTGTGCCCGAGGTAGGATACTCTGACAATTAAATTAAAATAGTTTTTAAGGTATTTTGTCCGAATTTGGTTCGAATTGGGAACGTCAATGATGGCGGGAAATGGGTTTGCAATCCGAAAGCTTTGCCAGGTATGTGGGAAAGAGAGAGAGAGAGAGAGAGAGAGAGAGAGAGAGATAGAGAGAGAAAGAGAGAGAGAGAGAGAGACAGAGAGAGAGAGAGAGAGAGAGAGAGAGAGAGAGAGAGAGAGAGAGAGAGAGAGAGAGAGAGACAGAGAGCGAGGAAGAGAGAGGGAGAGAGAGGGAGAGAGACATGGCGTTATTAAAGGGCATGTTCAGGGACGTTTTTTTTTGGAAAAAAGCAAAGATTTTTTGCCGCGGTCGGGGGTCGAACCCGGACCCCCCTTGGGAGGCGCGGATGGATACCAGTCAGCCATAGCTACAACCTGGCGAGGGGGCGAGGGGCGCCCTACGCCGCAAAGGAGGGGAATGGCCTGTCACAGCACGGGCAGGCAGTGCGCGCGGTCCCTACGTCGATAGGGTGTACACGTTGGAACGAGTACACGGCCCCTCCCAGAACGTGCGCTTTAATATAGTATTCTTCCAGATAAGTGCGCCATCATGTCGTTGGGCGTAAATGTCGATGCAACTTTTGAACGGGAAATTCAGAAGATCTCGAACCAGCGATGCCGGATAAATTCTTACGATCCGGTAGGTGACATAGTTGGGGTTTTCTGATATATCGTATGACATTTTGGTTACAGATGGACCCCGGATCAGCCATCGCAGGTCTGGAATCTCTAAACGTCCATTTCCGGCAGGTAGCCATCGGCGCCGAGGATAATCTGGAAGTATGTTACTTTATTAAGCTGTTTATTAAAATCATTCGTGTTCCTAGTATAGCTAAGGTGTTTAAAAGCCCGAAAACGCAGTTCAAAGCACTTTCTTTAGCACCGTCAAGTCAGTGTCCTCACCGAAATGCAGCGGCTATCGATTGCGAAACTTGAAATGCTCAAGATTGATATTGAACGTAAGTCAATTTTTTCTTCGCGGCATTATTGCTTACCTTGATGACCCTTGCCATAAAACTCTTTTAGTAAATGAATTTTCCGTAATGCCAGGGCTCGTGGAGAAAACGGAATTCTGCCAGGCGAGCGAAATGCGCTTTTTTCACCAATCGGTTGTTTTTAGATTTTTATCGAAATCCACGGGAACCCGGAAGAAACGATTGATCTCATCGTGCTGTTGGCCAAAAAAGGGTAATTTTATCGTTTTTAAGAACTTAGATTCCGAATTTCCACGCTAAATTGGGTCGCAAGACTTAATTTTAGATACCGTATGTTCTCCTACGAGATTAATGGGTATCACCACACGCTAAGCGAGTACTCCTTCATACACGACAATTGCCTGAAGCAGTACGGCGCGGTACCTGTGGTCAATTATTGGCATCTTGTATAATTTGATGGAACGGGATATGTACAGGCAATAAAAAATTATAGTTGATTAAATACAATTCCAAATTAAATACATTAAATTATAGATCAGATCGATTCACGCGTTAAAGATATATTCACACTTATTACTCTGCCAGCTTTTCCTTCTCACAAGGAGTCACTTTTAGGTGCTTTTGGAGTTTCGGGACGGGACCTAGCTAGTTCGATAGAGAAAAAAATTCTGAGCAACATCACGTTTTCAAAAAGTGCTGATCGATAAAGGTGTTTTAGAAAATTTAATTTAAAGTTCGCGCTTTTTTCTAGTTTTAGGGTCCATTTCCCCGGTGCACGTCGTTTTCGGGGCTGGGCAGGGCGCCATTCGTAACCCTCCGCCAATGCCTCCATTACAGGTTGCATTGGCGTATTGGTAGCGCGCTTGCCTACCAACATTTTAACATTTTTTGCCTCGGGTTCGAATCTTCGCGCTCGCTAACCCTTTGCTTTTTGGTTCCTGAGCCCGTTATCGGTGCATAAAATTTTAATTAGCAAAAAAGCAAAGAGTTAACGATAAATACGAATCGAACTTGTGGCAAAAGGTCAAAAAAAATCGTAGGCCATCGCACTAGCCACTTGGCCATGCCTGGGACGGGATCCAAGGCGCGTGGAGTCCTCATGTGGCGGGGGCGGTCGACCGCCGCAAATAACCTCAAATCACCACAAGGGTCCGGACACCGGGAACAGTTTTAATTAAATTAAATTTTCTAAAACAGCTTTATCGATCAGCACTTTTTGAAAACGGGATGTTGCTCAAATTTTTTTTCTCTATCGAACTAGCTAGGTCCCGTCCCGAAACTCCAAAAGCACCTAAAAACGACTCCTTGTCAGATATTACTTAGTTTCGGTAAAAGGTCGAGTGCAGGTTATCAGGGCATTAAATATTGCTGTTTGACCTGACTCATCAACGCGGCCATTTGTTCGGTGATCAACTTCATCAGCAGGTCGTGGGCTTGCTTGTCTCGCTCACGCTGCGTCCGGTGGCGCTCCTCATCTGGCTCACGCTGTTCACGATGACGTTCCTCCATTGCGGTCAGAACGTTTTGCAGAACTTCTTCCATTTGGGCTTCTTCTTCTTTCACTTTCGTAGACTACGACTTTGTGACGGGGCCAGCTTCCTGTTGTCCCTTCTTGCGGAAGTGTCGAATCACCTGCTCGCCAATTTGTGGTGTCGTTGAAGTGTGGTGAAGAGCTTGATGGTTTGCAGTCGAAGTATCGAATAAACAATCAATGTTTATTCGACAAACAGCAGACGAGAAAAAAATTAAATTAAAAAAATTAGAGATTAAATGGGCGAATTTCCCGGGGAGAGCGGGGGCCTTTACGACACAAAATGGGGGCGTCCTGGCGGGACCACAGGCTACGATCACAAGGGCACGCAATAGGGGGTAGGCGACTAGAGTCTAGCCTTTCGTTCCCCAACATATTTATAAATATATAAATTATTAGAAATGTACAAATTTCACTTAAATTAGGCAGAAAATAATTGATAAATTAGAATAAACCTAATTGTTAGCTCTAGATTCCATCGATCGAAGGTATCGGCATTTTCCAGAGTCGATAGTCGTGGTAGTAGGTGGCAAGGACGTAGGCCATTGTCGTACGATTGGATTTAACCTCGCTGATCCAGCTAGATATGATTAATAGGTTTTCAACTTCACGCTTTGTTCCCCAAAGGCCCAGCTACAAGGCAGAAACCCACTTATCATATTTCATCGGGCCATCCGGCTCTAGTCGCAGCTTGTTCGTCGTTGTAGTTCGGAGCCGGTTAAGGGCCTAGCAATTATATATGCAATTTTCGAATGACATTTCTATACCGCTTCCACCCATTGTCGCGGCGCTTCCGTTTTCCCAAGCGGCTTTCTCAGGCGCTTGATGAGGGTTTCTGGATCTTTGTTGTAGACGACAGGATGAATTTTTGTGGGTGTCGCGCCGATGCCGCAGGACCTAAAAAATGAACCAAAATACGAGAAGAAGCCAAGCAGAGGGCGAGAGAAAGAGAGCGAGAGAGAGAAAGAGCGAGAGAGAGAAAGAGAAGGGAGAAACAGAGATAGAGTGAGAGAGTGAGAGAAGGGGAGAGAGAGAAGGAGAGAGAACAAGAAGGAGAAAGATAGAGAGACCGAGAACGAGAAGGAGAACGAGAGAGAAAGGGTGAGAGGGAGAGCGAGAGAGAATAAGAGCTACGAATTTTACGAAATCAAAATTTTTCTGAGGTAAAAAAGGGTCGGCGCTTCATTTTTGCGATACATTCCAAGACTCAATTCCGGCAAAATCCAGGTTAAAAACGCAAAATAAAATTTATTTTTGCTATACCTCGAAAACTACTGTACCGATCGGGGTGAAAGTTTCTGTGAACATTTTAAATTCCCTTCTGCAGCTCTGTTCAAAATTTCAAGTCAATCTGATTTGAAATGACAAAATGCCAGCGTGACCTTTTTTATTGGGACACCCTGTAGAAATCATGTGGCGTCATTTATAAAAACCACAAAGACGATATATTATAATCAATACAAGTTTATACTCGATAATAATAAATACATAATACATAAATATAAAAAATATCTATTGTTCTCTATCATCGGGTAGCGCCGGCATCGGCTTGTTCCAGAGTCGATAGTCGTGGTAGTATGTGGCGAGTACGTAGGACATTGTCGTTCTATTGGACCGTACTTCATGCATCCATCTAAAATAGTAATAGACCTTTAGGCTCTAAAGAATACTATCAGGTTGGATAATAAGTTCTGTCACAATTTTTTGAAATCGCTCGTTAAAATCGCAGATGTTTCCGATTCTGGAGTTTGAGGTATGGTTTGATAGGTCTCACAACACTCTATTCTGGGAGGACCATCAGCTGACCCAAAAATTGAGGGACGTCGAGATACAGGCCCGGGAAGGTTTTCGCAAAATGACGCAAAAGTGTGTTAGCGAGTTATCTCTGCATACAGGCATTTGCATACGATACCTTTAACACCAATCGATAGCTCTCGAGGAGTAGATATCGATAGATGATTAGATCATCAAAATTGGACATCGGATGGCCGAGATACGACCTCTTGAAATTTGGCCCATTTCTTAGAACTTTTCCCAAA